>OX336368.1:64822458-65317566 GCA_946902895.1 Fragum fragum
GGAAAGTGTAGAATCTTACCCTAAACATTATATGTAGAAAATATAGATATACAGTAAGAGCTGGGTGTAGTGATTTTAACATTAAGAGAGAGAGAGAGAGGGACGGGAAACCATTTACAAACTGTATTTAATCGATTTTTTTCCTTTTATTCATATCTTAAAAAAAAAAAAAAAAAAAAAAAAATGCCAATAGCATTTACAATTTGAACGTTTTCTGATCTCAACAGCTCAATCAGCTTAATCATGCTTGGATTGACGTAATAGTATTTTCGTAAATAATTATGCCTTAATTCTTTATATGCGGAACAAACAAGTTAAAAGTGAAATTCATCTTCTAATTCGTTTTTGTCACATAGCTCACAGATTATTTAATTTATAGGGGTGTTCCTATGGCTTCCAGTTTCGATCAGTAATTGGTGAGCACATAATCATGATTTTGTAACGGCATTTCTGTATTTAATGATTTGAGAACGTCTTTTAATTTTTGAAAAAAAAAAAAAAAAAAAAATGTAAATGAGGAGCGATTACTGATATCTTGCTGGACCCATATTATGAATAAATAACAATGCTTAAAGGTCAAATGCAGACCAACCCCCCAAATCACTTTAAATTTCAATTCCTGTTGAAGCAATCATTTATTCATGAACTAATCATCGATTGAGATATAATACAATAATAAATCTTTTTTTTTTTTGCGTTCCGATAAAATCGGATATTCATTGCATTTTCGTTCCGCGTCTTTTATCTGTAGATGAACTCATGTTTTGCATGGTAATATTTTTGTGCGAAGTTATTTTAGTGCCATTCTGTTTCTGTCTTATTGTTTGATTTGTCAACATTCCCAATTCATCAATTGCGGCTGTCAATCAATTGGCCAGTCGACCAATGAAATCATTCAATTAAATTCAAAATGATTTTTGAACTCCAACATTGGCCGCCATTTTTGTTCATCTTTTATGTTGGTCTGCTGAATAAACATATTCACTACAGCTTATTCAAGCTGTAGTTACGATGTTCAGGCAGCCAACACACTAAACATCTTTTTCATTACATGCTACTGTCCATAATCTTTGCAAAAGCAACGCCGTTTGAATTCGACGCAGAACTTCCTGTTGGAGTCAGTGGACGTTGCCAAAGGAGTAAATAAGCGGAACCAGCGATCGGCCGATTGTCCATAGCTGTTTCACTAATAGGCTGTGTGTTATATATATGTATGCATGTCCCATATGTTGCCAATATAGATCCCCCATTGAAGACAAAGGAATGGGAAGGTCAACATCCATCTCGGACCATATCATGCATTGGTGGGCATGCTAATACCAATATGGGTCTCATACAAGACCATAGTGGTAATATGGGAATAATATGGGGCTGTCGCAATTGTTTCTAAGATGGAAACCATACAGGTTGTCCAAATACTCCAAATAGAAATCCCGGTTGAATACCCCAACTAAATGGGCAGCCCATATTGGACCCATCTATGCTCCCATATGTGTCCTAAATGGGTCCCACATTTTTGCAAGCTGGGACACTGGTGAGAGCTTACGATTAATGCATTTTGTAGGAAACCTGTGATAGATTTTTGAAAATCGTATGACTTTCATTTATCTACGGTTAAGATTTTCACTGCAACACTAAAGACAATAGGATACAAACATGTTCAACGCATCGTACGCAAAAGAACCTACAAGGGCAATTAAGCAGATTTAGTCAATCTTTTTAGCATACTATTTTATTCGCAGTTTAAGTTAACCGTTAGTTAGAGGAACCTCGATTTAATCCATTACCATACTATTCCGCTTTTTGAGACAATGAAAATAAATGGCTATTGTGAGAAACAGAGGAATTGCTTGTTTTTCACAACGTTTCTACCCTAATGGACCCGTATTTTAATGTACATGTACTTTTAAATGTTGTCTGTAAACTCTTTCAAATTGGACCGGTCTAAAGGTTTGTCGTTTGGTAATGGATTATTCGACGATACCCGATTATTTTAACCTATATCAACACAACAAAATTTTAGACTGGTCCAAATTGAAATGAGTTGCAGATGAAAAATTCAAAATATAGATTTTTTTTTCAACTTTCTTTGTTGGAAACAATGTATAAATTGAAGAAATTGCTTGGTACAAGCAATTTCTTCATTTTACACACTGTTTTCCAAATTGTTTTCTTGAGGGGCGTCAAAAGGCGTCATTGTGTGGTTAAGGGTTAAAGTGCCCAAAGATTCACGTCGAGATAAGGATGGGCTTGGGACCCCCAAGTTATCGTAACACAAATGACCAGTTTTGACCAAATTTGGAGATAAGATTTAATTAAATTCTCTGTTTACAAACAGGTTTTTCTACCATAATGACCGTATTATCCAAACGTGGTCAGAAATAATCCATCTTCTCCCTAACGTAATACCCTGTCCAATAGTGAACTTTGAGTACCCTCCTTATGACATAGGTAGCATCTAAATATGCCACCACATTGTAAGCAGTCATAGATAAATAGCCCCTGTCACGAGAAAAGGGACTTCCATGGGATCCCGTGAAACAAATGTTTGAAAAATAGATCAGGCTAAGCACAGGGCAATCAGGGACTTTTTCTCCAAACGCATTAATTAAAATTAGAATGGCAATTACGTTGTCTGCGCATGTCATATTCTCTGAAGATTGAAAATGCTACCTATCGGAAGATAACGATGGCAATTACACATGCACACTAGCCCAGTTGGCAACGCGCCGAACTCACAATAATGAGGTCCGGGGTTCGACCCCGATCCTTTCCGACAATTGTCTTCCACCAAAGGTTAGATAATCATAACCCTAAGTGGGACGAGCAGCTGGAGGCTCAGAAAGGGTGTAGTTGTAGCACTGGTGTTAGAAATACCGTAGCCGAAGCGTTATGACTGAAATACTGTTTCAAGTGGCTTTAGTTACGACGTTTAAGTCGCCAACCGACAATTTTACTGTTTTGTTAAATGTAACTTGCCACTAGTTTTTCAAAATACGTCGTTAAATATCAAAGTGGAACTTCCTGTTGGAGTAAGTGGGCAAAAAGACAAAAATTTTACTGAAATTCACGAAAACGGCGTTATTATGTAGAATCTATGGTCAGTAACACAAAGTTGTTTGTTGGTGACCTAAACGTTGTGACTACAATTTAATCAAGCTGCTTGTCACAAATGGGTTTATAAATTATAATCTTTTTCTTCGCCTGTCGCATTCAAACGACTATCTACTTTATGATCGGTAACACTATTTTTGGTTGGCGACCTTTACGTTGTGACTACAGCTTAAATAAACTGTATTTACGACGCTTTAGTCGCTTACCATAAAAAATGCTTGACAATAGGGTCGAGGTCCAATATTTACTTCCGATCTAACGGAAAGATTTGATTGGTTGATAGACTTTTTGATTAACAGCGGCGATCTTTCAATTGAAGAATTTGTTAATACCCATTCTAAAATTGCAAACAACAACAACACCCCCCCCCAAAAAAAAAACAACAACACAAAACAATACAAAAAACCGGTGAAGGGTTAAAAGAGAAACAGAAAAATAGTTTTCCACCACCCATATTATGTAGATTTCTGTTAAATTTCACCCCCCGGGAAAAAACAAAACAACAACACCCCCTCCCGACCAAAAACAACAACAACCAGCTCAACGCAACCCACCTTTGATGCTAACTTTTCGAAAAGATGTCTTGAAAGCGGTAAAGGAATATCGAAGAAAACATTATAGATGGGGTTATAAGTGAAATCCCATTAAGGTGTTTTACGATAGACTGCGACATATTGAACATTTAAATGCTTCAAGGCTTGAATTCTATAGCCTTTTTCAATTATGAAATCGTTATGTTAATGTATGTCTAGTTTTTTTGGTATCCATTAAATGCGTTATGTAATTCCCCTCGTATTCGACAGGGAAAGGTGATTGAAATAAGGTTTTTAACGTTGAAATAAATCTAGAATCCACTTAGTTTTTTTTAGCCAAAATCCGTTTAAGTAAAAAGACTGTCTTGTTCTTGAGATCACCTCTGATAAACAACCTCTTTTATTAAACAAGAAATATACGGAATATACGAATTTTGTCTCTTATTCCAGCTGTTGATTACCTGCATAAACCTGCTTCATAATTTTCGCCGGAAACTTGAATTTTGGACCGGTCTAAAAGTTATCGTCACGTGATAAGTTAACCCTTTACTGTTTTGTAAATTTTAGACCTGTTCGAATTCAAAGGTTTTGTAGACGGTAAAATAAAGTTGATTCTATTTGATAATGATCATTCGGTAGGGCAGAAAATATCGTGGAAAGAAAAGAAATTGCTTGTTGCAAGCAATTTCTTTTCCACAATGTTCTTTTCAAGTATAAAATCACAGAGATGTAAAAGCCAGGGATTTAACAGGAAGATATTGGTATAAAGTGGGAAATACGAATAAAAATTCTTTTGATAGGTTGAAAAGGGTAAAGTATACAGCTAGACTATACAAAGAGACGTCTTTGGGTGTACGTAAGAGCCGGTTTAGGTACAGTAAAATCTTAGGTTAAATAAATCTTGTGTTAAGCGACCACCCAGGGGACGATAAAATGAGAATGGTCGCTTTAAAACACATTTTTTAAGAATATTTAGAGGATAGATTCGATTGCACACATACATAATTACAGAATTATCGTTAAATCAATCCTATGTTGCTTGGACTCATTAGAATCGTCTCATTGAGACGTTTCTAATGAGATCCAACAACATAGAATTAAGCTATATGATTTTAGCAAATAAGACCCACTTCTCTAGGAAGTTTTTTATTTAAAAACGGGTCATTCTATAGTGGTTGCTTAGTGGGAGTGGTAGCCTCATACAAGTGGTCGTCGGGAGAAAGATCGACTGTACTCGGGTCTCTGGCGAAAGACCATCTATGCATTTCTTGACTTTTTTTAATTAAAAGAAAGTTTAAGATACAGCGTCATTGCAGTTACCGTTTATGGCTATATGCTACAAGTAAGCTACAGTTCCAAATCTTACGTGATGTAGGAAAACAGGTACAACAACATACGCATGCGCTATTTCAAGTCTATTCAGTGCCTCTGTTTTAACCCATTACAAAAGGTTTTAGACTGGTCCAAATTCAAAGAAGTTGCAGACAACGATTACGAGATCACTGAATTTCAAGTATCTCTGTCATTCTTGAAAAAAAAAAAAAAAAAAAAAAAAAAACAATGTGGAAAATGAAGAAATTGCTTGTAACAAGCAATTTATTCATTATCCACATTGTTTTCCAGAACTATTTTCTTGAGGGGCATAAAAATCGAGGATCGGGTGGGGATGGATTAAACACACACATGTGAAAATGTTTTAGCCATGCGCAGATCCTTTTTAAGATTTGGATGCATGGATAGAGTCCTTCAACTAAGTACCTGACGACAACATTTCACTAGACCAAATTTAAAGATGTTGCAGACGACAACATTTCACAGTCTAAATTCAAAGATGTTGCAGACGACAACATTTCACACTAGTCCAAATTCAAAGATGTTGCAGACGACAACATTTCACAGTCTAAATTCAAAGAAGTTGCAGACGACAACATTTCACACTAGTCCAAATTCAAAAATGTTGCAGACGACAACATTAAGTTGATGGAATTTACATCCTTTTATTGTCTTTTGAGGTAGAAAACACTTTGTGTTTTGAAGAAAACTGTTTGCTACTAGCAATTTGTTAATTGTTCACAAAGTTTTCCAAAGCTATTATTCTTGGGAAATAAATAGCATTATTGTATGGTAACAGGTTAAACCCTTTCTCAAGCGTATATCCAAATTGAACAAGATTGTTAATTCAAAGCAAAAAAGTTTTTTTATAGGAAATAAATCACCGAAAAGGAACAAAAGTTATTATCTGTGGAGCTTAAGAAAGGTTGTTACGTTGGAAAAGGTTAAATTGTTTTGCTTATGACACTCAGATAATCTGTCTTTTCATTTCAAATTGTAACATTTACGATTTGTGTGTGTTTAAAGTGTGTGTGTGTGTGTTTTTTTTTTTACGGAAAAACAACAGGATTGCCGTACAAGAGTTAAATGGCGACATTTGAAAGGAGATTGATTTGTGACAAGTTTCCGTTCCTATGTAGCTTACTTTTAAGTTAAAAGTTTAAAAACATTAAAAAGCCATTTAACATTATTAACCTCGCCTAAATGGACAAGTTTGGGATGCTTTCATCACAAATGTACGGAGGTAAATGTCTTGATTTGTCGAAATGTCGCAACATAGCATTTTACATTTTTACATTGTGCATTTACCCTTTCCCGTTTTTTAAAAATTTAGACTGGTCCAAATTCAAAGACGTTCAAGACGACAATAAAAACTGGGTATGATTTGAAATGAATTTCTTCTTTTCCCGCAATCTTTTCTCAAGTTTAAAATAACAGGAACGTGAAAACAAGGGGTTGTACAGGAAAGGGTTTAAATAGAATCAGGTATCGACCTATTCAAATGCATTTTAGTCTCGTTTGACGTCGAATTTACAGCTCAATTCACCCTTAACCCATTCCCACACAAGCCCTCCTTTTTACGCCCCTCAAGAAAAAAGCTTTATAATACATTGTGGAAAATGAAGAAATTGCTTGTATCAAGCAATTTCTTCATTTTTCACATTGTTTTCTATCCCAAAAGACAAAAATATTAAAATTCCATCAACTTGAAATTGTCGTCTGCAGCTTGTTTCAATATCGACCAGTCTAAATGGGTTAAACCGACCATTAGTATATCTCTCTTATTTCATTCAACCATCTTTCAATAGATTCACAGTATCGTAGAAAACAGCATGACTAAATTATTGTTACGATCTTTTGATGTCAAACTTCAGAATCTAAAGCAAAAAGTATAAATTTACAAGTTTACAACTGAGCTTTCTGAAATGATGATATTTCCTATTGTCACACCCCTTCTATACGTACATTAACAAAACTTCGAGTAATCGGATACCATCTCTTTACAGACACAATCACTTTACATCCCTATTCTAGTATTAATCATTAAGTCCTAAAATTGAGTACAATATTTGGCTCAAAATACCGAGGTTTGTTAGAACAAAAATTAATTAGACGAACCCTCTGCACGTGAAAGGTAAATGGACGAATTTCGTTTACACGTTACGAAATGGTATCTAGCAAACATTCGGAGAACGTATGGGATATAGAAAGAGGTTGATTACACACAGTACAAATAAAAAGAAATGCCGGGAACTGCTAATCGGAACTTCTAATTCTTTCGGACATTTGTTATCGGAAACACACTTAAAAGTCCTGTATCTCCGTTTCCAATGTACCAGTTGAGTGAAATTCTGTTTTTAATGGCATATCTTACTATATATTTATAATACTACTACTACTAATAATGTCTTTATTTTATGAAGGTAAAACAATAAGACAATCATTTCAAATAAAACAATTTGAAAATAAATCTTTTTTACAATGTTGCCTTCACTGAAAGAAAAATAAGTGAATGTGATGATTTAATAATAATAATAATAATAAAAAAAAAAAAAAAAAAAATGATACCACGCCATAACCATGCTGAAAGAGTAACAATATGCGATGACGTAAAAATGATGACATATTATGAAATTACGATAGATGGGTTTGATGTGAACAAATTGAAAGAATACATGCATTATTAAATTCTTGGACAGTCACACCCTGTACTTAAATGATTTAGATACTGGGATATTTATGTCTGGGATGTTCAAGAAAGTTTCGATACAAAGGTCTCCAATCGTGTTCTTTTCGAAACTATTTTTCCCTTGAATTTTAACCATAGCTATATTCTACAGGAAAGTTCAAATAATTAAATAAAGATTAGAGAATAGCTAATTGAATTGACGGATCTCTAGCCCCGCCCACTGATCCCAAACAAGAAGTTCGACTTGGATGTCAAACCGCAATCAAAATGGTTCGTGGTTATGTCAGCGATGGGTTTTGAACAACAACATAATATTGTTAACCCTTTCTGATGGTTTGTTGGTTTTTCAAGCTGTAGCTACGACGTTTAGGTTGCAAACCAAGCATTTTACTTTTTGGTTACATGCTACTGGCTTTAATTTTGCAAAACAACGCATTTAAAAATCGAATTTTAAGGCCGCTACCAGTTAACAAAGAAGTAAAATGGTTGGTTTGCGATCTAAACATCGTAACTACAGCTAGAATAAGCTGTAGTTACGACGTTTAAGTATCCGAACCAACAAAGAAGGTTAACAAAAGTGGCGGCCAATGCGATGGGAGTTGAAAACTCAGATCCGGGCTGAATAAATGAGTTGATTGGTCGGTTGAATCCTTGATTGACAGGCGTTATTGTGTCAATTGTGACATCATCGAGACCTCGGAATATTTAAACGTTGTAATGTAACGTCATTGCGGCGAGTTTTCTTGTATAACTGATCTGTACATTAAGGAATAAAGACAAGTTAAGCCATGGTTAGGCGCTCCAGCCGCCCCGATATGACTGAAATACCGTTAAAAGTGGCGTTAAACCCCATTCAATACTCACTCTATTTATAGAACGCAAAGTCAACACACTGGCCAGTCTGTGCGGATCTGTATGTCTACTGTAATAGACGGAACGCGTCTGTCAATCATATAATCAATCGACCAATCGAATTATTCACTTAGATCGGAATGCTTTGTTTGTAACTTTCCTCAGTATGATGTTCATGTATTTTTGTACCCTAGTTAGGGGCGAGAGTCGATAATAAAACTTTGAAAATTTGGAAGTGAACATTGAACTCCATCATTTGTGTGAAGTATATTTATTGGATTGACGACTTAAATATCGTAACCACAGCTTGTTCCATTAATGATGTTGACGAACGTAAAAAAGCGAGATTGCATGGGAAAGAGTTGGAAAGAGTATATTCAGGACAAAGAAACAATATTAGATGTTACTGGCCAAAATCATGCACAATAACGTCGTTTAGTATGGAAGAGGAGCATTCCTGTCGGAGCTCAGTGGGCGGGGCTAGCGATCCGTCAATTATTAGAAACGTCACACAAAGACGCGTGTAGTGAATACATGGAGAATAAATGAACCAGGATAATCTAAAGTAGATAGAAATGGACACGGTTGTAGATGATATAGTATTTCAAAGGATGGCGAAACTTATATTTGAGCAGTCCTTTTGAAATGTGATAACTTCCTTTTAATACGGTTAATAAAGTATTCTTAAAAAAATTCTTCGAGGAAAAGTTGTCGGTCATTTTGACGAATTAAATAAATTGACTGATTAATTGAATGGGGTTTTACGCTAATTTTAACAGTATTACAGTCATATCGCGGTTCCCGGTATTTCCCCCACAAGTACTGCCACATCATCCTTTCTGAGTCTCCAGCTGCTCATCCCAGTTAGATCTACGATTATCCACCTATTAGTTGGAGACTAGTGCCGGAAGGATATTCGCCGCGGCCGGGGATCGGACCCTGGACCCGATAACTGGGAGTCCTACACTGAATTTTAGAAATTTATGAACCGATTTTTTCAGAAATGAATTATAAGTATAAAGAGCCGAAAGACATTACCGATCCCGTGAATTTAGCATTCTTCATGTGAGTTGATCAATTCCCATACATTTTTTAGACTGGTCCATATTCGAAGAAGCTGCAGACGATAATTTCAAGTTGATGTAATTCTACTTGTTCTTCGTCTTTTGGATAGAAAACACTGCGGAAAAAGAAGAAATTGTTTGCTATAATAAATTTCTTCATTTTCCACAATGTTTTCCAAAGCTTTTCTGAGTTGGAATTGGTTAAAAAAGCTATCATTATTGATGTTTAACCTATTCCCACTCAGTGATGCCTTTAAACACCATCTCAAAATAGAACTTTGGAAAACATTGTGGAAAATGAAGAAATTGCTTGTTACAAGCAATTTCTTCAATATCCACAATGTTTTCAACGCAAAAAGACAAACTTAAAATTGTCGTCTGCAACTTCTTTGAATTTGGACTGGTATGAAATTTTATTGTGTGGGAATGGGTTAATATGAAGTAAATTACCTTTATTTTTTTCGCTTAAAGAATCCGAAATGCTGAAGACACTATGAGGGTTTAATATAGCAAATTACAGACTGATCTTGCTTGTCAAAACAGGGCTATTCTGTACTCTATTGGATTAAGGGCCATTCTAATGCTAATTCAGGACTATTGTTGTTCCATGATGATGTCATAAAGATTTTATCGTCTCTTGAAGCAATGGCCTAACAGATATAATCAAAGTACTGAAAGTACTGTTTGCTAGCAAAGCATGATTTTGTTAAGTAATTTTCTTTGTCAAAGGCTATCATATTGTGTGGAATTTAGAAAACCTTTTCCTTGTAGGGTAGAAAACAGTGTGGATAAAGAAGAAATTGCTTGTTACAAGCAATTTCTTCATTGTCCACAATGTTTTCCAAAGCTATTTTCTTGAGATGCTTGATTGACTGGGAGTTGAATAGCATGCTTTCGAAGGAGTTGCAGAATTTGAAATATTCCTGAAATAAGAACTACTTTTTATGGCGTAGGCATTAAATGGATTTAGCGGTTAAGCCTCCAGTGGCAGTTTGCACTCATTGAACTCTGAGAAGACCTCAAAATTTGTCTGTTAACTTAAGCTATCAAAGCCGACGCTTTGCTAGCTAAAAATAGAAAAAAATACTGAATAAAAGGCATTAAATCCAAAACATCTTCACGCGAGAATGCATGGGTTCCGTTAAAGGAATCAGTTCTTCTAACCACACATGCTGATGTTAAAATACACGAACAGTCTTTTAAATAGGATGATGACAGAAGAAGAAAAAAGCAACAGAAGAAGATAAGGATTGTGAAGAGAAGAAGGAGAGAAAAAAAGAGAGAGAGAGGGGTATATAGAGAGACAGAGAGTTAGAGATAGATAGATAGATAGATAGATAGATAGATAGATAGATAGATAGATAGAGAGAGATAGAGATGTTTAGAGAGAGACAGATATATAGAGATAGAGAGAAAGATAGATAGATAGATATAGATAGATAAATAGATAGATAGATAGATAGATAGATAGATAGAGAGAGAGAAAGAAAGAGAGGGAGAGGGGGAGGGTGAGAGAGGGAGGGAGGGAGGGAGGGAGAGAGAAACAAATCAAAATCAACCCAAAGCACTACAAATAGAAACAATAACAAAACCTTACTTTTAATTACATGAATGTTAATTATAGATCACTTAAAGAGAATTGCCATCCCCCACTTATTGGATGAACAGGGGTACAACATTTTTAATATCTTGAAATGCGTAAAGCAAGGTGTATGCTAAAGACCCACCTTATCTCGAACACCCAAACAACTGGTCAAGCATAAATTTAGCCATGAAATCCGTAATAATGGTTGGGTTTAGTTCAATTTTCTGGTCCATTGGATTGTAATTCACGGATATCGGTTTAATGTACCCATTTTACGTGAAATTCCTTAGTTGTAATGGTGTAAAATGAGGCAATAATTTGTCACGAATCGAGTCACTGCGCTGTTAAACACCCATATATGCACAGTAACCAATTTATAACACGCCATGACAAAAGGGTCTAAGATTATTTAAGATTAGTAATATCATATCGAACCATTCCCACATAATTAGGCCTACTCCTTTTTACGCAACTCAAGAAAAAAGCTTTGAAAACCTTGTGGAAGAAATTGACTGTTTGAAGTATTTTTTTCGTTATCCAAAGTGTCTTCCCTCCATCAACTTAGAATTGTCACAACGTTGTTTTTTTTTTAACTTCGAACCAGCCTAAGATTGTCATGCTGTATAAATTACCTTACTGAATTGCTGTCAAATCAAAGGACTGAAAGCACTGATAGAACTTGTTGTTCAAAAATCAATATTTCTTTTAGACATCAACCTCATAAACAACTGGAGAAGGAAAAGTATGAGCAGGAGGTGTAGAATAAGATCAGCCTGCACAAACGTGCAGTCTGATCTTAGTCTACACGTCCTGCTAAAACCGGAATATTCCGAGTTCAGCATGACAAGGGTTACTTGTGTTGGAATGGGTTAAAGGACTATAAATGCAGAAAAATGTCGACGAAATTTGAGGATACATTTATTCATTCGATTATTTCCGAAACCCTGTCTGAAGAGCGCATTGATACCATACCCGTACTCCCAAAACAGACAGAGATTTCAGCGTTTGTACCCTATCCAATTTCTCGGTTCAAAGAACATTTCAGTAAAATAATATTTGTATTGGATAACCTGTGGTGGTTCTTAATCGGCGTAAATAATCTTTTCGGTTAGCTACTTCTCGTGACGTAATATACTTTAGATTATGTAAAAAAATCTGCATTGACTATTATAAAACAAGCACCGCCGAACGTGGATTATTTCAGCTAATTCATTACCCGATTACAACATTTGGACCGTCCAAACTTGCAGACTACATTATCGAAGGGTCATGCCAAAAAGAAATAAATCGGATTGATATTTCATTTTTTTCAAGCAGGTTTTAATAATATCCCTTGGTGGTATTCAGTGTAGCATTCAGTGTCTGATATGGGGCGTGGCAAGCGATCCAATTACAACACAGCAAAATTTTGGACTGGTCCAAATTCAAAGAAGATACACACGACAATTTCAACTTGATATACTTTTGAATGTCTTTGTCTTTTTGGGTAAAAACAAGGTGGAAAATAAAGAAATTACTTATAACAAGCAATTTCTTTATTTTCCACCTTGTTTTCCAGAATGACGTTATCTAAGGTTGAAAAAAAGAGATTGTGTGGGAACGGGTTAAACTTGTTATATGAAGATGAACTCAGAATAAAATGTTGTTGTAGATTTCAGTTCATAGATATCCATACATCAGAGACTACACAGAAAGCTATGCCCAGTCAAAAATTCTACACTTATTCGAACTTTTGAACACAGGAACAGGTTACTGATAAGCCCTGCTATATCACCAATATACGGATCGCGAGTGTTAAAATATATATACTTTATTCAGGAAAAAGGGCATTTTGCCCATCATACCACACACATATAACAAATACATTTACATTTACATAATTGTCAAAATATCGATAGACTAATCAAATCATACAATTAGACCGGAAGATAAATTTGAACTCCAACATTGGTCGACATTGATGTAAAACATTTTTGTTGGTTTTGCGACTTAAAAGGTGGTCACTTAAGTATGTTCGGGCTGTAGTTACAACATTTAGTTCATCAACCAACTGTTTCAAGTTTTTAAACGTTACTGACAATTTAATTTGCAAAATAACGTTTAAGTCGAATTTCCTGCCCAGGCCTCCGTCAGTCAACCCGAAAGTTGGTTTTTCAAACCAAATAGGGAACATTATTCATTATATTCGAATTTATGAGTTGAAACTGAATTCACAAATAGAGTTGGGTCAGGTTACTTACTTAAAAAATTCATTTTATGAATAAGTAATGTATTCATTAGATCGTTTTTTGCGTGTTTCTCACATAAATTTTTCATTTTTGTCACCGAAATATGAATCATATGAGGCAATTGAAAAGAGGGATTTAGTTAGTATTTATTTTACATCGATTGGGAAACAAATTCTTACAACTTAGATTGATCCCTCCCGATTCTGCTTCCTGGAAAAAACACCAGTACTGGCACCGATTGTGTGGGTCATTGACAGAAATAAGTTCGATAGCCGATCTCGAGAATCGAACTCGGGACCTTTTCAACGGGAGGCCGACGCTCTACCTCCCGACTAAGGACACCACGAAGATTATTGATCAGATAAGAGGGATTCGTTGATTACAAGGAATAGGCTTTACATGTATGCCCCCTTTTCTGAATTTTAATGGTCGCTTTCTAAGGTATAGAAAATACGTATAAAATTGATTTTTGCATCTTCAAAAGAGGCTATCATCGTGTTTAGCGGTATTATTCCATTTTTATTGTAGATCATTATCATAAAAATCACTGTCCTGATTAGATCACCGGTTGAACTTAAATGTATATCAAACCCATTACCAGACAGCAGAATTTTAGACTGGACCAATTTAAAAGAAGTTGCAGACGACAGTTTTTAGCTGATGAAATTTATTTATTTCTTATCTTTTGGGGTAGAAAACACTGTAGATAAAAAAGATATTGCTTGAAACAAATGCCTATCACCCCAAACTTTGCGTTTTTAAGAAGACTTTTTCCTTCATCAAGAATGGCAGTTGTGCCTTAGTTATTTTGAAATTACGGACTCCAACAGACCCTGTGGTAAATCTAGATTTCTAAAATCAACCCATGTAAAATGCGTGCATGAGTCCTTGAGACTTGGGGGTATGGGTGGGGGTCTAAGAAAGGGACAAACCTTCTTTTGTCACAAAGAGAATTGATAGCGGCCAAAGGCACAGGTGGACAACAAAAACATCCTAACTACTGCTCCAACAAATACATGCAAGCTGAACAAACGGTATATTGGTGGCGAAAAACGGTTTATTGACTTTTATTGTAAAATTGTGTTTTTTTTAATTGACCAATCGTGGCTGTCAATCAAATAAAACCAGTTGACCAATAAAATCATTCATTCAGACCAGAAAAAATTGAACTCCGACAGAGGCCGACATTTTTGTTAACCTTTTTGTTGGTTTGGCGACTTAAACGTCGTAACTACAGCTTGAATAGTTATTCAAGCTGTACTTGCGACGTTTAGATCGCCAACCAATAATTCTACCTTTTTGTTACTTACCATAAAATTTGCAAATTAACGTCATTTAAATCGAAGCGGGACTTCCTGTCGTAGTCGATGGGCGTTGCAAACGGAGTAGGTTGGCGGGGCAGCGATTGGTCAAAGAACGTAGACATTTTTCGTAATTTACGGACTGTCGCTGTCAATTAAATATACGATTGACCAATCAAATAATTCAATCAAACCGGAAGAGAACTGTGAACTCAAACACTTTTGTTAGGCTGTTGTATTAGTCTGGCAGCTCAAACGCTGTAACTACAGCTTAATGAAATTTTAGTTCCGACGTTTAACCCTTTTCCGTTTTTGGAAATTTCAGGCTAGTCCAAATTGAAAGAGGTTGCAGTCAACAATGGAAACTGGATGCCATTTGAAATGAAACCATCCTTTGTGGAAGAAAATATTGTGGAAAAAGGAGAAATTGCTTGTTACAAGCAATTTCTTCTTTTTCCACAATGTTTTCTCGAGTATAAAATCACAGGGTTAAGTCGACAACCAACATTCTGTCGCTTATTTCATGTAACGGATTATATATTTTGCAAACTAACATCGTTTAATATCTCAGTTGAACTTCAATGTTGGAGGTTTTTGGGCGTGGCAAGCGACCCGTCAAATGACGTCACGTCCGAAGTCCTGTAACATCCATTCTCCGTTCCGTTTGTTTTTTCGATGGCCATCTTTGCTTGATAGGTTCAATATATTTTCTTTCCAATTAGAGCATTCAAGTTTGTATAGAATAACAAAGATGATTTACTTGGTTGCAGTATTGTAAAGATCAAAGAACAAAAAGTATGTGAACAGAAGTACTTACCGATATAGAGTGACAATACAATCCTTATTCCTTTTGTTGAATGTTCAATGTATATAGCACAAATATATTTCCTTTTAAACCTTCCCCTTATTGTATAAAACACAAATATGTAACCTTTTGACTTCTTGTGTGATTAAAAACGAAAATTAATTCCAATAAACGAATAGCATGGCCTCTATGTTCCAACAGCGTTTAATAAGGCCACTTTCTGATAGAAAATGATCTAAAGAAGAATTAAATTTTACAGTCGGTGGTTGCGACCTGTTTTATTTGTGTGAAAAAATGAGTTTTCTTCCTTATTTTCTGAGTCTTTTGTAATTTAAAATACTCCCCACCTCTCACATAGAATATTAAAAACACGAAGTAAACTATTTTTGTAGTAATTCAGTCAAACGCGTCATTTTAAACATACGAGACTGAATCGAGTATCCCTTTACACCAATATGCCACACCTATCGAATTTAAACAACCCTTTCTTTGACAGATGGTATATCATATCGGACATACTCCTAATATAAGATCGCATATCGTGGATTCTCATCATAATAACGGAACTGTAGTTTTAATAAAACTGTAGTTACGATATTTTAGATGCCCTCTGGCAAAGTGATTCTAATTTCACCAAATCCTACCATATGTGTGTAAAAAGTATCGAACCAAGTCAGACTGCGCGATTCGCGCAGTCTGACTTGGATCGGAACTTTTTATTTATTTATTTTATTTTTTTGTATGTAGAATGACTATTATTAACGAAAATCCAAGTACTTCGAGATGCAGTTTTAAAGAAATGGTGATGAGGCTAGAAAATGTCATAAAAGTCGATACTATTTCATAAGGATACAGATTGTTGTTGAAAACGTAAGAACTTCCTGTGGAATCACAATTTTCATTCATTTTAACCTACATATGAATATATTACAAACAACTAAACCGATCGTCCAGATAGCTAACTAGTTCATCAATACTTGACCAACGCAACTATAACATCGACTACGAACCAACGAAACTACATCATTACCAACTTTGAAAAGAACGCAACATAAACACATAACATTATCAACACTTTGACATCGCAACAATACAATTATGAACTATGAACTAGTGCAAATATGCTGTTATCAATCATGCATCAACTAAAAAATATCATTAACAACTATGAATCGACGTCTCTATACAATTATCAACTATGAACCAACGCAACTATATCTTTGCGAACTATGAATCGACGCAACTAATTATAACATTATCAACTATAAACCAACGCAACTAAATATAACACTATCAACTATGTACCAACGCAAATATACCATTGTCAACTAGGAATGGACACAACTACATGTTGCATTATCAACTATGAGCCGACGCTTCTATACATTATCAACTATGCACAAACGAAACTATACCTTATGCAGTTATGAACAATGCAACTATACCAATATCAACCATGAACGACGATAACCATAATATTATCAACTATAGACCCATGCAGTTTTACCATATTCAATCATGTACCAACGCAAATACATATAACATCGTAAACTATGAACCAATGCAACTATATCTTTACCAGTTATGAATAACGCAACTACACCATTATCAACTACGTATCGATGCAACTATACCATTTCCAACCATGAGCCACTGCATGTTTACCATTATCAACTATGAACCAATGTAACTTTATTATTATCAACTATGAACCAATGCAACTATACCATTATCAACTATGTATCGATGTAACTATACCATTTTCAACCACGAGCCAACGCATTTATGCCATTATCAACCATGAACTAACGTAACGCAAATTTTCTATTGTCAACCATGAACCAACGCGACGATGCTATTATCAACCGTGAATCAATTCAACTCTACCATTATCTACCAACCAATTTCATCCAAAATAACATTAAACCAATTTATCAACTATTTCAAGCAACAAATCAATCCTCATATCACCAAAAAACTCGACCGAGTCATATATCAAAGCACACGTTAACGAACTTTTTAAAATTACAAAACAGTCGATCAAATAATCATCAAACCAACAAACTAACCGACCGACCGACCAACCAACCAACAAACAAACAAACCAAATAACCAACCAACAAACAAAACACAAACAAATAGTCTTTCAAATTTCAGGGTTCTTTGCATTCTCTTTTATCCAGGTTATTGAAAAAATAACAGATAATTAAAAACCTGTCAAAGTGCATATTCAAACTCAAGAAGTTCTCGACAAGGAGAACCATAGAGTTTTATGGACTTCGAAGACTCCCCAGATCCATCGTCCAGCCAACTCGTACATATTTTACATACCGAAAAACGAAGAGCGACCTCATAGCGCAGTCGGTAGCGCGTCAGACTCCTATTCTTCAATCATTGGATGTCATGGGTTCGATCCCCGGCGGCTGCATTTATCCTTTCCGACATTTGTCTCTCACCAATGGGTGGATGATCGTAAACCTATGTGGGATAACAGCTGGAGGCTAGGAAAGGATGTGGTAGTACTGGTTCGAGAAATACCATGAATCCATTGTTAAGTGCTCCAGCCGCCGCGATATGACTGAAATAATGTTAGAAATGGCGTTAAACCCCATTCAATCAATTAATCAATCAACTAACAAATTCGTGAAAAATGAAATTGATTCCAGCATTAATTAAGCACAGACCGCATTCCAAAATAATTACTAAGTAAAGTACAATGGTCACTCTAGACTAAGAAAATCGTCAAAAGAGAAAAGTTTCGGCACTGGTCAGACTGCACATTACACAATATCAGAGACAAATGAAGTAATAAAAAGTGTTATGCACGTTGGATTTGTGTAGAGAAATAATAGAACTCTACCAGATGTATACTTCACAGCAAACTACAGAATATCATAGAAAAATAGATAAATATGTGATGAAAAGCGATGAAAAACGATTGAAAATATAAATGGGCGTTTTGAAAAAAATTTTGTATCGCTTTTGTTGCGCGTTTCGTTATTTTTTTTTAAAAAATGTGAGATTATGATAGTCAAGTGCGCTTTCGTAATATGCCGGGTCACCATTAGAAGGAGATGTTTTTCTTTCGAAGGTAAGGATAGGCCTTCCCACAACCCTTTACAAATTTTATCTAATTTGTATAGGTCTCACAAATGTTTCGTTTTTTGAAAATTTGACAAAATTTTACAGCAAGCCGAACTTTCTTTTTACTACGGAAGGAAAGCTACACCGATAATAAATAGATAACTTCGATTTGAGGGGGGGAAGTCTTCATCAAGACGGGTTTGTTTAATCTTTTATAAAATATCCTAACTCGATATAATCGTTATGCAAATATAATTCGTACACCGAAATTTCAATACTGAGTCATACCGGTAGTCCATTCCTTCAACCATCAGAATAAGTTTTACTAACGATTGCGACGAAATATGGCGAATTTTGTTTGTTTGTTTAAATGGGGTTTTACGCCGCTTTCAACAATCTTTCAGTTATATCGCGGCGGCTGGAGCACCTAACAAAGGAATCATGGTATTTCTAACACCAGTACTAACATTAATCCTTTCCTAGCCTCCAGCTGAAATATGGCGAATACTCATGATCCAGATTTTTTCACGTTCCTGAAAGAGAGGCAGTGGCCAAAAACCGCTGCTACCGAATTTTACAGCTAGGTTGACTGGGGCTGGCTTATAAGTGTCTTGCCCATGAACACATCACGGTGACGTCGGAGCTCGAACCCGTGTCCTCCAGATCACGAGTCAATCAGCTTTACCACTCAGTCATCGAGGCAGTCAAAACCTTCAGAATTGGTGACTGCTTCGTCTTTGTCAATATAATTTAATCTACTTTTAACTTCAATACTAATAATAATAATAATAATAATAAAACAACAACAACAACAACAACAAAAACAATGACATTGAAAATTATTCAATTCTAGTTTCCTCTATCAAGATTCAAGCGTTTTGATTGGCTGGTTTTTCGTACTTCCATGAATAAAAGTATGAGTTTATTCATACGTTTTTATTCAAAACTAGTAAAATATTTCATTCGATATACTTGGTGGTATTAAATCATAAGAAATGAAGGTTATATTTTTCGTTTTCATTTATGTATGAACCTTAAAATCGTATAGTTTCGCGTTCTAAATATTATGAGTTAAGAGTCGATAAACAGCGGGAGCAAATACAATACTAATGTATAAGTACGGATTAGTACAGGTCGTTTTAATGGTCAGAGTGCACTGGACCAAAACCTCATAACAAACTACTTTATATGGTCAAACGTTGGACAGAAATTGCGATATTGATAATTCAACTTTTTTCTTAAATCTCAGTTTTGATCGATTTTTTTTTGCTCTTTGACACACAATGCACCATTTTAACGTGTTGAAGAAAACTAGGCACAGGAAACATTGTGGTAAAAAGAGAAATTGCTTGTTGTAAATAATTTCCCCTTTTCTGACAGTGATTGCTATCTTGTTTGACCATTATGTGTAAAGCTCTTTGAATATTCGTCTGTGACCTCTCTTAATTTGGGCTAGTCCTAAATTCAGCATTCGGTAAAGGGTTAAGAACGAGAATGCATAAGTTTGATAAAGTCCAGTAAGTTTAAAACGCACATACATGTGCAATAGCTCTTTGCTTCCCCTTCAGTTCGTTTGAATTGAAAAGTTCATCTGCCCGTCTTCACCCCCTCTGTACTAATAATGCCACAAAATGATTAACAAAGATCGTTGAAGATACTTACTGTCTGTACATTTCTCTCTCTCACAGAAGTTTTTAGAACAAATTAGCTTTTCTTCATTAACTCTTTACTGTAATGCAAACTTTTAGACTGGTGTAAATTCAAATGTTTTGCAGAACACTATTCATAGTTGATTTTATTTGAAATTAATCATTCGGTAGGAAAAAGAATATCGTGGAAAAGAAGAAATTGCCTTTTAAAAGGGGCGCAAAAAACAGGGGGTAAACAGGAAAGGGTCAATTCTGACTACAGAACACCGAATGAGATGAAATGTCATTTTTTGGAATAGCCGAACACATGCACACTTTTCTTCTATCACCTGCAACATCATGACTTTCGCAATCAAATGCAACATAACGACTGTCACTATCAAATGCAAAATTACGACTGACGCTATCAAATGTAACATAACGACTGACGCTATCAAATGCAACATCAAGACTTTCGCTATCAAATGCAACATTACGACTGTCACTATCAAATGCAACAACACGACTGTCGCTTTCAAAAGCAAAATTAAAACTGACGCTATCAAATGCAACATCAAGATTTTCGCTATCAAATTACTGTCACTATCAAAAGCAACATTACGAATGACGCTATCAAATGCAACTTTACGACTGTTGCTATCAAATGCAACATTATGACTGTCGCTATCAAACGCAGCATTATGACTGTCGCTATCAAATGCAACAGTAAGACTGTAGCTATCAAATGTAAAAGTAAGACTGCCGCCATCAAATGTAACGTTACGACTGACGCAATCAAATTCAACATTATGACTGTCGCTATCAAATTTAGAATTATGACTGTCGCTATCAAATGCAATATTACGGTTATCGCTATCAAAAGCAAAATTACGACTGACGCTATCAAATACAACATTATGACTGTCGCTATCAAATGCAACATTACGACTGTCGCTATCAAATGCAGCAATATGACTGTCGCTATCATAGTAACTTTTCGATTGTCGTGTTGTTAAAAACATACATCATTACATACATCATTACGGTATAATAATGCTTAGGAACTAATTTTTTGACTGCAGAAAGCACGAGGTATTGATTTGAAATTTAGGGAAAGGGGTTTCAAGTATGTAGACTAGTTGTTTCATAAAAAAGCTTGTCATTTCAATCAGCCAACTAGCATTGCAAGATTTGTTCTGTCGCACTGACGAACATTTAAACAATTTCACACAATAACGCTTTTTAGTTTAAACACATTCTTTTTTTTTTACAATTTTTACATGACATGTTATCCATTCAAAAACAGCTAACAGCAAAAAGGATAACACTTATTGGCGAGCCCGGGAAAAAAACTTTAGAAAAATTTATGGAAAATGAAGAAATTGCCTGTGGCAATTTCTTCATTTTACAAAATGTTTTCTATCTCAAAAGACCGAAATATTTTGTCGACTTGTAATGGGATAGAAAAATGCAAATTTTAACTATATACAAACTGGTGGCAGTGATGAGAGAATTTTTAATTCGTTCTCCTTCACTGAGTCCATTGTAATGAAAACAGGTTTTACAATGATTTGCCGGCCGTTAAAAACACATAAATCACTAAGGGATGGGTGTTAAAATACAGTATCTAACATGTTTTATAGACCCACGAGAGTTAGTGGTGAAGTTGTTCCCTTTTTCAGAAATTTCAGCGGGTCAATGCATAAGTACTGTAAGCAAATAAACTAAGTACTCACTAAAAGCTTAGCTATAAGATTGATTGATTGAATGGGGTTTAACGCCGCATTTAATAGTATTTCAGTCATATCGCGGCGGGTGGAGCACCTAACAATGGATTCCTGGTATTTCTCACACCAGTACTACCACTACATCCTTTCCTAGCCTCCAGCTGCTATCCCACTTAGGTTTATTATTATCCACCCATTGGTTAGAGACAAATGTCGGAAAGAATATGTGCCGCCGCTGGGGATCGAATCCATGACATCCCCCGATTGAAGACTAGGAGTCTGACGCGCTACCGACTGCGCTTTGACGGCGGCCTGCATAGTTTTAAGAGCGACGGATACTATTATAGGCTAAAAAATCTTGAGAGTTTAACTTGAGGCGCTCCATCCGCTATAACACTCATTATATTTCCCAAGGTCACTTTTTATCCCCGCCCCCAAGGCAATATTCTTAAAAATGGCAAATTTAACTGTTAACCCATTATAACTCGACAAAGTTTGAGACTTGTTCAATTTGAAAGAAGATGCAGACGACAAGTTGGTTTTTGAAAAAATATTTGTCTTTTATGGTAGAAAAATTGAGGACAATGAAGAAATTGCTTGTATCAAGCAATTTCTTCGTTGTCCACAATATTTTCCAAAACCATTATTTGGGGTGCGTAAAAATGCGGGATTGTATGGGAATGGGTTAAACAGCGTCATCAGAGTATTTTCGTTACGTTCATTTGCAATGAACTATTCTGGTTAAATAAGAAACCTGTATGAGAAAATTTACAAAGAAGCTAAACACTATTTCTGAGATTTTATTGCTTTAACAAGAACGCATCATGTTAACCCATTCCCTCATAATCTCTACTTTTTAAGCCCCTCAAGAAAAGGGCTTCGGAAAACATTGTGGATAATGAAGAAATTGCTTGATACAATTTCTTCATTATCCACAACGCTTTCTAGCCAAAAAGACGAGAAAATCAGAATTCCATCGACTGGACATTGTCGTCTGCAGCTTCTTTCTATTTGTACCAGTCTCAAATTTTGTTGTGTGGGTATTGGTTAATGCCCCTTTTACCGCGTTTTCCGACCAATCCTCCTCAGAATTCAAAAAAAAATCCTTCCCATTGACTCTATAAATACGGAAACTCTAAAGAGAATCTGGTACTGTTTGTAAACTTAAAACCGCGTAGACAAGAAAGTTTTAAGAAAATCAGTTAGGCTTCTATGTAATTGTTGTTTCAATCTACACACCCTAATTTCGAAAAGAACATTTCTTATGGCAAAGCAAACATTTTGAGAGAGTTTCAAAACAGTCGGCTATTATTTGCTGATTTAATCAAATGGAATTAACCAGGACCCCTTTCCTGTATTTTCGAATTGATCATCTCCTACTTCAGAAGGAACTTTCCTGTGACCTTACACACAACTTGTGTGAAAATTTCAAGAGAATAGGCTTGTTCTTGTAGCCTTAATCGTGTGTACGATATGAATAATGTATTAAACCTTTCCTGTACAAACCCGAGATTTTACATCACTGTGATGTTATACTTGATGAAAGTATTGTGGAAAAAGAAGAAATTGTATGTAACGAGCAATTTCCCCTTTTCCCACAATCTTTTCTATCACATAGGATGGTTTCATATCAAACGGCACCCCACTTTCACCGTTGTCTGCATACCTTTTCACTTAAAACCAGTCTAAAATTAAAAGTAGAACGGGAAAGGGTTCTAGTGAAATTTACTAAGACGACTGATTTCGTATGGAGCATCTTAGTTTCGGAGTGCCGACACCCCACAGATATATGTGAAAGATACAATGTAATATGCTAGTACTTGTGGACTTATTCTCCTAAAAAGAATAAATTTTTGAAATCTAATGAGACCAAGTTTCCCGTCTTTTAAAACGGATCTTCTTCAAAATTACGAAAAAACATTAGTTATGATCCACTAAATATCATGTGAAAGAGTCAAGAAAATCCGGTAATGTGTGTGGACATATGAAAATGAGTTTTGATTTACACTGATATATGATACAATGTATTTTGTGACCTGTCAAATGATCTCCTTACTTGAGTAAAATCTCAAAATTAGTTCAAATTTAGAAAAAATGTAAGAATTAAACAGATGAACAGTTTCAACTATAAATGAACTGGCCAATCGCTGGCCCCGCCCACTTACTATATTTGGTCTCACTGATTGACTCCGAAAGGAAGTTAAACTTCAATTTTAAACGGCGTCATTTTTCGAAGTTTATGGCCAGTGACATGTAACAAAAAGAACTAGAATGGTTGGTTTGAGACGCTAAACGTCGTAACTACATCTTTAATAAGCTGTAGTTACGACGTTTAAGTCGCCAACCAACAAAAATGCCTCACATAAATGGCAGTGAATGTCGTAGTTTCAATACCACTTCCATTAAAAACGAATAACTCTTTGATTGACAGCTGTGAATGGTAAATTTCACTCACATCAAAATGCATGAGCTTGGTGTCAAATCTCTTACATAGCCGAGTTTGAGCCAAATGGCAAGATTATATGCAGACTGACAGGGCTTATTTGCCTAATTTACAGATTACCTGTTTTAGCATGACGCGTAATATTCGTTAAATATTTTGTATACAGTGATCTGTTGACACATATTTTATTACAATCGGTGGATCTCTAGGTTCGGGTTTCATCGACGTAACACAATAGACTGTTATCGACCAACTTGATCTGGAATATTTTATAGACAAATGAACCGCAGTCATGTCATTGATCCGCGAAACAGAACAAAAACCTTTAACAAGTAGCCAAGTCGATTGTAGGTCGAGCATACCGTCGCTCTGATGGCATATTTGTCGTAACTACAGCTAATTGTAGTAGAAGTTACAATGCCTTTAGAGACAATATTACCTACGATATGGCTGCAGCTCAGTTTTCCTTTGACTTAACTGTGTTAAAGCAAAGTGAACATGTTCCTGGATATGCATCATTCCAAAACTTTTAGAGTGCTATCCAATTCTACTTCATAAAATATAAGTTTTAGGCATTTTAGACATCTAACACAGCATAGGTCATGTTGGGGCTTGGCCTCAGTTAAAATGTCACCAAAAATACTGTAGTGTGGGGTCGAACATGGGACCCCTGTCAATAGAGATATGTATGTCAAACCTTGTCACGTTGAACCCTGAATATTCTTGTTTTGGTAGGAGGAATATAGATCAGTCTGCACATGCGTGCCACTTTCAGGCAAAGCTGTATATAACATGAATTTTCGAATTAATAATGCACCACAATCTAGCCTTCCAGTGCTTAAAGTCCTTTGCTTTTAAAGCAGTTATAAAGAGAGGATTTTAATTACAATGACAAGGGTCAAGTATGGAAATTCTTGGTCTAAACTTCTACCGGAATGATTCTTTACAGGTTCCCTAACTGTTAGCCCTTTCCTGTTTTTCAAAATTTTAGACGTGTCCAATTTGAAAGAAGTTGCAGACGCCAACTCAAAGTGAGTGCAATTTCAAAAGTAACAGGGTGGAAAATATTGTGGAAAAAGAAGAAATTGCTTGTAACAAGCAATTTCGTCTTTTCCCACAATATTTTATCAAGTATAAAATCACAGTGACGTAAAAACCAAGGAAAGGGTTAAATCAATACACAAAAGCAGTTAATACTGTGCAATAATGCTCGACTGTTTCTAATGTTTGAAAGCAAAACCAAATCAATGTAGAAATAGTGCCACATTGCACTAGATAGAATGTCGAAGTAATAAATCTTCTCCTCGCGCGTCGATTAATGGTCTGAAACAAATGTGTAGAAATAAATACAGACTTACCCTTATCGAACATGCATTTTCAAAGTAAAAAACTTTGAGTACTAACAGATATAGAGAAAATAGACACATAGCAACTTGCACACAATGCTTTGACTAATCCTTTCCCGTTTTTTAGAAATTTTAGACTAGTCAAATTGAAAGAAGTTGCAGACAAATTGAAACTTGGATACAATCTGAAATGAAATCGTCCTATGCGGCAGAAAACATTGAGGGAAAAAGGAGAAATTGCTTGTTACAAGCAGTTTTCCTTTTTCCACAATGTTTTCTCAAGTTAAAAGTTTCAAACTCATGATTTCTACCATGTATTGCACTTTCTAGATGAACCTAAGATTTGTCATCATCAGCTTCTTTTTTTCATCCGCAATACTCTAAAAGTTTGCAGTCTAGTAGTGGGTTGTTTAAAGCATAATAGTCACGCTTTATAATACTGGCGACAACGTACTTTGTCTGAGCCCCACCCCATTTTCCTAGACTAGTCGAGATAGAGACGTTGTATAAATAAATACCTCGGACATTATTTAATATACTTTGCTTTTTGAGAAGACGATCAAAGTTATTTATTAAACTAATTTGCTTCCTAAAAAAGTTGTTGAAATATAACCAGACTAGAACTGTAGGTACGGAATCGGCCGAGTTGTGACGAATGCTAGAACCATGTCACTTGACCAGCGCTAGATTTAACGGCTCGCTGGCCACGCCCATTTTGCTCCGACAGAAAGTTCCACTTCGGTATTCAATGGCGTTATTTTGCAAAATTCATGGCAAGTACATGTAACATGAGACAAAAAAGCAAGATTGAATAGGCTGTAGTTACGATATTTAAGTCGCCGAAACCAACATAAATGTTTCATATAAATGTCAGCCAATTCAGTTCAAAATTCGCTTCCTGTCTAAATTTATTATTTGATTGGTAGATTGACAGGAGCGATACGTCAATTCTCACACTCATTTGTGAAGACAATCAGATTTGAAAGTTTCATTATCATATATATCTTTCATTAACCCATTCCTACATGATAAAATTTGGGACCAGTCCAGAATCAAAGAAGCTGCAGATAACAAATTTAAGTTGGTGAAGTCTTCAAAATCATTGTCTTTTAGGGTAGAAAACATTGTGGATAATGAAGAAATTGCTTGTAACAAGCAATTTCTTCATTCTCCACTATGTTTTACAAAGATTTCATATTGAGGAGCGTTTAAAAGCGTTATTGTGTGGGAATGGGTTAAAAGGTGTGTTCTGAATATTTACCTTAACCCTTCCCTGTTTTATCCCTGGTTTTTACGCTCCTAAATGTTTATACGTTGGAAAATGTGGGAAAAGAAGAAATTGCTTGTAACAAGCAATTTCTTCCTTTTCCACAATATTTTCCTCCGAATTTAAGTTGCCGTCTGCAAAACCTTTGAATTTGGACAGTTCAAACCCTTATCTGTACAATCCTTGGTTTTCAAACCCCAGTGACTTTGTACGTGAAAAACAAAGACTTTTTTTTCATTTTCACTATTTGTCATCTGCTAATTGGGATTAGTCTAAAAATGATGTCTTTGTCATAATGAGCAAGATGCCATATTATAGGTACAATAATGTAGCCAGTGTGTTTTGCTCAATGAATAGTTCTTCTACAATTCTTCAAGTCTGATTTGGGAGTAGAATACTTCTAAAGAAATTGTGACATGTTTAAAAAAAGATGGACAGTGATCAATTACAAAAGAAAAATTATAAAATTCTTACATTATTTACAACAAATAGTTTTCCCTTTTTTAACCCATTACCAGATGGCAAAACTTGAGACTGGTCCAAATTGGAACAAGTTGAAGATGGTAATTTAATTTTGATGAAATTGTAGATTTTTTCAATTTTCTTGGTAGAAATCATTGTGGAAAATGAAGAAATTGCTTGTGACAAGCAATTTCATCATTTTCTTCAATGTTTTCCCAATTGATTTTTTTGAGGGGTGTCAAAAAGCGATATTGTACAGGAGTGGATTAAAAGTAATCATAATAAAACGCACTAAAAATCCATTTCTTTTTAATGCCATTCCAACAATTCACATTATCTTTGAATCATCAAATAAATGTAAAGATATCAAAAATTAGCATATATATAGAAAAATTATCAATTTAACTCATCTGTTTAAAAATGTGATCTAATAAAATTAACTCTGGCTTACTATTACTAATGGAAGGGTTTTGCTTTACTATGTTATATATTATCCTGATTAAATGTAAATAACATAAAAACCTGAAAAAAACTTTTTTTTCACTCAAAATCCAAACATTTCAATTCTGCAAGATGACAAAATTAAGACTGGGCGTAATTCAATGGAAAGGAGTTGCAGACAAAATATTGTTAATGAATTTTTTTCAATTATCTGGGTAGAAAACATTGAGTAAAATAAAGAAATTGCTTGCAATAATCAATTTCTTCACTGTCCTAAATGTTTTCTACCCTATAAAGGCATACTTTATTCACCAACTTGTTATTGTGGTCTGTAACTTCTTTGAATTTAGACCAGTATGAATTTTTTCATGTGGTAATGGGTTAATCCAATCAAACATTAAAAATGACAAAATCTATAAAAAAAAGAATGCAGATGACAATTCAAAATGTGCATAACAAAGAAATAAGCATGCCTAAGAATGAAAATAAGATGTCTACTCCACAATATCACAGTCGTAACAATCAGTAATTGTATGGTAAAACATCAATTTATAAGTTTGGCTAACTCTTGTGGTGTTATATTACCACCAGTTAAAACTATCACAACTTTTTTCCCTTTCACATCTGGAATCTTGTTCTGAGCCAATGCTGTAAACGCAGCTGATCCTGCTGGCTCAACTTTGAGTCCTCTGTCATATAAGAGTTTCATACTCTGTACCATCTCATCGTCTGTCACTAACAAAACCTCATCAACATATTTCTTACACAACTGATACGGCAACTCACCTGAAATTATTCATAGCAAATATTTTTGTCTTGGCTCAGTGAGTGATTTTTTGTGCTCTAAATCTAATGGTCTTAAATTTGAACCCTGGAAAGACAAACCAAGGGTTGTACTTGGGGAAATATTGAAGGATCCTGACAGAATCCCTAGCCTGGAATTGCTATGATCCCTTCCAATTTCCTTGGATCCTTGTAATCCCCGGACACTGCTAGTGTAAATCCCTGTCAGATCATATGTTATGGCTGTGCTGGAGTGAGAAATGAAAGGAAGCTATGGTTAACTGAACCAGCTGTTGGGATAGAACTGATATACTGTTAAAAGTGGCCTAAAACCTCTTAGAACAAATGAATCTTAAAAACCTTTCATTCAAATGATTCTGAAAAATGAGGAATAAAACAAGAGGGCCAGTGGCCTTTGTGCTCATCTAAGATAAGGCTTTTTTTTCCTTCAAGGCCTAATACAAACTGGTTTGGGAAAAGACCTCCTTTAACGTTTAACTAAAATCAACTTATGTTACCATGCCAACCAATGCTTTCAACAGATTTCAAATATTTTAGTAATTATTAAAAGGGGGGAAACTAACGTATTTCTTCCCAATTTGGTTTAAATTGGCCAAATAGTTTTGAAAGGGTTGCCTTCTTTTTTTCTATTTTAGCCTAATCACCCTTTGGATCTGAAAATTTCATCAATTTTTGAAAGAGGTCAATGGACTGATGCTTCAAGCAAAATTCAAGATTCTTCAACTTCTAGGTCAGGAGAAGATGTTTTTGTTTTATTCTAATTCTTTTTTGCAAATTCACTGTTGTTGTCATAGAAACTAGAGTTTTCAGCTGATTAAAAATCTTTGGTTGAAATCCGCCAAGTGGTTTGGGAGGAGATATCCCTGGGAGCCCAAGGTTGATGATTTTAGCAATTCTGAAAGAGGTCAATGTACTGATGCTTCTTGCAAAATATCAAGACTCTAGGCCCTCTGGGTAAGGAGGAGATATTTTTTTTAGAATTATTTAAATTTTAGTTTTGTTACCATGGCAACCAGAGTTTTTAACAGATTTCAATTCTTTAAGCAATTTTTAGAGGGCATCACCTAAGGAACATTTCTGCCAAGTTTGGTTGAAATCCACCCAATGTTTAAGGAGGAAATGTTGTTTTAAAAATTCCTTCTTTTATTTCTATATAAGCCCAACCATCCCTGGGTCTCTGCCCCTGGGAACCCAAGGGTGATGATATTAGCAAATCTGAAAGAGGTCATTGTAATGATGCTTCATGCCAAATATCAAGGCTCTACGCCTTCTGAGTCAGGAGGAGATAATATTTAAAGTTTTTATTACAATTTCAGATTTGTTGGCATGGCAACCAGAGATTTTAACGGATTTCAATTCTTTTAACAATTTTGAAAGGGCACCAAACAGGGAACATTCCTGCCAAATTTGGTTGAAATCAGCCCAATGGTTTGGGAGAATATGTCGCTTTAAAAATCCTTCTTTATTTTTATACAAGCGTCACCCCCCACCCTCCTGGGCTCCGCCATTGAGGTGAGTTAAAAACCAAAACAGAACCTTTCCAGTCTAAATTAACACATTAAATTTATCAGTGGAATCTAAAGTGAAAGGGGCCTCCATTGCACTGCAGCGCAAACTCTTGCAAAGGAGTCAAAACTTGCTGCTTTTAAACCATTTCCACAAAAAGGAGGCTCCTCAAGAAAAGCATTTAGGAAAACATTTTGTAAAATGAAGAAATTTCTTGTGACCTGTCATACACTTTGAAACGTTGTCTGCAACTTCTTTCAATTTGGATCAGTTAAACATTTGCCATCTGCTAAAGGGTTAACCCTTTCCTGTACAATCACTGGTTTTAAGGTCACTGTGATTTTATACAAGAGAAAACATTGTGAGAAAAGAAGAAATTGCTTGTCACAAGCAATTTCTCCTTTTCCCACAATATTTTCTACCACACTGGATGGTCAGATTTCAAATTGCATGCACTTTTCATTGTTGTCTGCAACCTCTTTCAAATTAGACCAGTCTAAAATTTCATAAAACAGGAAAGGGTTAAAAGATGATCTGAATTTATAAAGTCATTCTACTTCACTACTTGCAGTTCCTTCTCACCTGACAGTTGCCATTTTAACTCATTGCCAGACTGTAAAATTTGAGACTGGTATAAACTAAAAGAAGTTGCAGATGAGAATTTGTAGTTGATGAAATTTTAGTTTTTTTTTCAACTTTCTTGATTGTAAACATTGTGTCAAAAGAAGAAATTTCTTGCAACAAGCAATGTCTTTACTTTACACAATGTTTTCAATATTGTTTTTCTTGAGGGGCATCAAAATCAAAAAGCCTCTTTGTGTGGGAAATGGTTAAGTTTCCAAACAACAATACTTGACATAAATGTTAGACTTCAATATTCACCTGTAGACTTAATCAATATTTCTTTTTTTTTTGGGGGGGGGGGGTTCATTAGCCTGGATCAATCAACTGTACATGAAACAATCAATGTTCTGCACATTATCCGAAAGACAGAATATAACAAGAGGACCATGATGGTCCTAAATCGCTCACCTGAGGCATCTCCAAATTACAGTACTTTTTAGTATAAAAAAGACACAACTTGAGCAAAATGAATAAAAGATATATAATATTTTGGGCTTTGTACAAAACAATCCAGTAATGCTTTACAATAATAATGAATGCCTTTGGCTTTATAGTTTAATCCATTACCAAACTATCCCAGAATTTGTCACCCTCAGGGAAAACAGGTTTGAAAAATACATAGTGAGAAAGGGAGTGACAAGCAATTTATCCATTTCTCACAGTGTTTTCTACCTGAAATTCTTTGTATTTAGATTTCAATTAAACTCTAATTACTGTCTGCAACTTCAATGGGTGTAATTTTAGCAACCTTGGTAGAGAACAATCTGGATGTACTATAAATCAAAATATGAATGCATTACAACTTATACATGAGGAGTGGAAAATATTTGAACATGCTCTTATTGAGCGTTTTTCATATCCTTGGATGCCTTGGGGAGGGCCATGTTTGTCAAAAGGATATTAACATGGTAGATAACAATAATGTTATCCTTTGTTTTTAATGTAAATGCTCTGGAACCTATATTTAAGAAGAAGAATTCTTTCAATGCAATTTACGCAATTTTCAACCCCAGGAACAGACCATTTTTTATCCTAAGAGCATATTTTCCTGTTACGTAGTACAAAATTATTTAGTCATGCTACATACCAAATATGTATGCCCTTCACCTTATTTTTTAGAAGGAAAAGACTTTTGATGTTGCTCTTATTGGGCGTTTTCAAAAAATTTTGACCTCTGGGGAAGTGCCATGTTTTATCCCAGTGCTAAAATTTTAGCTAACATGGTAGGGAACCATCTGGATATGCTATATACAAAATATGAATGCCTTAGACTTTTTAGATTGGGAGGAAAAAACTATTGAACATGGTCTAATTGAGCATTTTTACTAACTTTGGACACCCAGGGAAGGGGTGTTTATTAACCTACAAGCATAATTTGATCAAAACAGATAGATAACAGCCAGGCTATGCTACACTCAAAATATAAATGCCCTCCTCCTTAAAATGAAGAATTTTTTTTTTTAACATATTCAAATTTTGCGTTTTTCCAAATTTTGGACCCCTAGTGCAGAGGTATTTTTGACCTGAAGAAGACAACTTTTAGTGATATGGTACAAAACTATCTAGTTATGCCCCATACCAAATATGAATATCCTAGACCTTATAGTTTAAGAGGAGAAATCTTTTGAAATTGCTCTAATTAAGCATTTTTCCAAACTTCATACCTCAGGGGCGGGGCAATTTTTGACCCCAGAGATTAAATATTTAAAAAAACTTGGTTGAGAACAATATGATTAAGCTCTATACAAAATATAAATGCCTTTGGCCTTGTAGTCTGTTAAAAAAAAGACAACAAAGATTTTCTAACATTTCCCATTTTCATATGCCGCAGTTACAAGAGTTCACGGAATTAAATTCTTTTAACAACTTTTGAAGAGCTTCACCTAAAATACATCCCTGCAAAGTTTTAGCTTGATTGGCCTACTGGTTTAGGGGAAGAAAATTTTTAAAGATTTTTACAGATTTACTAAAGATTCCAATTTTTACTTGCCGCAGCAACCAGAGTTTTTGACAGAATTAAATTCTTTTAACAACTTTTGTAGAACTTCACCCAAGGAACATCCCTGCTAAGTTTCAGCTTGATTGGCCAACTGGTTTAGGAGGAGAACATTTTTAAAGATTTTTACAGATTTACCAAAGATTCCCATTTTCACATGCCGCGGTAACCAAAGTTTTTGACAGAATTAAATTCTTTTAACAACTTTTGTAGAACTTCACCCTAGGAGCATCTCTGCAAAGTTTCAGCTTGATGGGCCTACTGGTTTAGGAGGAGAACATTTTTAAAGATTTTTACAGATTTACCAAAGATTCCAATTTTCACATGCCGCGGCAACCAGAGTTTTTGACAGAATTAAATTCTTTTAACAACTTTTGTAGAACTTCACCCAAGGAACATCCCTGCAAAGTTTCAGCTTGATTGGCCTACTGGTTTAGGAGGAGAAAATTTTTAAAGATTTTTACAGATTTATTTAAGATTCCCATTTTCACATGCCGCGGCAACCAAAGTTTTTGACGGAATTTAATTCTTTTAACAACTTTTGTAGAACTTCACCCAAGAACATCTCTGCAAAGTTTCAGCTTGATTGGCCTACTGGTTTAGGAGGAGAAAATTTAAAAGATTTTTACAGATTTACTAAAGATTCCAATTTTCACATGCCGCGGCAACCAGAGTTTTTGACGGAATTAAATTCTTTTAACAACTTTTGTAGAACTACACCCAAGGAATATCCCTGCAAAGTTTCAGCTTGATTGGCCTACTAGTTTAGGAGGAGAAGATTTTTAAAGAAATTGTGGACGGACGGACAGACGGACGGACGGACGGACGGACGACGGACAACGACCGATCACAATAGCTCACCTCGCACTTTGTGCTCAGGTGAGCTAAAAAGCCAATAAAAATTTATACTATCATTTACTATGATCAATCTGTCACAAAATCTGGCTAAAATTACATAGTATCTTACCTGCTTAGCTGTCCAAATTTTGTATAACAGGAAGGGATATAATTGCAATCCAACATAAATCAAGAACAACTGTAAGAGTTAGTTACCTTGGATTATTTCAACCGATACATGACATTTCCAAACATTTTCCATGTGCGTGACTCACACACTTTCAGCAACCGGGATAGCCATTTGGGGCAATTAGAATATTCGCTGATTGTTTAAAGAAGCTTTGGGTCAGTATCTATCTACATAGCACAAAGTGAAGAATCTGATCAGGCTGATCTGAGTCTTTATTTGGCACACATGTGTAATGGTTGGAAATGTCACGCAAGCGCTCATATGACATACTGACTTCAAGAGAAGTAAAAAAGAGCAAAATATTTAATAAATACAGAATATTATGTCATCTATCGCATATCCAGGATTTCTGTAAAAGGGGTTCAAATTTACAAATGCAGGGGGGGGGGGGGGGAGGGAGGGAGGATCCTATTACTATCAAATTTTTAGGTTAAAGGGGTTTGTTTGAGCCCCCTCTAAATCTGCCACCGTGTTACAGTTATGCAATATCCAATTTCCTTACAGGGCAAGAAACCAAAACAAGTTAATGTTCATTACAACATTATAGTACTCCATTTATCTTATACATTCGAAACTTGTTTTCTGAAAATAAGAAATCTTGAATATCTGGATAAGCTAAGGTCATGTTCAAGTCCCAACTTTATCCTTTTTTTATTACAAATAAAACAGTATGTTTATCTCAAACCAGTAAACCTCAATTCTGGTTATATTGTTATTTTTTAAGCCGATTTCATGTCGAAATTTACCTGTTAAGAAGACATATGACTCATATTACTGTTTGAAAAGGTAATAATAATCCTGATTAAAAAAACTTTTGACACCTTTCAGGATTGCAGATATCAATTGTCTGTATGTGTCTGATGTGTGAAAAACCTGAGATAACAGTAAGTCAATGTCAAACTATCGAATTTCGCCACCATGTTTGCAGTATTTACACAAACCCCGACTGTAGGTAAAAGAAATCTAATATTGACAGCCGCTTTGTTACCTTGAACTTCTGTTATCTCGCAAAAATCTAGATTACGTGTGTCGACTGTACACACAAATTTTTACTACACAAGGTATAAGAAGCTCAAAATATTTCTCTAAAATTAGCTTGTTTATAACCTTATCATCATTCTCGCTGTGACATCATTTTACCTAAATAATAAAGTCATCTTATCCTACTGTATCTGTGCACCTCTGATATGTTTTTTTATTGTTAATTTTGACTTTGTCCAAGTGAAATGAATGTTTTCCTTCTTTCTTTTTTTTTTCAAAAACTTCAGTATAGTCCAATATTAAAGAATTTGCAAACAACACTTACAAGTGATTGCGATTTGAAAAGAAACCAACCTACATGGTAGAGAATTCTGTAGGAAAAGAAATTTCTTGTTACAAGGTATTCTTCCTTTTATATGACATTTTCTCAAGTATAAGAATCACAGGAACATAAAAGATAGGGGACCCAAAAGTTAGGACGTAAAAAATTGGTAAGTAGTTAATAAGTCAGTGTATTACACATGTTGCATAAAACATCAAGGATATCAGTAAATTACACAATATTGTCACCTAATTTAACCCATTCAAACACAATCCAGCTTTATGACAACCCTACAGAAAAACTTGAGAAAAACAAGGTTGAAAATGAAGAAGTTTCCTTTAACAAGCAATTTCTTGAATTTCAACCACTTTTTCCAACCTAAAAGACAGAGATATTTAAATTCTCTCAACTTGAACTAGTCGCCTGAAACTTTTTGAATTTGGACCAGTCTAAGATATTGCTATCTGGTAATGGGTTAGGTACCAAAAATAATACCCTACCAGCATAAGGTGGCATCAATCCAGTAGCAACAGACTTGACTGTAGGTATCTTGACAGCATGGCCTACTCTGTAACTCTCATACATTGTTGGTGCTGAATGAGAAATAATAGTCATAATTCAACAATCAACCCTTATCATGCTGAGCCCAGAATATTCCTGTTTTGGCAGTAGGTATAGACTAAGATCAGCCTGCACATAAGTGCAGTCTGATCTTAGTCTATACCTCCTGTTCGTCTCCTTCCACACAGAGGTGTTTATAAAATTAGTTTTAAAATAAATTCTACCCTTAACCCTTTCCTGTTTTATGAAATTTTAGACTGGTCCAATTTGAAAGAGGTTGCAGACAACAATGAAAAATGCATGCAATTTGAAATCTTACCATCCTATGTGGCTGAAAATATTGTGGGAAAAGGAGAAATTGCTTGTTACAAGCAATTTCTCCTTTTTCCACAATGTTTTCTCCAAGTATAAAATCACAGTGACGTAAAATCCCAGGTTTGTCCAGGAAAGGGTTAACAAGTGCTTCCAGTGCCTTCAACCTTTAGATTTTAATGCAAATATGGATAAGGATTTTAGAACAACAAGGGTTAAAAGATTGATGATAGAAATTTACATGCTTTAACCCTTTCCTATTCTCCTATTCAATCCTTGTTTTTACGTCCCTGTGATTTTATGATTGAGAAAAAATTGTAGAAAAAGAAGAAATTGCTTGTAACAAGACATTTCTTCTTCTTCCATATTTTCTACCCTACTGGATGGTTATTTTTCAAATTAAATCCACTTTAAATCTGAAAAACTTTGAATTTGGACTGGTCTAAAATTTTGAAAAACAGAACAGGGTTAAATGTAAATCTGCTTGGTTCAGCTCCTAAATCCAGTAGTTCCTTTCATTATTGATGGTTCACAGCTGTAAATCAAAGAATTAACAATCAATCAAGTCAATTCATTTCTAAGAGAAATGTACTTTAAACCCAGGATTGGCAGACATTTTTGTGAAGCATTTTTGTTAGTTTTGCGACCTAAACGTCATAACTACAGTTTATTCAACCTGTAGTTATGACGTTGTTCCCAGCCAAATTTTTCAAATGATGCCAACCAAATTGTGCAAATAACGCCCTTTGATATCTAAATGGAACTTTTTGTGGGATCCAAGTAATTCTCCTTCTACTTGAATAACTTATATATATTATGTATTAAACATGTGGTATTGTGAGGTCTCTCCCCTCTCTTATACATGTAAGAAGTAATACATATTACGAAAACCTGCCAGGAAAGAGTGAAAGTTTAAACCACAAAACTGCATACATTTAATTAAATCATATATGAAGTAAAACCATTAAATATTTCAAAGTGAAACACTTGCACTTAGCTCACTAATTAATTTCTTGAGATGCGTAAAAAAGCAGGATTGAGTGGGAATGGCTGAAAAAATGAGATGTTTGATTTTAACTTAAACAAGAGCCATGTCGGACATGGCCATTCCCCGCCGTAAAAGCTTGAAGCCAGTTAGATTTAGGCTTCTTGTGCACTGCATTTCTTCTCAATGAGTTCCATAATAGCTATTATACTTTCAGAGATATGCCCCGGACAAAATCTTAGTCTTTAAAACAACAAAGGGCAATAACTCCAAAATTATGCAAGCAAGAAATATGGTTTTTATGCACGGCACTTCTCCTCCAAGAGATGTAGCCACCAATGAAGTTTCAAGTTAATAGCTATTATACTTTCAGAGATATGCCCCGGACAAAATCTTAGTCTTTAAAACAACAAAGGGCAATAACTCCAAAATTATGCAAGCAAGAGTTGTGGTTCTTGTGCACTGCACTTCTCCTCAATGAGATCTATCGACCTATGAAGTTTCAAGTTAATAGCTATTATACTTTCAGAGATATTCTCCGGACAAGTTTAGTGACGGAATGACGGAATGATGGATGGAGACCCTTACTATATCCCCTTTGCCGAAACAGCGGGGGATAACAAGAGCACCACCTACTGGTGCCTTATACTACTGTTGGGTGCTGGATAGTGGACAAAATGCATCTAGAGTTATCCCCCTTGATAGTATAGGCTGCTCTTTTGATAGTGAACAAGTGTGCCAAAATTAATTGAATGCCTTTAGTAGAACCAGAGATATCACAAAATGTCAAAGTTTTCGCACGACGACGCAACACCAAGGCTATTGCAATTTCTTGGGGTTTCTCCGAAAACAGCCGAGCTAAAAATCCAGTCAAAACAGTGTAAACGGTCACCTGAGAATAGCGGCCAATCTGCGTACAACAGCTATCCCAGGCCCGTCTGTGCATTTTGCTCTTTTAAATTACTGTGAAAAGCGGTAATCCGTCGTATGTGGCCAGGGGTCACCTTTAATTGTCCAATTTGCACTTTATGTATATCCTTTTAAACAGTCACGCGACCCGACTAACTACTGACAAGTGTCGAGTAAAAACCAAATAGTGTCTGGCTAATCTTGTGCATAAACTTATCAACATGTGAGATAAACATGAACACACCACTTAAAGGTGAACTTGTTTGGTTGTATACAATTAGATAACAAGTGTTGATTTTAATTAAATCAAATTTGATGGATTTTTATATAAAGTCTAATTACGGTTCCAGTTTATAAGTTGCGAAAATGTGTATGTTTACCACACAGCAAAATTTTAGACTGGTCCAAATTCAAAGAAGTTGCAGACGTGAATTTGAATTTGATGAAAACTTAACATTTGTCTTTTGGGGTAGAAATATTATGGATAATGAAGAAATTACTATGTCTTCATTTTCCACAATGTTTTCCAAAGGGGTGTAAAAAAGGCTGGATTGTGTGGGAATGGGTATGGGGCTGGATCCAAATATTCACCAAGCAGTTCATAGACGTTATATATCAGTATTCATGAGGTTGTACACTTGGAATGATGTGCTGCAAGTGCTCAACACCAGACGAACACTTCACAGTTCTTCAGTTTGAAATTCCTGGTCGGTCGTCGCTTCAGAGTTCAGGTTTGGGCAAATAAATGTAGAAAAAAACTGACCTGGTTAGGCAGCCAACTGTCGTATATGGCCAGTTTTGACCTGTCCCTTGGATGGCTGCATAGGACAGGTTCAACTGCAGTACTTATGTTAAAGTTATGTCTACAAAACTGTATTTGAATGAGTCTAAAATCTTGTCATAAAAGAGATGAGAATTACTTTAAAAGGGTTTGCTAAAAGGTAACACACCTCCAGTGGGTTCCACAGCATACACCCTACATTTGTTGCAGCCAGCAAGTCTCAAACCTGCAGCTACACCAGCAACTAAGCCCCCACCTCCACAACACACGGCAACAATATCGGGGTCAGGAACTTCTCGCAGGATTTCTAATGCTATACTGAAAGAATGAAGAAGCATATATTATTCATTTACAGAAAAAACAACAACAACTGACCAAACTCTGGTCCCACCCGCTTCGATTTTTAACAGTGTTATTTTGCAAAATTTGTGGCAAGAAGCATGTAACAAAAAAGTAAAAAGGTTGGTTGGTGAATTAAACATTGTAACTACAGCTTCAATAAGCTGTTGTTTTGACGTTTAAGTCGCCAATCCAACAAAAAAGGTAAACAAAAATGGTGAATTGTGTCAAGAATTTTTTGTAATAAAATTTTTCATAAGGTCTCTTTTCGCATGAAACTTTACAAATCAGACCTAATTTACAACGGAACAATTTTAATGGTAGTTCAATCATTCTAAAAGTTTGAAGAAAATGATAAAGACTGAGAACTTTATTGTGATAATGATGTTTTTGTAATAAAATTTTCATAAGGCCATTTTTCTTGTGAAACTTAACAGATCAGACCAAATTTAAACAAGAGGCCCATAGAGCCTTATCGGTCACCTGAGTCAAAAGAGCACAAAAACAGATAAAAATCCATCAGTTTATGCTACAGATATCAAAGATCAAGGCCTTTTAGTTTGAGAGAAGAAGATTTTTAAAGTTTTCACTATATAAGCCTGTGTTAAACTTGTGACATCTGGGAATGAGCTAATTTTGATCCTTGGGCAATAATTTATACAATCTTGATAAAGTTCCACCAGATGATGCTATATACCAAATGTCAAAGTTCTAGGCCCTCTCATTTGGGAGAAGAAGATTTTTGAAATTTTCACTTTATAAGCCCATGATCAACTTGTGGGAACAAGCTAATTTTGACCCTCGGGTTATAATTTATACAATATTGATAGAGGTCAACTAGATGATACCACATACCAAATATTAGAGCTGTAGGTCTTTTGGTTTGGTAGGAAAAGATTTTCAAAGTTGTTACTATGTAAGCTTATGCACCCCCCCACACACACACACCTTTCACTTTGCCTCTGATTTCGTAATAAAAATTTTCATATAGCCCCTTTTCCTGTGATACTAGACAGATCAGAGCAAATTTTGAAAGAAACAATCCTAATGATTGTACAAACATTCGATGAAAGTTTAAACAAAATCAGATGAAAACTGTTGATTTTATTGTGGTACAAGGATTTTAAAATTAAATTCTCATAAGAGACTCCTTTTCCTGTGATACTTGACGGATCAGGTACAATGTCAACTTCAACAATTGTAAATATTGAAAAATCATTCAGTGAAAGTTTGAAGAAAATCCTTTTAAACCTCTGGACTTGGTAACAAGGATTTTCCAATGAAATTTTCCCACGTTTCTTGACAGTTCAGACCCCATTTCCAAAAGAGTGATCATTATGACCTTACAATCATTCTGTGAAAGTTTCAACAAAATCCGATCAAAGCTGTGATCTTTATTGCATTAACTGGATTTTTAAATAAATTTTCATATAGCCTCTTTTCCCATGTTACTTGATTGATCACACTCAATTTCAATAGGAACAATCCTTATGATAGTAAAATCATTCTGTTAGAGTATGAAGACAATCTGATGAAATCTGTGGAGATTATTGCATTAACAAAGAATCTTTATATTTAAATTTCCATTAGGCCCCTTTTCCACTGATACTTGACAGATCAAACCCAATTTCGAAAAGAACAATTCTTATGATTCAATTATTCAGTGAAAGTTAGAAGTGAATATGGTGAAATCTGTGAACCTCATTGTTGGCTAAGATTTTTTGATTAATGTTCATAAGGCCCCTTTTCCTGTGATACTTGATGGATCAGATTCACTTTAGAAAGGAACAATCCTAATGATGTCTGTGAAAGTTTGAAGAGAATTTGTTGAAAACTGTGAACTCTATACTGTTAACAAGGATTTTTTAATAAAATTTCATAAGGCCCCTTTTCCCGTGATATGTAACGGATCAGACCCAATTTAGAGTGGAACAATCCTATTAATGGGACAAGTTTGTAGAGAATCTGATGAAAACTGTGGACTCTAGAGTGCTAACAAAGATGTTTAATCAAATTTTCATAAAGCCCATTTTACCCGTGTTTCTTTAGGGATTATACCCAATTTTGAATGGAATGATCCTTATCATTATGGTGGTATAATCGTTCTGAGAAAGATGAAAACTATGGACTCTAGAATGTTAACGAGTTTTTTTTTTAAATAAATCTTAATTAGGTCCCTCGTCCAATGTTTCTTAACAGATCTGACCATTTTGAAAGGAATGTTCCTTATGATGGTACAATCATTCTGTGAATGGTTGAAGAGAATCTGATAAAAACTTTTGACTCTAGAGTGTTATCAAGGAAAATATAACGGACAAACCACTTGACTGATGGACAGCTGGACACATGGAAGGTAGACAAGAAAATGCCATCGCTACGGCTCTTTTGGCCTTTGGCCAGCAGAGCTAAAAATGGGGTCATAATTCCACTAAAATGAATGTCAGAGTAATGAACATTTGCCTGGGGGATAATATGATGGCCACAAAAGCATGTGCAAAATTTCAGAGTGATAGCATTAGTAGGCCCAGAGGTAACAGAAATTAGACAGTTGCACTTAGACTAACCAAGAATGTTTAAGTCGAAAAAGGGTCAAACTTCCACTAAAAATGAATGTAAGAGTAAAGAATCTTTGCCAAAGAGTTGAAATAATAGTCACAGAGCATTTGCAAAGTTTCAGAGCAATAGCATTAGTAAAAACAGAGATAACATAATGAACCCTTTCTTCTTTCATTTTGAATTGGTAACAAAATCAGTGGTCTGAAAAATGGTAATGAGAATACGGAAACATTGGATTTACAATGACCAGCATTTGGATTCTTTGTAGGTTGAACAGATTCACAACTCTTAAGTACTTACCAAATGATCCCATGTCACAATGCAGGGTCATATTTATAGTAAACTATATGAATATAAAGATAGATAATTTGTAGGTGATCTTTTCAGAAAGTAAAGAGCCTACCTTCCGTATCCAGCTATTTAACTACCATTAATAAACAAATGTAATAGTTTCTATCCCCCTACCTTCCATAACCAGCTATTAAACTAGCATCATCAAAAGAATGGAGCAGTGTGTATCCTTTAGAAACATAACTGTCAACATGTTCCTGTATTTCATTGGATGGAACCTTCTGTGCTTCTATACCATAGCTCTGAAATGACATGCTTTTAACTAGCTTTTTCTTTTATCCAACAAAATTCCAATCCTATAAATAACATTTCTCTAATATTAGTCTAAATACTGTGTTGTTATGTATTGGAGAAATATCGAACAGCTTGTACAATCAAACAATGTCTAGATTTTTGTAATAGGTAACAGAAATTTACAATGATTTAAATTAGATATTGAAAAGATTTGTATTTTCAAAATTGACTAATCACTGGCCCCTCCAACTTTCTCCGCGCCACCCATTCACTCTGGATAGATGTTCCATTTCGATTTTAAACAGCTTTATTTTGCAAAATTTATGGCCAGTTACATGAAATAGAAAAGTAAAATTGTTAGCTTGCCACTTAAATTTTGTAACTACAGCTTGAATAAGCTATAGTTACAGTGTTTTTTATTTGCCAAACCAACAAAAATGTTTCCCACTAATGAAGGAATATGACGGAGTTCAAAGCTTAATTCCATGCTGAATGATTTGATTTGTCAATTGATTCCTTGATTGACAGCCGTGATTGGTCAATGGATGGACTACTGGCCATGCCTACTGACCAACACCTGGGCAGTTTGTCTGAGATATCAAATGCAGGGATGTGGAAATAATGATTTTCTCCACTTGTACCCCGTACAAGTAAGAGATGATTTTCTACTTGTTCAGAAACAAAATAAACTTGTCCACAAAGAAAGAAGAGATAAATTTTGAGAAAACGTTGTTAATGAAGAAAATGCTCGAACCCAGCATTTTCTTCACTAACAACAATAATTTTTCCCTTCAATATAAACATTAAGATAGCTAATCTTTGAGATTTATTTTGTACAACTAATCTTTGAAATCTATTTTTTACCATTCAAAGATTTGCCCAGGTATTTACTTGTCCGCAGGCAAAGGGCCTAGAAAAATGTTCTTGTCTGCAAGATGAAAAGCCCATGTTGGACTTAGGAATTCCACACTCAGGAATTCCACACTCATATCAAATGACATAAGTTTTCAGAATATATGGTCAGAGGAATTAAAGAAAAGGCATGGTGTTGTTGGTCAATTGATTCTTTGGTTGACATTGCCAATCCTTCAATTCTAAAGTTGGTTATCAGTAAAACTGGGCATAAGTACAAAAGGTGAAATGAATATCGTACTCGAATCATGGTGACTCTATCATCAGGGGCTGTGTGGGGCATCAGTACCAGACCTTTTAACCCCTTTTTGTGCATACAGTAAGAGAAAGCCTTTCCATAATTCCCAGCAGATAACGTGACTGCTTGTTTAGTGCCATTTCGTACTTCCTCGGGCAAATGCTCCATCTGGTTTGTGACACCTCTTATCTTAAATGAGCCTGTAATCAATGAAAATACTAAAGATTGATATCAGGTTGTGTAACATAAACCTTCCTTAATCCATTCCCACTCAATCCCTCCTTTTTACGCCCCTCAAAGAAAAAGCTTTGGTAAACATTATGGAAAATGAAGAAATTGCTTGGATCAAGCTATTTCTTCATTATCCACAATGTTTTCTATCCAAAAAGATGAAAAATTTTAACATTCCATCAACTTGAAATTGTCGTCTGCAGCTCCTTTCAATTTGGACCAGTCTAAAATCCACTGTGTTGGAATGGGTTAACACTCATTATGCTGAACCTAGAATATTCCTTTTTAGGCAGGAGGCACAGAGAAAATTAAGCCTGCACAAAACTTCAGTCTGATCTTAGTCTTCACCTCCTGTTTGTTGCCTTCAAACAAAGGTTGTTCATAAAATTAATTTTCAAAATAAATTATTTTGACCGACAACTAGTGCTTTCAGGCCTTTGGTTTTAAAGGAAATTAACCCTTGTCATGCTGAACCCGGAATATTCCGGTTTTGGCAGGAGGTGTAGACTAAGATCAGACTGCACTTATGTGCAGGCTGATCTTAGTCTACACCTCCTGCTTGTACTTTTCCTATCAGAGTTGTTTATGAAGTTGATTTCTTAAAGAAATATTAATTCTTGAACTACAAGTTCTATCAGCGTTTTCAGCCCTTTGATTTGACAGCAGTTCAGTAAGGTAATTTATACAGCATGACAAGGGTTAAGACAGGGACTTATTCAGCATTACAAGGGTAAAAAAATACTAGTTTATGATACACAGCAGCTATGTAATAGTCATTTGATATATTTTTTTGATAAACAATTTTAATAAGAATTCGAGTTTCAGTACATAAATTGAAGCACAAGATTCTACAAGTAGTGCCTCACGAAAGCTGAAAGATTTAATGATTTTATCATTTTTGCTGAACTGTTTGAAACAAATTGTCCTCAAAATTTTTAAAACTAAGTTTTTTCCCACCTATATATTTCTTTCAATTGACCCTGCACCTTTGCTGATTGACTGTCTCTCTTTCTTACCTGTTGTTTGGGTATTTTCTAGCTTCAAATATAAGTCAACATCCTCTAGACCAGGAAACATCTTTTGAACATGACATAATAAGGGTGTCTGGATGATATCAGGACTGGCATACAATACATGACAGGCTTTCTCTATATCAGCAAGGCTTACTTGGTCTTCCATTCTTCTTTAGATATAAAGAATAATATTTGTCATTTAAAAGGGACGATTAGATAATACTGTAAATTGGGTTTTATTAGTGGGTCTTTATTTTTGCTAAGATTAGCGAGACAACAAGCAGGAGAATTCTAGAATCTTGCTTAAATTGGACAGTTTAGTACAGAACAAGAGGCCCATGAGGGCCTGAGACACTCTACTGGTTAACAAGTTTTTCGTTAAAGAAATCTGATATTTAAGGAAGTTAACTGCTCAAAGAAGAATGCATAAAGAAACAAGAGGCCCATGAGGGCCTGAGACGCTCTACTGGTTATCAAGTTTTCCGTTAAAGAAATCTGATATTTAAGGAAGTTAATTGCTCAAAGAAGAATGCATAAAGAAAAAAAAGGGGCTTTATCCCCTTTATCATTTTAAGCAACAATCCTCAAGGCCCCTTTTCCCATGTTTCATGACGGATCCACTCCATTTCCAAAAGAAAGTTACCTTATGACCCAACAATCATTCTGTGAATATTTCATCAGAATCTGACAATAATTGTGAACTTAATCACATAAACAGGATTGTTTTGAATGAAAATCAATAAGGCCCCTTTTCCTGTGTTTTCAGATGGATCAATTTCATTCCAAAAGGAACTTTCCTTACAACCCGACAATTGTCCTGTGAAATTTAAAAGACAATTTGATAATGATTGTGATCTTCATCACATACACAAGAATGTTTTGAATGATAATCTGTAAGGCCCCTTTTCCTGTGTTTCGAATGCCACAATTATTCCATGCATCTTTGAAGAGAATCCAATAAAACTGTTGACTTTATTGTGTTAACAAAGATATTAAATTCAAGTTCTCATAAGGCCCCTTTTCCCCTGATATTTTACTGTTGGTTTTATCATTCTATGAAAGTTAAAAGTGAATCCGATGAAATATTGGGAATTCATTATGTTTACTAGAATATTTAAAAAAAAATCATATGTCCCCTTTTTACATGATACTTGATGGATTGTACCCAGTTCTGAAAAGAACCATCTAAGTATTTGTACAATCATTCTGTGAAATTTTGAAGTGAATCCGGTTAAATCAAGGGACATCATTGTGTTAACCAGAATATTGAAGAGCGTTTTTCATAAGGCCCCTTTTTATGTGACCCTTGCCATAGTCAGATCCACTGTCAAAATCAACAATTGTAATGATGGTACAATCAATCTGTTTAATCTGTGGAATTTATTGTGTTAATGAGTTTATAGTGAAACCTTTTCTCATGATACTTCACAGAAAAAACCAAATTTCCAAAGGAACAATTCTAATGAGGGTACAATCATTCTTTAAAAGTTAAAGAGAATCAATGAAAACAGTGGACTGAATTGTGTCAAGAATTTTTGTAACTAAATTTTCATAAGGCCCCTTTTTCCGTGAAACTTAACAAATCAGACCCAATGTACAAAGGAACAATCCTAATGATAGTTTAAAGAAAATGATAAAGACTGAGGACTTTATTGTAATAATGATGTTTTGTAATAAAATTTTTATAAGGTCCCTTTTCTTGTGTCACTTAAGCAATCAGACCTAGTTTACAAAGGAACAATCCAAGTGATGGTACAATCATTCTATTAAAGTTTGAAGAGATTCTGATAAAGACTGAGGGCATTGTTGTGTTTATGAGGATTTGGTAATAATTTTTCATACAGCCCCTTTTCCTATGATACTAGACAGATCAGGCCAAATTTGGAAAGAAACAGAATCTGATGAAAACTGCAGACTTTATCTTTGTGTAAAATTTCAAAAATAAAATTTTCATAAGGCTCCTTTTCCTGTGATACTTGAAGGATCAGGTCTCATGTCAGCATCAACTATCGTGTTTATTGTACAATGATTCTGTGAAGGTTTGAATAAAATCAAATGAAAGCTCTGGACTTGGTTACAAGGATTATAGATAAAATTCTCAAAAGGCCCCTTTTCCCATGATACTAGACAGATCACGCCTAATTTGAAAAGAAAGAATCCTCATGATGAAATATCATTCTGTGAAAGTTTTAACATATCTGATGAAAACTGTTGACTTTATTGTGGTACAATAATTTTAAAATTAAATTTCATAATGCTCCTTTTCCTGTGATACTTGACAGATCAGGTCTAATGCAAACATTAACAATCATTATTATTGTACAATTATTCTGTGAATGTTTGAAGAAAGTCCGATGAAAGCTCTGGACTTGGTTACAAGGCTTTATAAATGAAATATTCATAAGGCCCCTTTTCCTGTGTTTCTTGACAGTTTAAACCCTGTTATGAAAAGAATGATAGTTATGACCTTCCAGTCATTCTGTGAAAGTTTCAACAAAATCTGATCAAGGCTGTGGGCTTCATTGTGTTAACAGGGTTTTATTAATTGAATTTTCATACAGCCCCTTTTCCCATGTTACTTGAGGGATCTGAACCAATTCCAAAGGGAACTCTTCTTACAAAAGTATAATTATTTTGTTTGAGTATAAAGACAACCCCATCTCATCTGTGGACATACAAGCATTAATTAAGATTTTTTTTAATTGAATTTACCTAAGGCCCCTTTTCCTATGTTTCTCAATGGATCAGACCCAATTTAAAAGGAACAATCCTTATGATAGTACAATCATTATGTGAAAGTTTGAAGTCAATCAGGTGAAATCTAGGGCCATGATGTGTTAACTAAGATTTTTTTATTAGATTTTCATAGGCCCCCTTTTCCCATGAAACTTGATGGATCAAACCTACTTCCGAAAGGAACAATCCATTTAATGAATTAATCATTCTGGGAATGTTTGAAGAGAATTTGTTGAAAACTATGGACTCTATTGTGTTTACGAGGACTTTTTCAATCCAGTTTTTATCGGGCCCCTTTTTCCTGTGGTCCTTGACTGATCACACCAAATTTTGAAAGGAACAATTCTTATGATGGTAAAATCATTCTGTGAAAGTTTGAAGTCAATCAGATGAAAACTGTGGACTCTAGAGTGTTAACAAAGATCTTTGAATTAAATTTTAATAAGGCCCCTTTTCCTATGTTTCTTGAGGAATCATATCCGATTCAGAAAGGAACAATCCTTATGACGGTACAATCATTCCGTGAAAGTTTGAAGAGAATCCATTGAAAATTGTTGGGTCTAGATTATTAATGAGAATTTTTTATTAAAATTTTCAAAAGACCCCTTTTTCCTGTGTTTCTTGACAGATCATACAAAATTTCGAAAGGAACAATCCTTATGATAGTACAATCATTCTGTGAAAGTTTGAAGGGAATCCGATGTACACTATTGACTCCAGAGTGTTAACGAGGATCATTTAATTAAATTTTCATAAGGCCCCTTTTCCCATGTTTCTTTACAGGTCAGACCCATTTTCGAAATGAACGATCCATATGATAGTACAATCATTCTGTGAAAGTTTGAAGAGAATCCGATGAAAACTGTGGACTCTAACGCGGAAATGAGGATTTTTTAATTGAGTTTTAATAAGGCCCCTTTTCCCATGTTTCTTGACGGATCATAACAAATTTACAATGGAATGATCTTTATGTTAGTACAATCATTCTGTGAAAGTTTGAATTGAATCTGATGTAAACTCTGGACTATATCGTGTAAACGAGGATTTTTAATTAAATTTTCATAAGGCACCTTTTCCCATGTTTCTTGACAGATCAGACCCATTTTCGAAAGGACAATCCTTATGATGGTACAATCATTCTGAGAAAGATTGAAGAGAATCCAATGAGAACTGTGGACTCTATCGCGTAAACGAGGATTCTTAATGGAATTTTTAATTAAATTTTCATAAGGCCCCTTTTCCAATGTTTTTTGACGGATCATACCCATTTTCGAAAGGAACGATCCTTATGATGGTACAATCATTATGAGAAAGTTCTAAGAGGATCCGATGAAAACTGTGTACTCTATCGCATATACAAGGATTTTTAATTGAATTTTTAATTAAATTTTCATAAGGCCCCTTTTCCCATGTTTCTTGACAGATCAGACCCATTTTTGAAAGGAACAATCTATATGATGGTACAATCATTCTGTGAAAGTTAGAAGAGAATTTGATGAAAACTGTGGACTTTATCGCGTAAACGAGGATTTTTAATTAAATTTTCATAAGGCCCCTTTTCCCGTGTTTCTTTACGGATCATACCCATTTTCGAAAGGAACGATCCTTATGATGGTACAATCATTCTGAGAAAGTTTGAAGAGAATCCAATGAAAACTGTGGACTCTATTGCGTAAATTAGGATTCTTAATTGAATTTTTAATTAAATTTTCATAAGGCCCCTTTTCCAATGTTTTTTGACGGATCATACCCATTTTCGAAAGGAAAGATCCTTATGAGAGTACAATCATTCTGTGAAAGTTTGAAGAGAATCAGATGAAAACTGTGGACTCTATCGCGTAAACGAGGATTTTTAATTGAATTTTTAATTAAATTTTCATAAGGCCCCTTTTCCCATGTTTCTTGACGGATCATACCCATTTTCGAAAGGAACGATCTTATGATGGTACAATCATTCTGTGAAAGTTTGAAGAGAATTTGATGAAAACTGTGGACTTTATCGCGTAAAAAAAGATTTTTTAATTAAGTTTTAATTAGGCCCCTTTTCCCGTGTTTCTTGACGGATCTGAACCATTTTCGAAAGGAACGATCCTTATGATTGTACAATCATTCTGTGAAAGTTTGAAGGGAATCTGATGAAAACTGTGGACTTTATCGCGTAAACAAGGAAAAGTTTAACAGACGGACGACGGATGCAAGCATGCATGACGGACGGGAAAAAGCCATCGCTATAGCTCTAGTGGCCTTCGGCCAGTAGAGCTTAAAATACTGAGAGGGATGAAGTAATCAAGGGAAGGCGAAGATTGCATGACAAAACCTTTACCTTTTCCTGTAAAGTAACAGATAAATCCAGGTTTAAAATCATCCCACTTGATTTCATCATAATATCATTTATGAAACTTGAAAGAAAAACAATCTAAAAGGTTGAATTGATTGAAGCCATTCGGCATACTCAGATTTTGTCCCTTGTTAACTCAACAGTATTTTTGTTGCTTTTTTTCTTTTTACAAACATAATAATAGAAAGCAGACAACATGATATAATTCTAGGGGACAACAAGTTTTAGACAACATTGAGCTAAAAAGTTGTAACAGATGCTTCATTGCATACACTCTTAGAACTCTTCAATGAATTAAAAGCAGACAAGACAACATCAATCAATATCAAACAGTTGTACCTGTTTTAACAAAGGATCTTATCATTTCATCTTATGACAGTTTGACATATCCTTTACCGATTTTTTTGTCGCCAGTGAAATATAGAGATTCTTACGGAAATTACCAAAGTACCATAAGGTGGCTCATGAATTAACCCTTGTCATGCTGAACCCAGAATATTCCGGTTTTGGCAGGGGGTGTAGACCAAGATCAGCCTGCACATAAATGCAGTCTGATCTTGGTCTACATCTCCTGCTTGTACTTTTCCTGCCAGAGTTTTTTATGGAATTGATTTCTAAAACAAATATTGATTATTGAACAACAGTTAATGAACTCACTAATAAGTTTTTGGGTCTTCAATATGCGGAAGATTTCGAAAAAATTACAGGATATACAGTATCTAAAAATCTCTAAGTAAAATATTGGAAAAAGGGATCAGAGTAAGAACAGGTCAACCTATGTTCAACATAATTTGGTAACAGTAGAAAATAAAATTTGACTCATCAGGCAAAAAAGGACCACTTGAGTGATCCATAAAACAATTACTAGGGAAAAAATCAAACCCATCAGAGGTAATTTACATAAAGAATTTCAAGAATAAACATACAGGAAGGTAGAATGTCTGAACCTAGTTGCGATATTGTAGCCCTCTTTCTGATAATCTGCCACTAACAGATTATCAGAGAGGGCTATGATATTGCAGCTAGTCTAAACCATATTCAAAAATTCTACAAAGAACAGAAAATATTGACTCTCATGAGTCTGAAAAGTGACAGTCACAAATGTTGTCAAGATTATCCCATTACCAGTTACAGAATTTCTGACTGGTCAAAAATGAATGAAATTGCAGACAACTTTCTGTGAGGAAAAAGAGAAATTGCTTGTTACAAGCTTGTTAAATCATTTTCACCAGATCCAACTTTTTTATGCCACTAAAGTAAAAATTTTGAGAAACACTGTGGAAAATTCATAACTTGCTTGTAGCATATTTATCTCCTATATCCACAATATTTTCAACTCAAAAGGAATATCAAAATTTCCTTATATTATTGTCTGATATTTGAAATTGATAATTGTCTGTGAATATAGGCGATTCTGACATTGTTGTCTGATAATGGGTTAAATACATAACTTTTAACAAAATAACAAAATTTTATACATTTCAAACTACAACCAGCTGACAACCCTTTCCTGTTTAAAATTTAATCCCTGTTTTTTACATCACTGTGAATTTATAATTAAGAAAATATTGTAGCAATTTCTTCTTTTTCCACAATATCTTCTACCTGGTCTAAGGTGAAGCAAAACAGGAAAGGGTTAATGCGCGACAATCGCTTCTCCTCCGAGATTTCTACTTTCACTTTTATTTAACTTGTCCAAAAGACAAAATTCGTCACAATTTGTACAAATGCATTATTTATTAGAGACAGGTAACCTGTATTTTGGTGTCTCTGATAATACCAACTAACTTCCAGTCAGTTTCTTTCAACTTTAACCAAATTAACTTGAAATCGAACTTTGAGCCCTACATGGCGGAATATAACACAAGGGAGACAACTTATTTGAAAAACTGAATAACTACCTGGTCAATAGTCCTATCCCCTAAAAGGGGTTACATAGCCAATGTGTGTAACGCACCAACCTTTGTCAAACGGTGCAGGCTGGCCTTCTTTGCAAATCAAAAAATGAAAGAACGAAATTTAGAACTCTTCGAGACTACCTACTTGAACTCGAATATTGAGGATCCTCGATGGCCGAGTGGTATAGGTGCTTGACTCGTTATCGAACCCCGACGTCACTGGGGTGTGTTCACGTGCAAGACACTTAATAGCCAGCCCCTGTAAAAGTGGGTAGAAGTGGGATTCAGCCACCGTCTCTTTCAGGGACGTGAAAACATTTGGAATGTGAGTGTATCACCTGCCAGTAATACCCGAAAGGGTAGTTAGGCAGAATAAATAGATAGATAGGAGTTTCAGGCCTTATAGTCTTTTTATGACGTTATCCATATTGCAAGATGTTCGATTTGCAGCTATTTTTTCATAGTTACCTAACATGATTCCCGAGGCACCTCGCATTGTCATTATGACTAGCCTTTCGGCATCCGACAGCAACTCTGAGTATAGCAGGCATATGATGATGTTTCTATATCGAGATTTTGAATATAAACTGATCAAAACTCACACTCTAAGAATATTAAATAAACAAAAATAATAACGAATAGGTAAAAAAAGATAGACCATACATGAGTACATTAGTAAATATATGGTCTTCCGTTTTGGTCAAAAGTCCCCTTTAAGTCGTCCGAGTTAGCATAAAGAACTCGTGCACGCGTAAATGATAGGCTATATATAGGTGAATCCGTTTGATTTAAGCGTTTGCGCTTATACTTGAAAGTACACGCGTTATTTAACACGTGCACTTTCAAAATATGAGCGTGCAAGCGTAAAATGTTAACACCTTAATATTGTGCGTGCACTACAGTGTAATTTAGGCGTATACATGCGCACATTTCATACCAGTGAACGCTCAGTAATTATGCGCGCATGCACGCCTAACTTTTGTGAGTGCACCTGTATTGTTTACTCGTCCACGCATGTATTTTAGTGTGTACTACCTAAAGTGGACTCTTGACCCATTTAGTGCGCCATATTAATATGCCTATTGGAAAATCTTAATTTTCCTCATATAGTACACTTCCATTGTATTATACACGGTCAGGCTATGTTGATGAGAAAGATTATGAAAAATATTTAGGGGGTCACCGTGTTCCTTTTTGAGAAAAGAGCATGTTTTTCATTACCCAGTTGGCAATATCGAAATGCGCGTGAAGCTGGCAGGACATTAGACATTCGGACGAATGTCCTATTACAGAATTAGACATTCAAATTAGAATGCCTAACAGCCAAATGACATTAGACATCCCATTAGACTTTCACCAAAAACCCATTGTTGAATGTCTAACACCCGAATTTGACATAGGATTGGGCATTGGCATAAATCTCGTTTGAAATATCAAAGGATATTTGAATCAGAGATAGGACATTCGATTAGACATTCGCACAAACCCGATTTTGAATGTCTAACACCCGAATTAGATATCCTATTAGAAATTCGCATAAACCTCCCTTTTCATTGTCTTACCCCCGTATTGGCCATTCGATAAGACATTCACACAATCCCGTAACTGATCGTCTAACATCTACTTTAGACATTAGACATTCGATAAGACATTTGCCCACTGTCCGAATTAGACACCAGGGGCCCGAGATTATAAAACCTTTTTCGTAATCAAATTGAAATTTACTCAAACTTCGCGTGGGATTAAAGATGTATTTCTGCTTAGATCATATGAAAATAAATGACAATATTTGTAGGTTATTGCTTATTACTCTTGACATACAATCAAAATTAAAACAAGATATTTATTCGAATTTGAAGTTTGAGTATATTCTGAGTTGGGTACGAAAAAAGCTTCATAATCTCGGGCCCAGAATACGATATTCCTATCTAACGCCGAGTTAATTCGTCTCATTCGGGCGTTAGACATACAAAAACGACTTTGAGCAAACATTTGATCTAATGTCTAATGTCCAATGTATAATTTAGGTGTTAAAAATTCAGTAACGGGTTTCGGCTAATTTCTAATCGAATATCTAAGTCTCTTTCAAAGCCATTAACGTTTCCGTTTTTCGAAATCTAAGAACAGTCAAAATTGAAAGAGAATGCAGAGGGCAATGAAAAGTGGGAGCAATTTGAAAACAGACTATCCCATGTTTTAGAAAATATTGTGAAAAAAGGAGAAATTTCTTGTTAAGAGCAATTTCTTCTTTTTCCACAATACTTTTTAAAGTATAAAACTAAAGGAACGTTATATCCAGGGACTTTTAGGAAAGGGTTGAGCATAGTGCGTTGGATTTTCGTTTGTAGCATTGCCTTATAGTCGTTTGCTAAAACATAGAACTATTGTAATGAAACCGAAATTAGTACTTTGATTTTGGAACGGTACAATGAATAAAGACGGCAATCTTTAAAATTTTCATCCACCTAGACCTTAGGACTTCGTATTTTCCTTGTAGCATTTGCCTCATAGCTGCCTATCAAAATAAATCAAATTAGCTCTGTAAGTTAAAAGAATCCTACCCAGGAATCGACACTAACTTTGCTTCAATGGAATCCCACAGGAATTCCTACCAATTACTTCTAACACAAATCAATCTTTCTACACACCTTAAGTAAAAGGTCTTGACAAAACATGTTGGCAAAATGATGAAATTGCCAGGAGGCCACCTAAGGAACTTGCCTGTTGAATTTAGTTGACATTTGCCCGGTGTTTGGAAAAGATGTCATCTAAAGAAATTGTTGACACACGAAGGACGAAGGACGACGCACGCCGGACAGAAGTTGATCACAAGACTTTCCGAGTAATACCGATATTGAAGTCTTAGATTGGCCTTCACGCAGCCCTGACCTGAATCTGTCAGAGCATATCTGGGCCGATCTCGTCCACCGTGTCTTTCAGAAAGTCAATCCACCCAAGACGTTAATGGATCTTAAACGTACCCCTGTTGATAATAGAGACGCCTTCCTCAGTCAGTGTTCACAAATGTTCTAAGATCCACCAGGAGGCGCTGTGTTGATAAGGTGGACATAATCGATATAAAAACATTAACTTTATCTTTTGATCATCATGTGAATCTTTTAGCCTTTTCGGCATTTATCAATAAATACCTGAGGTATTTGAATGCCTCTTTTTATAGCAAGATGTTTTGTAGTTTCAATGTACAACAACAACAACAGCAACAATAACATTGGAGTACATATCGATCATTTGCTCGCAAAAATTCGGATTGTCAAGTTTTCATTTTTGCTCAGTTTATATCACCACAGGGTCAAACAAACCAACAGAAAACACAGAGTACAAAATAATGACTTTATTAAAATGTCTTAAACATTTGAAATGCTTTAATAAAGAGTATAAAACAATACATACATGTTATGGAAGAGCAATATATATATAAATACATGACTAAACCCTTGTCATCCTGAATAAAATTCACTCAAAAATTGCATTAAAATCTCAGGGCTAAAAGGGTTAGAAACACTGGCAGCAATGACTAATGGTTGATATTTATGTTGAAAATTTATCATATAAACAAATCTCACTTAAAAGGGACAAACAGTTGGTGTAGACTAAGACTAGACTGTACATATGTGCAGTCTGATCTTTGTTTATATTCTGCCAAAACAGGAGAAATCCGGGTTCAGTATGACAAGGTTTAAAATTAATGGAAAAAAAAGTTCATGTTCATAACGAAAACTTAGAACAACACTATTGTAAGTACCTATTTGAATAGGTGCTTACCACATTGTTGCACTAAGTCGTCGATGTGTGAAATAAATTTCATCTTAACCCTTAAATTATAGACCTGTCCAAATTCAAAGGTTTTACAGATGAAAATTAAAGTGGATTTAAATTGAAAAATAACCATTCAGTAGGGTTGAAAATATAGTAGAAAAAGAAGAAATTGATTGTTACAAATAGTTTCTCCCTTTTCTACAAGTTTTCTTAAATATAAAATCACATGCTTGGGAAAACCAGTTATCTAACGGGAAAGGGTTAAAGAGAATTAGTATGGGTATATTTCTCTTTCGAATCCCAATAATTTTTACTAACCAATATGATCTGTTTATGCAAAGAAAGAATGGTTTGGGAGCGGAGGACAGAATTCGTATTGCTCACACTTTAAACACTGTACAGGGCTAAAATCTTTGTTACAGATCAATTTCTAAATGAAAGATCTCATTTACTCAATGACGGATTATGCTCAAGAGACCAAAAGGATTGTTACTTTATAGTGTTTGTTTGTTTGAATGGAATTTAACGTAACAGTATTTGCGGCTTGAGCACCTAACCATGGATTCCTGGTATTTCTCACACCAGTACTACCACTACATCCTTACAGACGCTCGTCGCACTTTGGTTTAAATAATGTACGACGCCAGTCCAAAAATGCAAGAATCCGTGAATACTCCTTTCGCATCTAAAATAACTCTTCATAACTCATAGACAAAACGCAAGTACCCGTTAAAGAAGAGACATCAATTTTTGGCATGTAAAAACTTATAAGTGTCTTCTCTAACAAGACGCTTCAGATGATGAATCGCCATTGTCAATTAAAATCGGTTGACCAATCAAATATGTCGATGGTTCAGCGCGAAGCAGTTTTAAATGCCTACATGTTTATAGGCAGTTACAACTGTTTCGCACTGAACAATCGATTTATTTGGACTGGAAGGGATTTGTTGACCTCTTACATTTATGTTATACGTGTCCAATCATGGTCAACCATAGCTAATTAAACCAATAGTTACTAATTCAGTTCACCAAACACCTTTTCCTCTTTGTGTTTGTCATCGACCTACATTTTCAAAAGGACATTGTTTCACTTTTTAGTTAAAAAGAAGAGAACATTATTGTTCTATACACGTGTACAAAGTACATTGGTGTGGCAAAACATACAAACACATTCAAGAGATGAAGAGAATATTTTTTTGTTTTTATGGAGGTATGAACGTAAAAATATAATTTAATAGCAGAAAGGGAAAAAAGCAAAATCTTTACAAAGTTTGGTACCTTTTTGTATGGGACTATTTTGTGCGGAATCATACAAAATCGCTGCGTGCTCAACATTTTGCTCATGGAGTTTTGAATAATTTTTTTCGACCAATCAGTTTTGCCAACCGGTTTTGCTAGTCGAAACTAAAAATTAAATTATACAAACATGTATCTTGATCCGGTATTTAGTAGAGGCCATCTTTTAACTCCTACCTGTTAAAGAGAGTATACACACGTCACAACCGCAATGTATTTCTGTAAAATTTTGCAGTTCTGTGACAAGTATAGACCCTGATTTGATAGCTTCTACGTATATACGAACCATCCTACCATTGTCTAAACCAGTCAGCACATAACAGAATACCGACTATGCAAAGAAGGTACTAAATATATTAATTCAATAGACGTTTCCTTTCATTGAATGCTTCTTTCAGAAACAGTGGATTCTTATCTATTCCACATAATAATTTAACGAATTTAACCACATTTTCGGAGAACAGTGGGATTGGCTAACCAACCGTGAACTGAATATCCTTGATGTAATTTCACGAACGATAGTTTTAGATACAGTTTATAACTTCTTCGCGATTTCCCTTTAAAAATATACCCCCACACTAAACCTACCGCCATTCTGTTTTAGACTGCTCTAAATTGAAAGAATTTGTAGAAAAAAGTTAAAAAAAAAATCTTTAACTTTTTGGGGGTACAAAACATTTTGGGAAATGAACAAGTTGTTTGTTACATTAACTTGTTACATTAACATACAGTACTTCTAAAATGATATTATATTTTTCCCCCGAATTGACGGATCGCTGCCCCCCCCGCCTACCAAGCTCCAGCAGGAAGAATATTTAACGACATTACTTTGCAAAATTTATGGTTTGTAACAAAAAAGTAAAATTGTAATTGACTCGTTACAAGCTTGAATAAGTTTTAGTTACGATGTTTAAGTCGCCAAACCAAAAAAAAAAAAAAAAAAAAAAAAAAAAATGCTTCACATAAATATCGGCCTGTGTTCGGGTTCAGATTTCTCTTCCGGTCTAAAAGAATAATTTGATTGGTCGAATAAGTTCTTAGATTGATATCCGCGTTCCGTCAATGGGAAGCGTACTGTAACAGTCGCATATGAGACAAATATGTTGTAATGATACATAGAGGATAATCAACTGGTTATTCCAGATATGAAAAAATATTTCACGATGATGCGTTGTAGGGCGTTGAAAAAACGATTGCGCAGCACGAGTTTTTTTTAACGCCTAACAGCGCATCCGAGGGAAATATTGTTTTATATCTGGAATAACCATTTGACTATTCTATTTATTAAATATCTTATTATTATTTAATTTTCTTTGTTAAAATATCGAAACCAATCTTTTTGATAGAGAGAAGGTCTATTGAAAAAAGTGCAGATGAATACATAATTAAAGATTTATTACAGAGAGTGAAACTGAAAAGTGTTATCGTCACCCCAGTGACGATATCAAAATTTATTACACTGAGAAATCCAAAGAATTCACAGCGAGATTGATAATAATAATCAGAAATACAATGACATACTAGATATTTTATACATTCAAACTTAATTTTGGCACCACTCTTTGACATGTTAGAACAACCTCATTGTAATTTATACCTCAACGGAATTGAAAGTAAAAAGGGCGTCGTTTTTTGACATATTTTTGTAATTTTAAGTCAATATCAACAAAACCCCATTTCTTTGCTTTTGTAAACTTCAATACTTTTGTTATCCGTTTCACGTACACTGCCGATTACTATTGTGCGAGAAAGATGAATATTATCATATTGCACATATCGTGCAGTTAAATATGCTGTAGTTACGACGTTAAGGTAGCCAATCAACCATTTTACTTTTTTGTTTTATTTAAGTGGCCATGAATTTTGAAAAATGATGCCGCATAATATCGAAATGGAGATCCCTGTCTGATTCAGTGGGCGTGGCCGGCTGAGCCAGTGGGCGGGGCCAGTAATTTGTCTATTCGCGAAGCTAATTACTTGATGTGTCATCTACAAGTAAAAATAAGATAACATTTGATTAAAAGAAAATCCATTACCACATGAAAAAATAGACTGGTGCAAATTAGAAGAAATTGTATACGACAATTTCAAGTTTTTGAAATTTTAAGGAATGCTTTTTATGAGAGAAAACATTGTGAACATTGAAAAAATTGGATTCACTGTCCACAATACTTTCCAAAGCTATTTCCTTGAAGGGCGTCAAAAAGCGAGAGTTTATTGGAATGGGTTAAAGACACTTGTTTAGCATGAATTCACAATCCATGGCATTATTCCATCTACAAGTAGAATAAAAATGATCAAATTTATCTTTTGTGAAATTAAAAACTTTTGGTCACGATGAAACCACAATCCATAATTTCTTCAAAGGATCGCATATTGTAAAGAAATAGATTTTAGAACAAAGAAAAATACTTTGAACAAAAGTCCTTACATCCACCAGTCAGATTTATTTTCGATGCCACAATGTTCAGAAAGTATTGGGTCAATCGTAATAAATAACCCATTGCAGGACGACAGCATTTAGACTGATCTAAATTGAAAGAAAATACTGACCACATTTCAAAGTGTCTTAAAATTGGAAACTAAGTGCGGAATAAGGAAAAAAGCATTTACAGAAAAAGAGAAATGGCTTTTACAAGCAATTTCCCCTTTACCAACAAAATTTCCAGACCGATATTTCTTAATGGCGTTAATAGGGGTAAGTGTGTGGTAATTGGTAGAACGAGGATAGTCGGCTAATTGCCTACATTTTTGAATGCCTCATTTTCTTTGACCCATTACCACACACCACTCATTTTTGTGCACCATACAAATAGGGCTATTGGAAAAACATGGTGACAAAAGAATAATTGGATTGTAACAAGCATTTTTTTCTTTTCCCACAATGTTTTCCACGTTACCTGGCCCTTATTTTTCAAAACAACTTCGTTTTTGTCGTCTGAAAACCTCTTCAATTTAGGACAAGTCCAAAATTTTGTCGTTGGGAATGGGTTAAGTTGTTTAATACTTAATGGCTTCGATTTCCGAAAACCCTGTAAAGTTGTAATCGCTATGTGTCTCTGTTATTGGTGTAATATATAATCCTTTTCTTCGGTGAAATCTACCACGACCGCTAACTCTTCCGTATGAGTCTGATTTCCGTTCTCGTACCATATATGAGTTGGTTCCGCTGGTTCGTGTACGCCGTTAGAGCGAGACAGGGAACCATACTTGTTGTCGCTGGTAGTGACGTCAAAACTATTTTGTCTGAAAATGTAAATATGACACCTCGAAATCCAAAAAGACCAACACATGTAAGTTTGCACAGATTGCGAGGTCTTGCCTTAGAATAAATATTTCGCATAGAAATTTTCTTTTCCTACTTTGATGAACTACCCTGAATGACAAGTGCTCGATTTGAATTTTGCGTTATCACATGTTTCTTGTTTTTCCTCTTTCTGTGGGATGGTAACTCGCGAAAAGAGTTAAGCTTTACAATATCTCAAGCCTTATAAACTCGTGAAGATTCTAGTCAAACTGATGGAAGCTTGCGCATCTTTTGTAGATAAAGGGAACTTTTACTATTCCTCTGATATAATAACTTAATATTATTCATTTTCGTATGTGCTATGGTAAAGTCAATATTGTGTAGGCATTTAGCCAGCATCTTTCTATAAATATAAATTCAACCATATTTGAATATGCATGGAGGCTCAGGCAAAAGTGGCATAATAATAGTACGCTTACCTTGGGTTGTACATCACAGATAAAGAGCAAAGCAGAATATTTTAAATAGAATTTGTCTTTTTTTACGCAAACAAGTTAATTACTAAAGCTTTTTTTCAGACAATCACGCTTTTTGACGTCACCAAAGAACACAACAACAACAACAATGTTGGAAAACATTGTGGATAATGAAGAAATTGCTTGTGTCAAGCGATTTCTTCATTATCGCCCCCCCCCCCCCCAAAAAAAAGAGAAAAAGAATGTTAGAATCTCACCAACTCAAAAGTATCGCCTACGATTTCTATGAGTTTTGACAGGTCTAAAATTTTGTCGTCTGGTAGTAGGTTAAACTAAATTATTGCTTTAGCATTCAACTTAAATTATAGAATTGGATGTAATATACTATCGAATACTTACTCGAGATATCGTCTGTACCTGAAATAACAAAAACAGAGTGAAAAAATGCAGAAAACAGTCGAGAAGAGTAAATAATACCATCTTATGATAATTCAATTATTAGTTCGTCTATCAAAAATGGGCGTTCTGATTGGTCGGGAAAAATCATTCATACCTCCATGAACAAAATTTAGAGGGGCCATTTTGAATGCTTTCGCGAAATAGTTCCGTACAAAAAGTATCGAAATTTGTAAAGTTTTTGCTTTATTCGCTCGATGCTATTAAATGATATTCGCTCGACGCTATTAAATGATAAGAAATGAAGAGAATATTTTTGTTTTCATGGAGTTATGAACCGAAAAACCTCATCACACTTATGTATGAATCCGCTTCGCGTATTCATACAGTGTGATTATTTTTTCGGTCCATAACCTACATGAAAATAAAATAATATTGTCTTCATCTCTTATAGTCCAGTCAATCTAGCCCGATTATAAGCCAAACCTCAAAAAAATTGCAACAGAAATCATATTGGTTGATTATGATTCCTTGATATATCCCTTACAACATATAAAAAGTCTAGAAAAATCTAAGGAGGGTAAAGTTTTGAATTTTGGAATTTAAAAAGGGTACTGTAACAGCCGTTTTTTGACGATTTGTCTAAATAGGAAAGCAAAATAATATGATGTAATTCAATAAAAATGCATAACTTTTATCAAACTTTGTTATTTATTTCACGAAAGCTTGAATTCTAGTTCTAGCTTTGTTAAATTAATGCAAAAACGCAATTATTGAGCTCCATTTACTGTTTTTTACACGAATTTGAGAGTGGGTGGGGTACGAAAAAAGTCATAAGGACATTTTACTTTGATACGCATTCCTTACGCAACAAATTATTGTTTTATATTGTATTATACAAATAACCTTTAGCATTATAAACAGCATTACAGGAGTATATATCATTTAGCAGACAGTATGGACAGGGATCAGACTGCCAAAGAGTGACAGTCTGATCCTGGTGAACACAGTTCGCAATTTGAACATTGTGAAAAATAATTTTTTAATGCTTTCTTCTTCAGGGTCGTAAAAATGGATGCATGTGTGGGAAAAATTATGGAATAACAATGTTATCAAATATAATTTTAACAGTATAACCCTAACCCTAACCCTGGGTTAACATTCATAATTTGGACTCCGTTCAATAACCCATTCCCAAAAACGACAAATTTTAGATTGACCCGAATTGAAAGCATGTGCTATCGAGAATTTTGAAATTGGTAAAATGACTTTAAGTTATCTGACAGGATAGAAAACATTGTGGGAAAAGGAGAAATTGCTCATTTTGAGCAATTTCTCCTTTCCCTACAATGTTTTCCTAAGTTTTATATCTGAGGGTCGTAAAAACAAGTGATTGAGTGGGATAGGGTTGGGACACATATCAATCACTGTCAGTTTCAGATTCGGATTCATAACATCTTGTAGTGTTTGAGCAGCTAATTCCTCGACATTCGGCACAACCTGGTGAACACTCTAGTCCGTTCTTCCTGCAGGTACAACGTTTAGAATCACAGCTTTGTTTACATTTGCAACGAACCATATTGAGGAGTTTATCTGGGGCAGCCTTCAAGTCACATTTCACTGGAACCAACCTGTTGTTTGACAATTTCCACCCCTAGTCTGTCGGCATATAGGTTTTATCATTCAACCATTCATGTACTTGGTAAAAAACACGCATGCTGTGATATTTAGCAGCTGAAGATGTTGGCGGTAAACTTTGTACTTGAACTTGAGAGGTTGTGTTCATTACCTTTGAAGTAAACTTACGAAAACGCAGAAGATCTAATCCCTCAACTGGCAGACCACCATACAGTATAACTACGATATGCTCACCACACACTACAATCTCTTGTTGGTCGGCATCTGTAAGAAACTTTTCGGCGAGACCAATTAGATGGTCATCAGATTGAAACTTCTTCAGCACTGCTGCCTTGCTAATCCCGAACATTTGCGATGTTGTGTCACAACCTGATAACGCATGTATTACTGGTAGAACTTTGCACTGATTTTCACCGAGAATATGTCTAGTCTCATGGATATTCCATAATCTAAGCCCCTTTGATGATCTTTGTTTGGCAGCAGATTTGAAATAAATATTTTTGTGACTACGATTTGCGCGGTGAAGTAAAAGCACAAGTAAGTCAGTATCTTCACCAATGACAACGACGTCTGTGGTTTCGGCTAGCTCAAGAGCAGTCAATACTATCAATACATCTGCATCACCCTTTGCATGTTTAACGCTATATCCATTCTCTTCTAAAACTTCTCCAATCATAAAAATAAAATTCTGCTTATTATCAGGATTTCCAAGAAATCTATCCTTCTTAGAAACGAACGGTGTTGCTTTTGAAAAATACACTTTTGATCCAGTGACACCATGGGTACGTCGCACTTGAGCAGTGTCTTTAGTAGTAGGACCTGACTTGTAACCATCAAAAACTATGACAGCGTTTGGAAAATTAATGTGGAGATAGTTTAAGTAGGCGTCGCAGATTTCTGAAAATAGGATCCCTGATTTCCAAGGTACGTGATGAATGAGAGACCCACCATCGATGACGGGCACACACTTTTCTAAAACAACAGTCTCTGAACTGCAATTTCCGAGGCTCCAAATGGCATCAGCCAATAATGACTTTTGTGCCTTTCTAATCAGTCCTGATGAATCAAATAGACTAGCAGGCACACCACATAATTCATACCGGAAAACGTCTGGAATGTCATCTATAAATCTTTGTGCTGCGGCTGACAGTCGTTGGAATAACAGTTGGGGGTCAATCTTAATAACTTCATCATCTACCTTCACCTGCTGTGCAGCATCTAGAGTAACTGCTTTTTGACTTTTTGAAAAAGAGACTTCAAAAACATTTTTCCGACCATAGTTTCTATTACTTGGTTTCCAACAACTTTAGCAAAATGGACATTAACCACTGAATCCGATGTAACACCTGTCTCAATATTAAACAATAGTTCATCCTTCCGAAATGGGTTTCGTTCTTCGACAAAAGATAAAAAAAAGTACAAGTGTCTTTGTAATCTCTTTCACTTCGTGATTTGCCAGCCTCCTTGTGCTGTGGACTTGTATGGAATTCTCTACCGCAAAACGACTGCATAGCATTATTTATTTCAACACAGGCTGACAGAGACAATAACCACTGGGAACGCTGGGAGTCAGATAATCCTTTGCCACGAGTCATGCCGCCTGTTGTTTTTACGCTTCGCATAAGTATTGTTCTATCACGAGATCTGGTGATAGTCCCGCCCAGAATCTATCAGTACGACGAATTACGTGCTGTCCATGTTTAAATGATGCGTATACTTCTGGATGACTGACGTTAAGATTCTGCATGCACTGCAAATAAAGATAAACTGATCTCAAATAAAGGTTGTGACCTGCGGCTGCAAAAAATGGTAACATGTCTCTGAGTGACTTTAAACCTAGATCCCAGTTTCCAGTACGTTCTGCTGTAATAAATGTTCTTAAGATATCAATCATTTCCAGGTACTGTATCCAAAGTGCTGAGGTCGGATATTGTGAAAGATTTCTGCATTTGCTCTGGTACACCAAGTACTTGTCTGCTAAACAGTCATTGCTATATAAAGACTCTAGATCAATATCTCCTGAGGTCAGTTTTTCATACAATCCTACGAGTTCATTTTTTGGAGCATCAGCTTTTCTATCAGTTTCATTATCCTTTTCATTTTCATTGCTTTCAGATTCTTTTATACCACCTCCTTCACACTGACGCATCAAAAGTGAACAAATTGCATTCCCTGCTAAGAAATGTCCCCTTAATGCTCTGGAAACTGCTTTTCCACTCAGCATATGTGGCACTGTATTTGATGCATACACAGTTTCTAAAAGTTCCTTTAACCCCGATCCTGACATAAGCTGCCCAATACATCCAAGATAACTCATTACACAGTGAAACCTTCCCAATCTTACAATTGCACCACTAAGCGTGTTTCCATCATTTTCACTTGATACAATGGTCATAGCCTTCCAGTACAATGGTTGGTCAAATGTTATAACAGCTGTTTGTTGGTACCTACGCGCATGATTACTGATGTACTTTAAAGTTGAGTAAATGCAGGACATATCCCCTGGGTTCATATCAATCATTGGCAAGTACACAAAAGAAGACTTTCCTGGATAGGTTCCTTTTGACACCATTTGCATTAAACCTGACCAATCCGGTCCTGGATTTCTTAGGGGCCATGTTACTTGACAGAGAAATGATACTTTTTTCGTATTTTCAGATGTGCAAATTTCACTTAATTCGGACAGATTTATACAAGGTTTAGAAGCTTCTGTTTGGTGATAAAATGAAATTTCAATTTTTCCAGCTGATAAAAGTTCATCTAAAGACACGACAGTACGAGGTATAGTCTTAAATGAAAAGTTTCCAGGGGTAACAGCAGCAATCATACCCATTCCATGAAAGGTATCATGTCCATCTAATGTACGTAGGTTATGATCAACATTGTCGGCAGCATACTGGATAAACATATCGTCCTTGAAGTTGTCTATATCTGTTCTGTTTGAAACCGCTGCATTTGACTGAAACATTTGGACCTCAGAATATGATATACAAAAACCCATACTATTCAGGATGTCAATCAAATATTTTGAAGCAAATTGATGATGTAATTGAATACCAAGTCCGAATTGTAATGGTGCCATTATTAGTCTAGGACGTGCAGTTTGCATTATAGCTTGGCCGATTGAGCACACTTTAATGTTTGAACTCTTTAAATTGAAAATCTCACGAAGAAATTGCTCAAGGCTACCTGGGATAAACTGTGTGTTTGATTCGATAGATGAGATTTCTATTGGACTTGGATATACACTTTTATCTGAATATACAGACTTAATGTCACTCTGTATTATTTGAGCAGCAGCCTTAAGAAGTTTCACCTTCTGTTCTTCAGAGCTTTTACACTTGTTTTCAGTATAAAACTCATGCAATATTGACTTTGCTGTTTTTCGAAGTGTCACAACGTTTTGTTTACCATTCATTTCTGTTATTATTACACTGTCACCAAGGTACTCTTGCAACTTTTGCTTCGTGTATTGTACGCCATATGATTTTTCTCCACAAACCTCTCTCATCCTATTCACCAAATCTAGAACTGTTATTTGTTCTTCTTCATTTTGTTTTAAATATTCAATAGAATTGATAAAAGCTGTCTCTGCTTCATTATTTACTGGTCTTCCTGGTGAAAATTTACACTTCTTCGTTTGTTCTGAATTATGTATCATGGGAATATCTTTAAATGTTCTGAAGTTGATACTGCATATCTGGTGGTATACAGCATCGACAGCAGGTAAATCTGATGCAAATTGTAGCCTTGCGTGAATGACTTCTGCCCAAGGGTCATTTCTTAGTTTACATATGTCAATCATTTTTTTCTGAAATTCTATAGTTCTCACAGCAAAAACGTCATGACCACGTTTTCTACCATCAAGTTTTGCTGGTTGTCCACAGAACATACAATGATTTGAGAATGAAAAGGTGTCATATCGTGAGCGTGTTAGTCTAGAATCATTGGTTTTGCCTTGGTTTTTAGCATCCCGTAGTATTACATTTGGGTTACAGTACTGTTTTCTGCACTCTACATGAACATACTGACCAGGTAATACCACTAAATCATCATTCCTTTTTTTGCTAGCTATAGAGATACTGTTCGAACCCTTTAGTGTGAGTTTTGAACACTACTTTTCACTGTCAATATTTTCTTTACATATACCACACAGCTGTTGCTCCATTCTGAAATGTAGAATAAAAAGCTTGTATTAGTATGTGGCAACTTATACAGAATAGATGAGAATACTTTGGTGGATCTATGTGATTTTCAACAAAAATATAACTTCAATATGTCTTTGGTAAAGAGAGGAAATCATTAGTATCTCGAAAAAAATACTCAACTTACGACTTAGTGAGAAAACAAACCAATTCATTGAGAGTCTAGAGAACGTATACCACATGCACACAACAGTGGCCATAACAGCTGAAAAACTTCAGTTTTTGGCAATGATGGCCCCCAAACGCGATTTTCAGTACTTTTCTTCTTCTTATTTTTTTTTATCAACTGTTCATCAAATTTGACCAATGAATAGTTAACAATGATATTTAGATTGGAAATACCGTAAATTCAGAAATATCTGAAAGATTTTAATTTTTATTTGAAACAATGGCCTAAAAAAATTACCTGATCTATTTTGTTGCGTCGTTCAAGTTACCATTCCATTATTGATTGACTATTTCCGTAACTTTAAATCTCTACATTGGTATGCATTGGTTTAGGCCTGAGTCGGTGACTATCTTTTCACCAGAATATACTGAACAGCTGTTTCTCAGATCTGAAATATATATATAAAATATACAAAAGCCTTTATAAATGTAAGGTAACTTATACGGAATAGATGAAAATATTTGGATACATCGATGTGCTTTACAAAAAGCATATAAATTCAATGAACTTGTTGTTTCAAGGGAGAAAAAACTTTTAATAGACATATTTTCAGGATATTGTTTTGTTATTTTAAGACAAATACAAAATAATTTAGGCCAAAAATCATTCGTAGATCGAACAAAATCTGTAAAAAGTGAGAAAACAAACAAATCCATAGCTATTCTACTGAAATTTTACTATATGCACTAAATAGTGGCACTAATGGGCTTCCGTAGTTTCATTTTTCGGCGATAAAGTTCCCACCCGCGCATTTTTCGAAAATTTCTTTTATATCAACTGTTCAGCAAATTAGACCACAAACTAGTTTAGATGTGGTCGTCAGAGTGTATAAATTTTAATTTCTGAGGTATTAATAGTTGTTTTGGCTGCAGATTACTAGATCTATTTTTGTGATCAAGGTCAGTAAACAAACACGAAAACTGATGACATTTTGTTTCGGGCCAATTTTTTCAGCGTATTTCTTTATTTCGTTGTAAGAACATTTCTAATATATGTCAAAGATGAGTAAACTTACCTTTCTACATAGCTGCTAGTTTGTTCAAAGTTCAGTAATCCAATATTCTGCCGTTCTAAAATGATACTTGATCGATCCAGGTTTTCCGACGCTTTATGTTTACCGTGACTACGGGAGTAAAATCGTACCACAGCGAAATTTCGAAAATACCCAAAACAAAATGACAGATTTTTCATATTTCCCCTCATTAGATTTTTCTAGACTTTTGATATGTTGGTAAGTAAACACTGTACATCATTTTGACGTATAAATAATTTCTGTTGCAATTTTTTTGAGGTTGAAGTTTAGATTGACTGGACTATTATTATTTAGGCAAGTTTTATTCTGATATTAGATGAGCCCCGGTAAGCTCAGCCTGTAACGTGCTGACATCATGGGCGTAACGAAGAATTTGAAATATATACGCACGCCGAAGGCGTGCCTGAACGCCGTAGGCGTTCGCGAGCGCGGAAGGCGCGAGTGGGGGGGCGAGCACGAGAGGGGGTCTCCCCCTCTCGTAGGGGGGGTTCGGGGGTCCTCCCCCGAGAAAATTTTGGTATTCAGAATGGCTGGAGAACGATTTTGAGCCTGTTTTGAGGACAAAATTTGGGCTTCATTTATGGACATAATTTTGATAATGAAGTTCATGTTCCTTAACATTTTTTCCTTTTAAGCTCACCTGAGTCGAAGGCTCACAAGGCGAGCTTGATTGCATCCTACCTTGTCGTGTTGTTGTTCACATTGTCCAAACACATCTAAAACCCCTTGGCCGATCAAAGCCAAATTTCATGTGAGCATCCATGGGAAGGGGGGGGGGGGGCGAAAAGTTGTATGAATGTTCCTGGTCATGTGACCAAGATGGCCGCAAGGGCTATAAATACTAAAATGTTTTTAAAATCTTCTCCAGAACCAGAAGGCATGTGATCTTGAAACTTGGAATGTAATATTTGGAATGGAACCCTACCAAAGATAAATAAATCATGATCCTGGGATGACATTGACCTATTTTACGGCAAGGTCAACTTAGTTCGCCTATGCATTTGGTAAAATATCTTTAATGGGAGAAAACTTGCTAGGAATGGGCAAATGGGCAGAATACTTATGTGTATGAAAAAATTTGGCCCAGGGGGTTGTCTGCCCCTGCCCGGGGTTATATACATGTGTATGACTGTAATATTCAAACATCTTCTACTCTGAAACCGCTTGGCCAAAGTCAAACTTCATGTGGAGCATAACGATAGTACACATACATTTGGCAAGGTCACATGACCAAGATGTCGCCATGGCTATAACAAACAAAATAGAAAATCTCAATATGAGAAGCAGAAGGCATGATTTTGAAATTTCACACGAAGAATAGGAGAATGGAGCTCTACAAAGTCTATATAACGCGCCTGATTCATGTAACTGGAAAGCGTCCAAACTTTGCGATAATGCAGCGCAATGCATCCTGCGATACCTCCCCAACTGTAAAGCAGAATTTGAGATATCCCCCAATTGATTTGAACATTTATTATATTAGAATTTTTTTGTTTTTAATTTTAATTGATATATTTTATTTTTTGATAACTATATGCGCTAGTTTTGATAAGAAGTGTACGTCAAAATTTGGTTTATAAAGAAATAATAACTGTTTGTTTAATCATGTCTTTTGGACACAATTACTCATAAAATGCATAAAACGTCATACAAAAGAACGGCATTTGACATTTCATAAAACGACCTAGACCCGCTATGTTGATTAAGCTATTCGTAATCTGGCTATATACATAGCGGGTTTAGGGCATTTTCTGGCCTTTTTTTTTACTGTGTCAACGCTTTTGGTCAAAATCCCTCTGACGTCATATATTATGTCGAAACTTTGACGTTGGGCGATATGTAGTGCACTTAAATTTTCGGTACAAATTATTTTATCCGAGTTAGCCGCTTCAAACTTTTACGACCTCGACCTTGAAGAAACTTGGAAATTTTTAAAATGATATACTTCTCAAAATTTGATTAGGATCACTATTTCAGTAGTATGCCAGTTGGTCAACATTGGCTATATTTTTCAAAATTTTTATATGACGATATTAGACATTGATCGTTGTATAGAAATTTGAAAATTTGATTGATTTTTCTTTTTTCATTTTTTTCGATACACGTATCCGAACACGGGTACCCCTAAAATTTGCCGTAACACAAACCTAGTGGGTGGGCCAGGGGTATGCAATTTTACTCTTACCACATCTTTAAGAAGCGTAACGTCATAAAACGTTTCTTTGTCTGAAAAGGCCACTATCCAAGAGACAAAATAGAGGTTTTAAAAATTACCAAAATTTGTGATTTTTCATTAAAAACGCATTTTTACCAAAAATTCGAAAAAAAAAAGTTTTCTACTTAAAATTTTCTTTATTTGAACCCAAGCTGGTAAGTGAAAACCAAATTCAAATCGGAGCAGTAGCTACTGAGATATAAGTTTTCAAGGACCTGAAATTGGAGTGATCCTTATTAAATTTTGAGTAGTATATGTCCACGCTTTACTGGGACGACGTATGGCCGTTTAAATTTCTATGACATTACTTGATTTTACTTTTAAAATTAGTTTAGTTAAGTGTAATACGATAATACGATTTTGTCAACTGTTTCGACCCCTCAGCAGGTCTCTTCAGGCGGTGATGAGCTAAAATACTCACAGATTTCTCCGCTACAGTTTTTTTTTTTTTTTTTTTTTCATTTTAAACTTTTTTTTTACATTTAAGTTTTTTAAGATTTTTTGTTTACTTTTTTAGGGTTTTTTTTAACCATTCACTCTTTGTTCATGCTTCATCATCAGATGACTCAGACTCATCTTGCTGTTCATTGAACACTAGTGCAATGCGCCTATGCCCAGTTGCATCAAAGTCATTGATGGCACTGTTTACATCAATGTTGATGTTTCGATGTATGTGCATCAGGGCAAGGCCAGTTAAGCGGTCCTGAGACATTGTGTTTCGGAGATACGTTTTTAGCCTCCGAAGTGTGCTGAATGATCTTTCGGCAGAGGCTGTTGAAACTGGCATTGTCAAAAGAACTTTGAAGATTGCATACAAGTTGGGAAGCAACTGGTATGATGCGTCCATGGCCTTGCACAATTTATCAGCAACTAAGCCTTGATTTGCAATTTTGTGCCGCCATAGGTCAAGTTCAGCATCAATTGCGTGTAGATCAATGAATGGTGCATACTCAGTCTTTATGTCTTGCCACATAACTGGAGTCAGATGTCCAATTTTGTTAGAAAGTAGGTACTGGGCCTTCAGTCGTTGATGACGTATGCAAAGTCTGTCTTCAAGTTCAGTTCTAAGGTGATCCATGAATGGTAGGAAGAGATTGAGTCGCCTGGACTCCTTAACTGTAGGGGCTGGTACATTATTTCGATGCTGCTGGCGACCAGCTAGTCTCGGGCGATCGACTACAACATTTTGCTGATTTGCAAGGGTAACTGCCGATTGCCAAATCTCGTCATAATAGTGTGCATCGTCCCGTTTCTGAAGCAAAACGTCGTGTAATGCTTTAGCATGTTCCGATGCTTTCACGAGATCACATTTTGGATCTTGCATCGAATTTGACAGGGGATTTAATGTATCCAGGGGCTTCCCGACCACGCAAAGAGCGATAATGAATTCAAATGACAGAATTGCTCTATGGAGAGATGAAGCAGTTGACATCGTCTTGCTGTCATGATTGGTCTGAAGATCTGTTAGTGTTTCTTCTATCGGACCAAAGTTCCTAGAGAAGGCCGAAACACTTTCGGAATGCTGGGACCACCTAGTAGGGCATAGTTTCTTCAGCATTTCAGCGTTATTGTTGTGAGCTGAGTAGGCTGCCTGTCGTTTGGGCGAGTTGGTAAGAAAGAACAGTGTGTCACCTACGACGGTGAACATTGACTGCACGAATGCAATTTTACAGGCGTGACAAATTGCAAGATTTAAACGATGGTTTCGACAATGGACGTATTTTGCATTTGGGTAATCTTGAGCGACCCTGGCCTGAACACCTCTGATTCGTCCAGACATATTTCCGGCTCCATCGTAGCCCTGGGCTACGATATGATTGGGATTTAGACCATGCTTTCTTATTTCTGTGGTTAATAACCCATGCAGTGCTTCTCCGGTGATGCTTGTTGTTGACACAAAAGACAAAAAGTCTTCAGTTACTGAGTGCTCATCAGCATCAGATTTTTCTGTGAAACGAACACAGAAGGCAAACTGCTCTATGTTACTAACGTCTGCAGATTCGTCTGCCATAATAGTGAAGTACTGAGCAGAACGACACCTCTCAAGTATAGAATTTGAAATTTGTTGACCACAAAGACTGATGAACTCGTTCTGAATTTTGGGAGAAAGGTATTTTGAATGTTTTGGTGCGGTGGCAAGGTGGTTGCTCAGTACCTCATCCTTTTCTGCTCGGTAATTAATAATGGCCCTAAAATTACTCCTGTCCTCAGTTTTGCCGCGTAAAGCGATATTTTGTCTGCCACAAACAACGACTGCACCGATAATTGATGTGAGCACTTCTCTGTTCTTTTTCACCTTATTTTTGTAGCCCTCTGAGCCAAACTCTACTATACTTTGCTCCTTCCTATTGCATATATTAACATATTTCTTGGCCTTAAATACAGCATCTACATGATCTTGTGACTTTACGTGCGAGTCAGCAATCTTTTTAGCATTGCTCCAATCTGTTAACGGGCGGGTAACAAGACAATTGCTCGCTTGACTGAAAATGACACATGGCGCACAAAAGACTCCGTCAACATTAGCACTATACCTAAGAAAGGAATCATTTGACTGGTCAAAAACGAAGTCGGGAACCCTTCTACTCTTTTTTCCAAAGTCACGCAAAGGTGCTTTCCAACCTTTAGATGGCTGAAATCGTGATGTTAATGCCTGGAATTTTTGTGAATCTGGCAAAGAAAACCTTCTGTCAAAATCAAGAGTCCCAATGTCGAAAAATGAAGAGCTTTGACACGTAGCCGCAGCTATTTCAGACTGAGCTTTGACATCACCTGACGACACACGGGTATTGTTGGATAAACATTGGGGTGCTTTTTCTGTGTCAGAGCAATTCAAATTGCCAGTGTTTACGGTGTCTGCAGATTCTCCCGACTGGGCTCCTGACTCGGTGGTTTGACTTGTATCTAAGTCTGTCAAGTCTGAAAATTTCAAACGCTTGCATTGGCTATTCTCAATATTCTCGGATGAGGAAGCAATAGACTCATGACTCTGTTTATTCAAAGTTGTATTTTGATCACCCCCCGACTCACAAGTGGCATTAAATGCTTGAAAGATTGTTTTTTGGCCAGGAAGAAGTGGGAGCCTGCGCTTCATCGTGTAGTGGGATCCTATTCTGGATGAACTTTGTGTTTTGAATGACGACTGATGTTTGGACCAAAAGATTCAGAAAATGCAAGAACAAAAGAAAGAGAAAGAAGAATTTTTCATCGCATGATTATGCAGTATAGAAAATAGAAGTGGAAATGTTAATAAATGTGGAAAATCGGCATGCAAACTCCCAGGGCACTAGTTATTTGAAGGCAAAATTGGACAAAATTCAAGCCATTCAAAATATTCTGCGATGATTTTAGAGAGGCAGTTTCCGTCGTTGCACAGTTTAAAATATGACGTCATCCAAAATTGAATTAAAAATCGATGACGTCATTCACCTACGATGTATTAATTGAAGACGCACGCATGAAGAGACACACAATAAATAAAAAATAAATAAATACATAATAAAAATAAAAAAATACAAAGGTAGAATACTTTTGTATTTTTTTTTTTTTTTTTTTTTTTATACTTTTGTCAAAAAATACTTCTGTATTATTTTTTTTTAATTTGTATTTTTTTTTAATTTATTTACTATTCACGAATTTTTTTACATTACGCACGTGCGTAGTGTGCGTAATGGGCGTTACGCCTTTGGACATGAATCATCAAGCATCACATAGGATGATAAATCAATAAATAGACAATTAAAAAAAAATCCCTGTTATTATTTTTTTTACTCAATTTATTTCAACAACCACATTACTTAAATCTATTCTTTTACACTATTTTTGTAGTTGCTGTAGAAACTGCCGGCTTTAGCAAAAAGATTACAAACAAACAAACAAACAAAAAAGTAAAGAAATACCTTGGGAAACTGCCGGCTTCAGCAAAATAAAAGACAAATCAAAACACAACAACAGCATCAAAAACAAAAAGATACCCCCCCCCAAAAAAAAAAAAAAAAAAAAAAAAAAAATCAGAACAATGATTTTCATGATTTTCATAATTGTCAGACTTCAATAATTTTCAGACTTCATTTAGATTCACTGATGGTTTTAGTGTAGATAGTGTTACTTTTATATTGATTACCACTTCTATATGGCAGGTGGACGTTGGAGACACAATCTTAGTCAAGATGAAATGAATAGGGGTATTGGGATGTTTCATTCTGGGAATCTGGGTTAACCCAAAGGCAAGATAAGTGTGTATCAGAGTGTATTTCCATAATGTTGAATTGTTAGACATTTGCATGCTGGGGGGGAGGGGGGAGGGGTCGAAGACGTTCACTCAATTAGGTTAAAGACCGATTCCTGGTGGTTCTGGAACGGCATCACCGATTTGACAACACAACAACTTGAAGTAGGGACTTCCAGAACGTTACCAGTTTGCGCATAAGTACCTATACCAACAGACATCGGTTGCATGATGCTGACCTGAGGTCAAAACTATCGGCAATCCGGGTCCTGTTGACCCAATATCACGTGCAAATGCATTTAGCTTGGGCGCGAGATCAAGTCACTTTGACCCAAAATGACTGGGCTCCAGTCGTGTTTACAGATGAGTCTAGGTTTTGTGTGGTCTTTACTCATAGACGTGCTAGGGTATGGAGAATGTCCAATGAGTTTGCTCCAGTTTGTGTTGCAGAACATGATTGGTTTGCCGGGGGCTAATTCATGTTTTTGGCCAGGGAAAACGGACCTCCATGTTATTGACGATGCGGCACGCTGGTAGCTCTCATGGAAGGTAAACGAGATCTTGAATGTTTACGTTCGCCCATGTACCGGTGCTGTTGGCGAAAATTTCATTTTGATGGATGATAATGCGCGTGCACATAGAGCCCGCATCACCGATCAATATCTCGAACAAGCCACGATTGTCCACATGGAATGACCAGCTATATCCCCGAACCTTAATCCATTAGAGCATGCTTAGGATAAGTTATAGAAAGCTGTTTCATAACGCCCCGCGCACCAGCATCTGTACAGGAGTTCAGATAGGCTCTTCTTGGAAAATGGGATCATATATCACAATATAAAATCAGGAGGCTTATCAGCAGTGTGAGGAGGCATCCTCAGGCGGTAATTGAAGCACGGGGACATCACACACACTTTTAATCTGCATGAAATATTTCAATTTTTGGAAATACTCGATTTCTTTCTTTTCATGGTACAGCCGAAAGTGTTGATTTTTTTTGCGATTGCGTACTTCATGTAAGCCTTACCATCAAAATAACACCAAAACACTCGATCTTTAACAAAATCTCAATACCAAAAAAAAAAACAACTGAAGTTCTAGGAAACACAAAAAAACTTGTGTAATTTCCTCAAGATACAAAAACATTTAACAAGAAAAAAGTGATCCTTGGTAAATTTTGAGTTGTTTATATTCAATCGAATAAATCATGATTACTGTGTATTGATAATATATCAATCACCAAGCAAACACAAGTGATTACTTATTACCCCAAACAAAGCCCTGTTTATGAAAAAGTGTCTAATTTCAAGGGAAAATAATTCTTCCGCGAGGGGGAGTTGAGACTTCCATAAAGCGTCTCAACATATAATTAATGTATGTATGAAAGTTTTCTTACCGTGGAGGCAAAATTGTACGAGTTCAAAACACAAAACTACTTGCATGAGCCATATTTATGCAAATTGTCTGTTTCAAGAGGGAAGTTGAGAATTCAAAATGCTGTCGTGTAAAACTTCAACGTGAGATCAATGTTTGATTACATTAGAAGCAAAATTGAAGGACGAGATCGCAACATAAAAGTACTTGATTGATATGTCCACGAGAATCTGTCTTAGTTTAAGGAGAGATAACTCTTGTACCATGGGAAATTGAAACTTTAACGTCGAGTCTTGCAAAACTTTAATCATGTGATCGCTGTATGTATAAAATTTGATTAAATTTGAAGCAAATTGTAGGAGGGGTTTCCGACACAAAACTACTTGATTAAGATGCCTATGAAAAAAGTGTTTTTAGTTCAAGGGGAGATAATTCCTCTTCCACGGGAAACTGAAGCATCAAAATGGCGTCTTGCTAGTCTTCAACATGTGAACAATGTATGTATAAGGTTGATTACATTTGAAACAAACTTGTAGAAGGAGTTCGTGACACCAAATTACTTGAATTTTTATGTAAAATATGAAAATGTGTCAAGGGCAGATAAATCTTCTAGTAAGTGAAATTGAGACTTCACAATTGCGTTTTCAAACATTTTACTCATCACCAATGCATGTGTACAGCAAATTTTGTAGGACGGGTTCGCGACAAAAATCTACTTGAATATAATTCTTCTGCCGTGGGGAGTATCGAGTCTTACAAAACCTCAACATGTTAATCCTTGTTACGCTGTACCAGTAACATTCACGTATGTGCAGTCTGATCTTAGTCCATACCACCTGCTTGTCTTTTTAAAGCAAGAATTGGTTACAAAATGAATTTTCAATATAAATATTGACCCATAATTTGGTGCTTCCAGTTCTTTCAGTCCTTTGATTTTTATTCAATTCTGTTGTTGGTTTATAATTCAGCATGACTAGGGTTAATAAAATATGTTTGAAGTTTGATTACTTTTGAAGCAAAATTGTTGGAGGAGTTCGCGACACAAAATCACTTGAACTTTTGTACACAGACGAATGGAAGGACAGACACACAGACGGACACACGGGCTGATTTCAGTATACCCCCAAACATTGTTATTAAGGCGTTAGGAATTATCGTAATCGGCTAAAATGACTTACCAATCTGACTTTCTGACCGCGTATACAATCACAGCTAGGAGTATTAACAGAAATACTGTACCACCGACCAGACCGACTATCAGAACTGAAATAGAAATAACAATACGTGAAAATACGGATATTTCTTCTTTAGATAAAATACATGCAGAAAACACACACCCTTTCGTTATTAAATTCGCTACGACACATTCGGGAATTATTATGTGAGAAATTAGTTGCATATGAAAGTTTCAAGTTCATGAGATTTCAAAAGCCTTGAAGTTCTGGGTTAAAACGATGAAAGAAATGAAGAAAATGCTTGTAACAAACAATTTCATCATTTCCCACAATGCTTTCCCAAGCTTTAATCTTGAGGTGGGTAAAAAAGAAGGGATTGTGTGGGAATGGATTAAATTGTTGCTTTCAAATTCTGCAAAAATGTATGTGGTATGGTGTTTATATAACTCTTGTTCTGAATAAAGTATATGCAAATTAAAATCAACCTAAACGAAGTAACTAATCTAGTCTGAAAGCCATATAAGACAAAAAATGAACCAAACACTTATAAAGATGAGCTCATTGAAAATGAAAATGATAACGAATAACATTTAAATTAATCTATTGGTTTTCGTTGTTCTTACGTTATATGAAGGTATTCAAAGTTTCTAGTATACAAAAATAATATCCAATTGGCTTCTTACACAATGGGGTAAATCGTCCTGTTAAAAAAATTACGTCTCTCTACTCTTAACCAATTACCAGACGACAAATTTACAGACTAGTTCAAATTGAAAGAAGTTGCAGACGACAATTCATAGATCGTTTTAATTAAAAACTTGATTACATTAAGGGCACTAAACCTTGTGATAACAAGAAAATAACAAGCAATTTCTCCGTTTCTCAAAAGGTTTTCCCAAATAATAATTTTAAGGAGTGTCAAAAGGAAGACTTGTGAGGTAATGGGTTGAGATTAAGTTCAAATTTTTAAAGAATACAAAACTGAAATCACAATGGATGATGAAGACGAGTTTCATGTTACTAAGTCTGAAACAATACTTACAAACAGGTTTGTTAGAATCGTCTTCAGTGGACAGAACAGCCTGGGGGATCGCTAGTATAAGAGATATAGAAATATGCAAACAGGTTACAAAGTTAGTAAGAATAAATGCTATATACAGTATACGAGAATATGATGTTTGAAATATAGCGTAAAAAGTTGGTTTAACCCACTCCCCAAACGACAGAATTTTGGACTGGCCGAAACTGAGAGATGCTGCATACGACAATCTAAAGTTGATGAAATTTTAGATTTGTTTTCAATTTTATAGGTAGAAAACATTGTGGAAAATGAAGAAATTGCTCGTGACAAGCAATTTCATCTTTTTACACAATATTTTCCCAATTGTTTGTTTGAGGGGCGTCGGGAAAAAAAGCTTCATTGTGTTGGAATGGGTTAATACATGCCAAAAACTGTGGATACACCTTCAGTTTTTTTTTTATATTTTCTGATCACACAAGTTATCTGTTAAAATTCATAGTAAAAATAAAGTCAAGGAGCTTCATTTATATATAGTTCGGAGATCTATATGACATCTTTTAAAGAAATCCATGGTAGAAAGCAATTTTTCGACCAACTGTTCGTTAGAAGTAAGTGCCACATCTTAAAATCATTATTAAATCTCATTTTTTTACAACAACTTGTATACTTGACTTTAAATGTCTGAAAATTTTGAAAATAAAACAGCATCTTAAATAATCGCACAGATACGGCCTTATTCACATTTTAACCCTTTCCTGTTTTCCAAAATCTTAACCTGTCCAAGTTCAAAGGTTTTGCAGACCGAAAATCAAAGTCAATCTTATTTGAAAAATAATCATTCTATAGGGTATGAAAATTGTAGAAAAAGACAAAATTGCTTTTTTCCAAAATATTTTCTCAACTAAAATAAATAACAAACAATCACCCCCCCCCCCAACAACAACAAAACAGTGACGTGAAAACCAGGGATTGAACAGGAAAAGGTTAAATCTTTTCAAGGAAGGTTTCATTTGTGCTATGGAAATGATTCATCATGTTAGCCATAACAATCACTGGACTAAGTAAATAAAGGCGTCCATGTACCGACTAGTACATCCACCTAGTATGCAATGTATATATATAAAAAAGTTACATAATCGCTTAAATTTTAACTCCATTTGTTCATTTTAAGACTAAAAGAAATAATCGAATGCTCAAATAAACAATTAAATCTACTACTATTAAAACTAGCAACCACTTCACCGCATCTAATTCATAACGATTACAGGATTACAGCCTTATTTAATTTCTTCTTGCGACTTTAAAAGCAATAGTAACATTCATACAAACATCGCCATCTCACACCAAAACTGCCTGGTATTACCACAAGTTGATAGCAACCATACCTCCAAAAAGGTTGAGGGGAAATGTCATGTTGATTACTACCTTACTTTAGCACGTGTTCCCAATATCACGAAATAGAGATTTGTAAATTTGTCCTGTCGCGCGAAAAGTACAATCTGATAGTTTCGAAAAGTATCGATCATATTCAGACTACATGCTCTGCACAGGTTAACCAGGGTCGAGGATTTCCTTTCACGTCAGATTTCTGCTTCTAGAATGTCAATCCTACTATGAAAAAGGCTTATTTTCGAAAGTAAACTGTATTTTATTAATCTCTGCTTGATCGCATCCTCATTTGATTTACTTTCACATAGTTTCTGGACCGTGGGTAACGAATGCGCATAACAAACAAGAGGCGCTTTGGCAATCGTATCGCTCCACAACCCGAAATGTACTTAAATTACACCAATTGTGTTTTAACCCTTTCCCGTTTATCGAACTTTTTGAGTGTTCCAATTTTAAAGAAGTTGCAGATAATGATTAAAATTGGTAACAATTCGAAAACTAACCAAACAACTGGTTAGAAAATATTGTGGAAAAAAAAAAAAAAAAAGAAATTGCTTGTTACAAGCAATTTCTTCTTTCCCACATTTTTTTCTAAATTATAAAATCACTGGGGCGTAAAAAACAGGGATTGAACAGGAAAGAGTTGAGGAATTTAATACATAGTAAAGCATCTTTGCCAAATCTAGCAAATAAATCTAGTCACTGAAATCTTTGAAATAATTTTAGAGAGGAATTTCAAACTTTCACTGTTTGAAGTCAAGTCAGCTGACAAGGTACATTTGTATTAACAAAATTCTCTATATATGGGCATAAGCCATCACAAGAAAAAGCCACGTTTTTCAAGTAATCAAAATTATATGATGGAATCTGACTAAGAGTCACCGGAGGATCATTCCGTCGAAATTTGGTTGGAATCCATTGACAGGTTTCTGAGAATATTTTCAAGGTTTTCAGAATATATTGCATATATGGAAATTATCCACCCCCATCATCTCATCAGATTCGATATACATCGGATAAAGGGTATCCCCAGGGTAATTCCTGTGAAATTCGGGTCAAATAAAACAACTGGTTTCTGAAACAAAACGAAATAAAACATTTTTTAAAGTTTTCACTATATACCATATTTGGAAAAAAGCAGCGCATATTTAAGCCATGTTATTCATCCGATCATTTTTTTTTAAAAATAATCTGTTAAAAGGTCACCGACGGATCAATCATGTGAAATTTGATTGATATCAATCGACTGCTTCCTGAGATTTTTTTTACAATGTATGGAAATTAGCCACCCCCACCAAAATGCCATGTTTTTCATTCCATCAAATTCATTAAACATCGGATAAAGGGTATCCACAGGGTAATTCCTTGGAAATTTTGGTCAAATAAATCAACTGGTTTCTGAAATAAAACCTTTTTTTTAAGTTTTCAATTTATACCACATATGGAAATAAGCAGCGCATATTTAAGCCATGTTTTTCATCCGATCAAAATTCTTTTAATTAATCTGATAAAAGGTCACCAACGGTTCAATCGTGTGAAATTTGATTAAAATCAATCGACTGGTTTCTGAGATTTTTTACTATATATAGAAATTAGGCCATTAAAGCCATTTTTATCTATCATAATTCTTTTGAGGAGTCTGATAAAGGGTTACCAGCGGATCATTTCTGTAAAATTTGGTTGAAATCCATCAACTGGTTTCTGAGAAGATCTTCAAAGCTTTCACCATATATGAAAAATTAGCCTAAGGATCATTTCTGTGAAATTGAGTTGAATTAAGTTTATAACTTTCTGAGGAGATTTTAAAAGTAATGGTTTGATGGACGCAGGCACGACGGACAACACGCCATGACAATAGCCCCTTGGCTTTCAGCCCGTAAAGTTAAAAATATTAAGACCAAAAGTTAGCTTACATTGGACAGTTTACAGAATTTTAATCTTATTCTGACAGTGTTCAATTATAGGTAAAATGTCAATATATAAATTTCAATTAGTATGATAAAGTTATAAAAATGTGCATAATTTGTGAACATTCTTTGAAAGAAATTAAGCGAAACCCCCAGAAAACACACAAACTGACTAAAGATATAATTCGTGTGAACTGCATTTTTTACACATTGAATTTATACATCCATGAAATTTTATCTTGATATTCTAAGGACAATAACTGTGAAAGGAGCACCGAGTAGGCTGAAGAATTGAAGCGCACTGGTTTGGTGCGGGACAGAAGATTTTTCTACAGATATTGTTAAAGTTATAAGAAGTTTTTATTCAAACCCATTCCTACCGTTGTATCTAATCTAAACCACCATTATGTGGCTATGAAAATGATGAGACTTACTTAAAAAGACATTTCCATTGACCACATTGCCATTGAATGAGATTTCCTGAATGTATTTTCAAAGACAACTGTCCAAATAAATCACATGCACCATGCAAAGAAGGAAAAGTTAAATTTCTCAAAGTAACCAATCATTCCACCCTCAAATAATGATGCGTGTGAGTGTTAGCATGCTATGAACTTGCAAATAGTTGATATTTCAAATCTGTCGAAATCAAGAAGCAGTTTCTTACCACTTGACTGATCGATATCACAGATTCTCTAATATAAAAAACCGAATGCTACAAGTCATTTCATGTTCAAAATATCTTCCCAAGGTTCATGCAACACAAATCCTGATAGAAGGAATACCTTCAAAAGGCTTTAACGTCACACCGGGCTCAACGAACTCCTTGCGAACAGTTGTATATATTGGTAATGATGATGTCATTGTGGAATTTTCTAATATTTGTTGTGAGTCGACGGCATCGTCAGTCATTTCAACAAGCGTAGTAGTTATTTCTACAGATACATCATTTTCTAGCGCTTGTACTATGGTACTTTTCATGGTTGCAGAGGAGTCGTCATAATTTTGACTTGTTGGGTCGATTGTTGAAGGAACCTTAAGCACAGGTAATGGGGATTCTGCCTTTGTTGTTAATGTAATATTTACTGTCGATGTACTCAACATACCTGCTTCTGAATCAACTTGGTCCTCTTTTGAATCTTTGGTTGATAAATAAAACTCGCCTGATACAGTATTAGACGATATTTCAATAAATGATGTTTTATTTGATGTTTTCGTTGGCGAAGGTAAGAAGTTATTTTCTGACACAGTAGTACCAATACTATTTGATACATAGGCTTGCTGAGTTGAGCTTATCGTACGCGCCGTTATGTCTGTCCGCCTGACTGTTTTCACTGAGGAAAGGGTTGGTGTGCCACCAAGTATCTCGTTTTTGGTGGTAGCTAAACGATCCAAAAGTGTTGGTAACGTAGAAGGTTTTAAAGTTGTGGTTTCCGTTTGAGTTTCTTCTGTTGTAAAGTCTAGTAAACCTGCATTCGATGTTGAAACGAATTCAGAAATGTTTTGTGGATCCAAAGTCGATTCAATTATATCATTTGCCGTCAAAGGAATGGTATATATTGTTGTCTTTGTCATACTTTTTACCGATTCAGTTTGACCTAAAGCATTCATTTGAAAGGGCTCTTCATGTGAACTTATAGAGGATCGTGAATCATCCGTATAATTCTTTAATGCTGGATCTGCCTTTTCTATAGATGTTTCCAGTGGATATTTTGTAGTCTTAGATCTTGAAGATTCTTCCAGAAAAAGAGTATTTGTATCACTTGTAGTTGACACATTTTCCGGTAAGAGTTTTCTTGTCTCTTTGCTTTGTGAATAACCAATGGAGTCGTCCTGCGAGGTCTCATCATCGATTATTGCAATGGATATTCTAGTGGAACTTTCGGTAGAGTTGTTGAGCTGTGATGTTGGAGGCGAAATCCTGATTTCCGGGTTGGTTATATTCTCTATAGATTGGACATCCTCAGCCGTAAAATTAATTGAGTGATTCTGTTTTTGAAAATCCGAACTCTCCACTTTGGAGCTTCGAGACATTGTTTGTTCTGTAGGAATTGTTTTAAGCGTAGTTTTTTCATTATTATTTTCTACTTCGGGAGTCTTCAATTCGTGATAAGCAAACGAAACAATTGTTGTTTGAGGCTCCACTATAGTAGTTATATTTGGTTTAGTTATAAAGGGCTTTTGGGTCGCTGTTTCATTCACGAGATTGGCTGGTAAAATGCTTTTTGACGATGAAAATGAAACTGACGTTAACGTCTCATTGTTATTACTTGTTTCAATTAGAACTGTCGAAGGAGATTCCTCTTGCGTTTTAACACTTGTTTCTACAACAAAATAGTTGGCAGTTTCGGTTAATAATTTTGTGTCGTTACTATGGAAAAGGTCATCCCAAATAAGTTAAATAATGATTGGCATAACAGACCGGGTCCTCAATATGTAACAATTGGAATTTGGCATTAACCCTTTTCAAGCTGAACCCGGAATATACTGATATTGGCAGGAAATGTAGACCAAGATCAGCCTGCATATTAATGCAGTCTGATCTTGGTATACACCTCCTGCTTGTAATTTTTTTCTGCAAGAGTTATTTATGAAATTGATTTCTTAAAGAAACATTGATTTTTTAACAACAAGTTCTATCAGTGCTTTCAGCCCTTTTATTTTACAGCAATATAGTAAAGTAATTCATATAGCATGACAAGGGTTAGTATGTATTACGCATGCCACTGTGAATTCAACATTCCATTCACAACCTTTATATCAGTGGTTACATATGTATGTTTCTATGATACTTTTAATGCTAGTCTAAGCTGATACAAAAATATATCTTTCATGAACTTCAAAATAATTAAATGGCTAAATTATGGTTGTTAGTTTTCTACTGTGTGATAGTACAATGTGCTTTCTAATTACTGTTCCTACAGGTACAATATCTACAGTATATATAAACCAGTATCAAAGCTTTTACACATATTATATGGATTTGTCAAAAATATTAACATACCTTTTGTAGAACTCTCATCAGTGGTTACACCAAGCGTTGTTCCAGGAGGAGTGAAAGTGGATGGTTCTGTGCGAGTAGATACACTTTCTGTTGTTGATATTGAAGACATTGCTGTGACTACGGTTGTATCTACAGAAGTTGTTGATGCTTGACTGGATAAAGTTTGGTCCATTGAAGATGTGGATGGAAATGAAAGCGTCGTGGTATCTGTTGAAATGTTAGGAGGTATTGATGACGAGGATTTTAATGTTTGAGAAAATGTAGATAATGTTGTAGTTCGCGTGGTCACCATTGATGTTTCTGTTGTGGGTTGTGTGGATAATGTCTTTGTTGTTGGAACGGCTGTCGACGATGTGCTTGTTGTCGTTTTTGTTTGTGTGATTTCCGCAGTTATTGTCGGTGTTGTTGTCGTCTTAATTGCTGACGTAGTTGGTTTGTCTGTTGTTGTAAGTGTCTTGTTCATTGTAGCAGTTGTTATCGGGATTGTCGTCGTATTTACTGGTGATGATGTCGTCGACTTTGCGGTTGTTGTTGATCCTGTGGTTCTTGTTGTAGATATTGGTCTAGACGTAGACGACGATGTCGTCGATGGTTTCATGGTGGTTATCCTTGTTGTTGAAGCCGTGGATGTCGTCGTCGGTTGTTTTGTTGTAGTTATCATGGTAGTTGTCGTTTGCGTAGTGATCATTGTCGGTGTGGTTGATACAGACGTTGTTCGTTGCGTAGATGGTGTCGGTGTTGGTGGTGTCAATTCCGTGGTTGATGTACGTTTGATTGTAGTTGTTGATGTTGGTTGTGTAGTCGTCGACGTTGTTGGTAGTGGTGTTGATGGTGAAGTCGACGAAGGCATGTTTAGCGTGACTGTTGTTGGCATAGTTTCTGTGCTTTTTATAGACGTTGTTGATTGAGACGGTATTGTTGTCGAGGTCAATGATGTCGTCCTTGACGTTGTTGGGAGAGTTGTTGTCGTTTTTTGGGTGACTGTTGTCGTTGTTGGTTGAGTTGTTGATTCGGTTATACTTGATGTGGCCGTTGCTGTCGATGTTGTTTCTTCAGTTGTTGTCGTTTGTTGTGGCAATGTCGTAGTGGTTTTAGAAGTAGACGAGGTTGTTGTTGTTGAAGTCGTGGTTGATATGGTAGGTGAAGTTGATGTGGTAGGTGAAGTTGATGTGGTAAGTAATGTTGTCGTAATAGGTAGGGTTGTCGTGGAAGGTGAGGTTGACGTGGTCGATGTTGCTGGTGTAGTTGTGGTGCTAGTGGTTGATGCGGTGGTAGTGGTTGTTGTAGGTGTAGTTGCCGTGGAAGGTAAGGCTGTCGTAATAGATGGAGTTGTCGTGGTAGGTATGGTTGTTGTGGTCGATGTTGTTGGAGTTGTTGTAGTTGTACTGGTTGTGGTAGATGTTGTTGTTGTAGCTAAATACGGACTTCGTTGACATGTCACAGTAATGCTTGGTTCTGTCCCACCTTAAATTAAGCAATAAACTATGATCCTGAGTTAGAACTTAACCTCTTTTTTAAAGACGGGTTTTCTATTTACTTTAAAATTAAATCGTCGGTGGGCGAGCAAAATTCTATAAATACAGCTTGAATCGTCATTTTGTTCGCTCACCAACGCAAGGTCATCGGAGATGTTATTTTCTTTGCTTTGAATACCAGACTTTATTTATTAATAAAATTTATAACAATAATAATAATAATAAACTTAAAGAAAAGCAACCGTTTTTTCTCTTCTCAAGCAAAGTAAAACATGGATACAAATTTGATCCTACGCGGCCAGGGTTCTTTACATCTTTTGTCCCGTGGATAGTCTAGATATCTCTTATGATGGTCAATACACATGCCAAATTTCATGAGAATATCTTCAAGAACAACAGAGATACGACCAAGGTTAAAGTTTGCACGCCAACGCCAACACTAACGCCAACGCCAACGCCGACGCGAACGACGTCAAGGTGATGACAATACCTCTGGATTTCTCCGAAAACAGCCGAGCTAAAATGGACTCAAACTTTTCTGCTGAACCTGGTAAATTGTATTATTTTAGAATGTCTGAGGTGCATTTTCCATTTTCATTCGAAGGGTGGAGTCTGACAACCGAAATATCAATCGACCATTCAAATAGTCTATAAAGACCGGAAGTTAACTCTGATCGGGATTTGCTGACATTAATTACAAGAACTTCTATTGGTTTGGCGACTAAAATCGTCGTAACTACAGCTGAATCAAGCTGCATTTACTACATTTTTTGTCACCAATCGACCATTTTACTTTGTGTTAAACGTAACAGGCCATAAACTTAGCAAAATAACGCCGTTTAAAACCTAAGTGGAAATTTCTGTCGGAGGTTAGGGCCGTGGCTAGGGATTCGTCAGATCCTACTACTCTAAGTGCTTGCCTGGTTACAAGAGATTAAATGACTGAACTTACCGGAGTCTGTATATGCCTCGTCTGAAATAAAAATATAGAATCTTTTGGAAATTAGAGTTGAACAGCGTGTTCTAAAAAACCAATATGAAATAGAATTAAACTTGTACTCAAGGGGCGGCCAAAATGCAGTCGATTAAGATAATGTTCGCTTTATATACTTTTTGTCATAAACAGTATATCGAAGAATCGGTTGGACTGCAAAAATCAGTTATTACATTATTCTGACGTAATCCCATGTTAATGTACCTCATTTAGACGATTCTAATGAGATTCACCAATATAGGATTTAGCTTTGATTATTATACCCCCCCCCAAAAGAAAATAAAAAACAACAAACAAACTATGTTTGGGAGGTATATAGGAGTCAGCTTGTCGGTCCGTCGCTCTGTCGGTCGGTCAGTCGGTCCGTCAATCTGTATCTTTTTCGTGTCCGCTCAATTTCTCGGCAACCATTGGACGGATTAGATTCAAACTTCACTGGTATAATCAGTACCAAGCAGAAGTGTGCATATTCCATTTGGGTTACGGTCCATTGTTTTTTGACGGATTTATGGCCCTTTGGTGAAAAATCGTGTCCACTCAATTTCTCAGCAACCAGAGGACGGATTTGATTCAAATTTCACAGAAAGACTCGATATAAGTCATATATGTGCATATCCTATTTTGGTTATGGTCAATTGATTTTTGGCTGAGTTATGGCCCTTTAATTAAAAAGTCATTTTTTTGTTATGAGAAGTGTAATAGAAGTGGCGCTTGAGCAAGATTGTTAGACAGAAAGGGTAGCCAAACACGTGCAATATAAGGAATTTTCCTTGTCGGTATCCCAATTCCGCTCGGATCAAATTGGTGTCTTCCTGATTCTAAACACCATTCTCTTACCTTGTTCTTATCACCGTCGTTTAACCCATTACATCACGACAGAAAATTTACGGGTCCAAATTGAAATAAGATGTAGACGACATTTCATAATTTTTTGAAATGGAAAGCAAAGGACAAAATTGTTTGATATTGTGTTGCTTTGGCACAAGATTTAAGTCGTGAACTAGTTTCTTTTCGATAGCATGGTCGAATTTAAAAATGACGGTACCCAGAGTATTTGAACTACGGAATACTGATTAAAAGTAAACAAAAATCTTCAAACGGTCTTCTTTGACTTGGAGTTTTTGTCCCCTCCATACACACACCGAAATTACTTCTAGACTTCTGTTATAGCGAGTGTGTATCGTTGTTACTGTAGCACATGCCCATATGAGTGACGCCCCCAGAAGTCGGTTAGGTGTTACGGGGGACAGTGCAAGGATACAGGACGAAAATGCTGAGAGCTCGGCCTGGTTCTTTAACGTGCTTAGTGGATAGAACCGTCACACGGAGCCTCGGTTTAACGTCTTATCCGAAAGACAATTAGTTTGTTAGTTGATATGGTCAACACAGAGCTCGAACCCGTGGTCTTGAGGTTTAAAGTCAAGTGCTCTACCAACCGAGCTAACTCTTATAGCGAATTGGCGGAGGATTTGTTTTATTATTGGGGTTTAACGCCACTTTTAACAGTAATTTAGTCATATCGTGGGGACTTGGGCACTTTAGAGTTTTACACACCAGTACTACCACTACATCCTTTCCGAGTCCCTATCTGATGACCCTTGTCTCCCAACAATTGGTGGATAACCATTAACCTAGGTGGGATCCCACCTAGGTTAATGGTTATCCACCCATTGTTGGGAGACAAGGGTCAAAAAGGATGTTTACCTCAATCGGGGATCGAACCCTGGACCCATGTTTAAGAGTCAGACGCGCTACCAAATGCGCTATGACGGCTAAATTGGGAGAGGAAGGCCTAGATATGACATACCGTAATCAAATACAAAGAAGTTTCTTAACAATTGTTTACTTTGATTAAAACTGCACACAGGTTAACCCATTACTAGACGACAAAATTTTAGACTGATCTAAATTGAAAAAAATTGAAGACGACATTTTAAAGTCAGTTAAACTAGAAAAAGTACAGCATAGGATAGAAAACATTGTGAGAAAATGAGAAATTACTTGTTACAAGCGATTTCCTCTTTTCTCACGTGTTTTCTTCAACAAAAAATCGGGATCGTGTGACAGAGGGTTAAAGAGAGTCAATACACTCAACTATTTTTTTAACAGACGTCATTTCATCATCCCTACATTATCATTTCGTCATTTGGCGACCGAAATGTCATTAATACTGCTTATGTAACTACGACGTTTCAGACACTCAGCGACTTTTTCATTACGAGTAAATGCAGTTTCGGTTCTGAATGATTGTTTCATGAGCTTGATTCTAGCTGCTTTAAGCTACTGGGCGTTTTTAGTGACAAAACACTTACCTCTTGAGAGCCGCTTAACAAAATTCCACGTGCAAGATGAAAACCTCAACGAGCGTTTCATTTAAACTATATATATATACATATAGAGAGAGAGTCGGTGTATCTTCATCGTTTCATGAGCTTGATTCTAATCGCTATAAATTCTAGATCGCTCTTGAAAGTCGCTTTGACAAGAGTGCTAGTACTTAACCAAATACCAGACGGCAAAATTTTAGACTTGTTCAAATTGAGAGGACTTGCAAACGGCAACCTAAAGTTAATGAAACTTTAGAATTTTTCTTTTTCGGGGATTAAAACAATTTTGAAAATGAAGAAATTGCTTGAACCAGTTGCTTGCAACCAAGCAATTTCCTCATTTTACAACATGTTTTCCAAATTATTTTTCCTAGGAGGTGCAAAAAGCGTCATTGTCTGGGAATGGGTAAATAAACTGTTTGTCATCCTGAAAGAAGGACTGTTATTAACATAGTATACCTTCTCTATTCAATGAAGTTATTATTTAGACTTACCACAAAGTTCTTGTGACCATTGTGCCGGAGCTACACATTGCCCAGTGAGGGCACAAAACTGTTGACCTTCTGTACACGACTGATCTGAAGTAAAATACAAATAAATTGTTACATTTTATATTCGCCGTTAGTTAAAGCTGTGCACTTATAGTCTATCACCACACTTAGGCATGTTCATTTCTAACCCACGATCATTGAGTTACAAGTCGGTTGTAAAAGTTACCTTCAATCAGATTTTCAAGAAGATGGGATGGGTGAGGGATATTATTGAACGCGTTTGCTGTTATGTTCAGGAAGCGAGCGACAAAGTCACTTTGCCGTAAATATTGAATTTCACGGGTCATTACTATTATATAAATAGGAGTATATCTTTCATTCTAATAGGATAGCGTAAAACTCATATATAAATAAAGAAGGAATTACAGAGGTGTAGTTATGATGGAATGTGACGTGTAAACATAAATAACGTCATAGATAACGTTGTCGCGTTTTATTTCGAAAATTTGACTGTTTAGACGTCGTCTTTTCTGTAGATTATTCAGCATTAAAAACAGTTGATATAGCAGGGTTATATCGTTGAATAATACTCGTTTGGATTTTCCGATGCATGTTTGCGAAATCTTTGGGCTTCGCCCTCAGATTTTACCTCCTGTGCATCGGAACTTCGAGTAGGTTGCTATTCGACGATAAAACGCTGCTAATATTATAGCATTTGATAAGCAATATGATTCTAACGACCGATCCGGTAATGTTATACTTAAATCCGAAAAAGAACTGGAGAAATTTCTGGTTAACGACGTTATGAAGTCATCAGATGACATTGACGTCATAACTGACGTCATTTGTTTGTAATTTTAAAAAGTATTTTAGACGTCACGCACTGTTTTCGCCTTTAATTTCGCTTTTTATAACGTTTAAACTTTGCAACAATTCGGGTATGTTTTAATAAAGTTTGACGATTTTTATCTATCAATCCTTTGGGTAAATTTATGGTTAGGCAAAAACAATTCCTTCCAATAGCAGATTTTTGAACGAAAAGAACTCTGTTGTACAATGGTGTTAAAAAAAAACCCCAAAACATAAATTACACGCATTTTCGTTTAGATAAGAACTGGAATCAAAGTATAACATGCTTAACCCATTCCAACACTATGACGCTTTTAAACGCCCCTCATTGTGAAAGCTTCGGAAAACATTGTGGAGAATGAAGAAATTGCTTGTAACAAGCAATTTCTTCATTCTCCACAATGTTTTCTACCCGGAAACTTGAAAAAATCTAGAATTACATAAACTTTAAATAAACTTAAACATAAACTTTAAAGTGTCGTCTGCAGCTTCACACGAGTTCTGGTTCTTGTTATCAAAACTCTACCAAAGGCGTTTGGAAGGAAATCACTATGAAAATAATCAAAAGGCAATCACTCCAAATTAATGAAGCGCGAGTTACAGTTCTTGGACACGGCAAACATTGCCATTGATTTTAATAATGGCGAAAGTTAATGCAATTCTATTCGGAGATATGGATCGGGCAAGAATAACCCATTCACTATCAAAACATCAGTAACTCCAAAATAAAGAAGTGAAAGTTATGGTTCTTGTCAGTGAGATAATACTTCAGACAGATTTCAGGAAATTCTATTGAGGGAACAATAAATAGCTGACAGACAGACAGTCCAAAATTGCTCCCCTACAGGCATATTCTCGTCATAATTGGTAGATAACAGGCAGGCTACATTCCAAATATATTGGCCTTGCACTGAAAGTGACGATTTTTTAAAAAACTTATTCAAGTGTGGCGTTTTTCCTTTTTTTGGACCCCCAATGCAGGGCCTTTTGATCCTAGGAGCATGATATTAAGTGAAATAGTACAAAACCATCTAGTTATGCTGTATGTCAAATATGAATGCCATAGATATTATAGTGTACGAGGAGAAGCCCTTTGAACTTTCTCTTATTAAGAATTTTTCGAATTTCGGACCTCAGGGGCGGGGCCATTTTTGCCTCCAGGGGTATAATGTTTGCAAACTTGATAGAGAACCACGTGTTTTTTCTGTATATGAAATATGAATGCCCTTGGTCTTGTAGACTTTGAAAAAGATTTTCAAAGATTGACTAAAATGTCCCATTTTCAGATGCCATGACAATCAGAGTATTCAATGGAATTAAATTCTTTCAACATTTTTTTATAGTACTTCGCCCAGTGAACATTCCTGCAAAGTTTCAGCTTGATCAGCGAACTGGTTAAGGAGGAGAACATCTTTAAGGAAGTTGTGGACGGACAGACGGGTAGACAGTCAGACGGACGGACGAAGGACACTGACCGATCACAATAGCTCACCTTGTATTTTGTGCTCACGTGAGCTAATAATTCGTATACAAACGAGAAACATTGTTAATTGAAGTCTTGCGAGTATTTCTCTCCATAACCCTAGATTCCCGCTTTGATTTTTATTCAGTTCGCCTCAAATTATTCTAACCTTTTCTTCTAACAAATTAACATATGTCATGACTGTCTCATAGTTAGTGAATAGTTAGTAAATTAGTCATAAAAGGCTGAAGAAAGTTAGATGATTGTCATAATTCAATTATTTTATGCACGACCCGCGCTTTATACGCTAATTAGCAATCGTTAATTGGGTAAAAATTGCTTGTATATTAGGATTAAAGAAACCAAGTCGGTTATGAAAAAGGTTCAGTCGATACTTCTCACATTTACTAAATGACATCTTTTTCCGGGAAAACTTCAGAATTTCAGGAAACAATGGTTTTATTCAAGAGTTAGCATTGTTTCTGTTCATTGTATGTTTGTTCATTTATCGTCGATACCGACAACGACCATAGCACGGTGGTAGCGCGTATGACTGCTAATTAAAAGGTCTCGGGTTCGATCCTCGGGGCGTGACCATTGCACAGTATGTAGAGCGCATGACTCTCAATCATCAGGTCCAGAGTTCGAACCCGGTGGCGGCAAATATCCGACATTTATCTCCGACCAATGGTGGATAATCTATAGCCACAGCGATATGACTGAAATACTGTTAAAAGTGGTATTAAATCCTAGTCAGTCAGGCAGTCAGTCAGTCAGTCGGTCGGTTGGTCGGTCGGTCGGTCGGTCGGTCGGTCGGTCGGTCGGTCGGTCGGTCGGTCAGTCAGTCAGTCAGTCAGTCAGTCAGTCAGTCAGTCAGTCAGTCAGTCAGTCAGTCAGTCAATCAATCAATCAATCAATCAATCAATCAATCAATCAATCAATCAATCAATCAATCAATCAATATCTTTGTAACAGTACCATTCCCTAAATTGAACCAGAAGAAGGTTTGTTATTATTGGGTTAGTGCAAATATGCACGACGAAACCAATGACAGTTAATCTTTCCTTTTTTGCAGAATTTTAGACCTGATCAAATTCAAAAGTTTTGCAGACGAAAATTATAAAAAGATAGAATTAATTAGAAAAATAACCATTCATGAGGGTAGAAATTATTTTGGAAAAAGAAGCAATCGCTTTCTTCAAGCAATTTCTTCTTTCTCTAAATTATTTCCTCCATTATAAATTCACAAGCTGAACAGCACAAGGTGAAGCCAAGCCCCGTTACACGGGGCCTCGATTTATCATCTCTACCGAAATACAATAAGTTTGTTGGTCGGATCGGCTCGGTGATCGAACCCTTGATCTATAGGTTCGAAGATGTTAATGCGTCAAACCAACAAAATAGGTTAAGAAAAATTGTTGCTAAATTTGGAGTCCAAAACTTATTTCTGGTTTCAATGAATTATTTCATTGGTCGACCGGTCATTTGATTGACAGCCGCGGTTGGTCATTAACATGAAAAAATTAATAAATAAAATACGAAATTAAAACAACAACAACAACAATAAAAACCCACCCTGAATAGTTGATTGACGACCTGCACGTCGAATCAGCTGTATTCACGACGTTTAAGTCGCCAAACCAACCAAACTGTTCATATATATGTCGACCAATGACGAAGTTCAAAATCCATTTCCGGTCTAAATGTATGATTTGATTGGTCTTTCGATCTTTTGATAGGCAGACACGATCGTCCGTTGTTCTCCCAATCACACAGTACTTGAAATGATATTATGATAATATGTCTCCTATATGCTTGGCGGAGTCTAATAAGGCGTGAATTCGTCTTGCATATGCAAAATTTTGTACAAGATTTAATCTAAAACGATGCACATATTATTGCATAGAATGTATTTTTGATAAACACATCGTCAAGGAGTGACTATAACCTCGTAACCACAACTTATTCGAGCTGTAGTTACGAGGTTTTGGTCGCGATACGCAAGTCTCATGCTATGTGTTATCTAATACATGCCAACCACAAAACGACCTTCAGAAACAAGTTATGTTAAACTCTAGCCAAAAAGATTTAAATCCCTTATCCAGTTGGAGAATTTTAGGCTGGTCAAATTTGAAATCAAAGTACTGAAATTACTGTAAGGTAGCAAAGCATTATTTTGTTCAGTAATTTTCTTTGTCAAAGGTTATTATGTCTCGTAGAATTCAGAAGACATTTTCCCTGTAGGCTAGAAAACAGTGTGGACAATAAAGAAATTGCTTGTTACAAGAAATTTCTTCATTGTCCACAATGTTTTCCAAAGCCATTTTCTTGAGATGCTTCAAAAGCATTGTTGATTTGGAGTCGAATAGCATACTTTTGAAGGAGCCGTCTACCGTTTGTACAAATTTAATTCATGTGGCCATAACAAGCGGTGGCAGAATTTGCAAAATAAGAGCTACTTTTTATGGTGTAGGCATTCGATTGATTTAGTGGTTAAGCCTCCAGTGGCAGTTTGCACTCCCTGAACTCTGAGAAGACCTTAAAAATTGTCTCTCAACTTAAGCTATCAAAACTGACGCATTAAAAAGATGACGACAGATTAAAATGCATTTGAAATTAAATGCGTTCAATCCCCGGCGGCGGCACATATTCTTTTCGACATTTGTCTCTAACCAATGGGTGATAATCGTCAACCTAAGTGGGATAGTAGCTGGAGGCTTGGAAAGGATGTAGTGGTAGTACTGGTATGAGAAATACCAGGAATCTATTGTTGGCTGCTTCAGCCGCCGCGATAGAACTGAAATACTGTTAAAAGCGGCGTTAAACCCCATTCAATTCAATCATTATGACGCATACTAAGGCAAAATTGAAATTGCTTGTTTCACGTAAATGTCTTAATTTCCATTAATATTCTTCTGCAGGAGTTTTTCTTGGGTGTGACAAAATAGGGGTTTGTGTATGTGGTAATTAGTTAATCCTTTAAGATTTTTCTATCTAAATAGAACCAAACGAGAAGTTCCTGAAACTTAAACTAGAAACAGTTATAAAATTAAATAGATTGATTTTTATAGGATTCAATGCCTAGAAGTAGAGAAAGTGAAAATATGATAAGCCCGCTGTTACACAGAGCGATAAGAGGGATTATATTGGCATCTTTAACCCATTCCCACTCAGTGACGCTTTTAGACGCCCCCGAGAAAAAAAGCCCTGGAAAACATTGTGGAAAATGAAGAAATTGCTTGTCACTAGCAATTTCTTCATGTTCCTCAATGTTTTCTTCCTAGAAAGTTGAAAAAATCCCAAATTCGATAAACTTTGAATTGTCGTCTGCAACTTCTTTCAATTTAGGCCAGTCTAAAATTTTGCCGTCTGGTAATGGGTTAATATATTTAATCCTTGTCATGCTGAATAAAATACTTTGTAAAATTGCATGAACATTAAAGGGTCGAACGCACTGAATGTAATAGTTCTGGGTCAATATATATTTGGTAAATTGAATTAAATAACAACAGGTTGGTGTAGACCAAGATCAAATGCTGATCGTTGTTTTTACCTTCTGCCCAAACAGGAATATTTCGGGTTCAGCATGACAAAGGTTAACTCATATCGTAATCCATATATCGTATAAATTAAGCTACTTATCATTTTTCACTTATGTCAGAGAGAAATTATCTTTATCTCTTGTTCCTCTGGAATACCTTGATAATACTTCATTTGAGTCCAGGGCTATCGCGTCAAGGGTAAGATCTGAACAAATGATTTGTGTCACAGATTATTACTTAACTCAATTTTCAAATTTGAATTAACCATTTAGTACTCCTTTAAACTCACTACAACTAAATCTCGCTGAATAAAATAGTTTTGGCAATACATTGTGGGATAAGGAGAATGTTCTTCAGACTAGCAATTCTCCTTTCGACCCTCTAGTGCCCTTAATTCCCAATTTTAGAATTCTTTGAATTCTGAAACCTTTTTCAATTTGGACCTGTCTAAATTTCTTGAGCCTGGTAGTGAGTAAGCTGCAAGTTAAGTGTTATGAGTAACAACTTAGAAATAAATCTTTTATTTTCATAAATAGGCCATAGTATGTATCTTTTATTTCAATTCGAAATTTGAGTAAATTTAGCGCAAAGAAACTTTTATGGGCTGACTCCACTCCTCGTTTGAGCCTAGACCCATTGTACCCTAAAGTAGTTCCATAAACATTTCATGTGTCTCCTTTTGGCATAGTGCTTTCGAGTCTTAGTGAGGAGAGGTAGAAGTCTAAAATCCTGTTCTGTGCATGCAGTGACAGGCCGCTGCCCCCCCCACCCCCGTGTTAAGACGTCCCGAATTAAGGAAATCTCGATGGGTATTGTGATCAATGTAAAGTTATCCAAAATTTCATCGCTAATGGTATCGTTGTCATATATAGCATGAATTTTAAGGCAAATGAACACTCTTTAAGATGAACCCACAACGAAACTTGTTCAACAATCTATGTTCTGCCAAAACGGACCCTTTTACTCTATTATGAACTAGTGTAGAACGGACAAGAGTGTAACCTGTTAATCTAGGGGCCTGATTATGTCTTAAACTGGGTATAAAACCGTTGTGTTTCCAAAACTTTCCTCGGTTTCGATATAAACTAGAATTGTCGAAAAACGGACTAATACCCCTTAGAGCATTTTGTTAATCAAATAACACAGTTAGCTTTTGTACAAGGTCTAAAGTCAACGGTCAAAACTTAGAACACGAGACGGTTTTCATTCAAATTTGAATTGTAATCTTGACTTGGTCCCCCCAACCCACACACACACAAAAAAGATTAGATCACTTGCTTGGAACATTGACAACAATTGTATGAAGTTTTATGGCTGTAGGTTAATTTGTTCTAGAGTAAGAAAAAGGGATACGGACGGACGAAAGACAGACAGACAGACAGACCATTATACCACCATTACTGCGTAGAATGGGACTTTAATAATGAAGAATAGATTTCGACAAAAGTAAATGATCGTTTTTGAAACGGGTTTTCTCTTACTAGAATAAATGGAATACATCGTTAGAACACCTAGGGCATTGTATCAAATTAAACGATAAAATCTTAAGACTAGATTCTTTTTTAATCTGTTTCTTGGAATTTTATCAACGATTTGAAAGACTCGTGTCAAAGATCAAGACAGGTTGAGAAAAAAACTTATAAACCTATTTAGATTCTTTTTTTAAAAAATTATGACGAGGCATGTAAAAGTTCACAAAAATCTACAGATCGCCCGGTACGTGAAATTTTCGCTGTAAACTTAAAAATGATTGTCAAATCGGGACCTTTATTCATACCAGAAGTAAACGTTGACCGCCATCATTGATGGACCTCGATATGAAGTATTTTCCATGTTATGCGACAAAAAAACGGGGCGTACTTACGGCATATTCAAGCTTTAGTTACGACGTTTAGGTAGCCAATTCACCGTTTGACTTTTTGTTACATAAATATCTAAGTCGAACCCGCCTGCTGACTCCGACAGGAAGTTCCACTCAGATATTAAACTGTATTTTTTTGTAAAATATATGGCCAGTAGCGTGTAAATAAGTAAAATTGCTCGTTTACGACCCAAGCGAGGTTACTACAGCTTGAATAAGCTGTGCTTTCGACGCTTAATTTGTCAGATAAAAAATGCTTCACATAAAACCAGGATTTCTACGTTAACTTCAATTATTAATTGGTCTATCAATCCTTTTTTTATTGAATCACGCGGTCCGTTAACAGAGGTAAAAAAACATAGATTAAATGACGCTACGCCTCTACACTGATAGAACCGTATATACTAGAAAAATATTGTATGGTTCCATTTTCGGCATTCGTTGAAGATTTCCTATGTCCTGTACTTTGCTACGTCACGATATCATTGGACAAGAAAAATACGGATATAAAGCAGATAGAGAAATAGATTAGCAACGCCTTACCGCAACTACACCAAAAGCACACACACACACAAAAACAACAACACCAAAACAACAGGAGTAAGGTCACCCAGCAAAGTACTTCCGGGTGGTTGTACCCTAAAGTAGTCCATTAAGAAAAATTATTAAGTCCTTTTCAAGAAGGCAGGGTGCATTAAATAGGTATTTTTGTCTTGTTATTGTCACCAGATCTTTTGAAATACATTGTCTTGCAACAAATGAGCTATAAAATGCTCTCTTTTCCAGGACTATTTCTTGTGTATGGATGCTGATGACTCCCAAGTTGATGTCATTGTGTCGACTGCTTTTGGTTGGAATTTAACACGGTACGTGTGTTTGACATGATTTTGTGAAAAATCCAATCGGTCATGGTAGGGTCAAACACAGATATTTCAAGATACCATTGTGTCATAGATACACTTTGACTGCAGTTACATCTCAACGAATATTTTGGAACCTGTGACAGTTCGGCAAAAATGTGGAATTTACATGTATTTATATAGGAGGAAATTTTAGTGAGATGCCACCTAAATGCGATTCGTAGTGATTTTTTTGAAATTCAATATCTCAGTGAATTATCAAGGTATCTGCTTCAAATTTGGAATACAATTTAGTCACATCATGGAAAACTAGATGGAACTTTGATTTTATTGCTGGTGAGTCAAATTTTCAAAATTTAATTGAATTTTAATTTAACAATTTTAAAATCAGTAAAACTGTCAATAACTGACAAGTACCAGCCTTTCTACTGCATTTAGACTGTCCTAATATGCAGAAATTGCCCCCTTCTAGAATTTTATGTTCATTTTAGTCATTCTCTGACTTAAAACTGAATCCAAACCAATTTTAAAAGTTTAAATTTTGTTTTTAAATTGTTTGAAAAAAAATTAAAACTGGCCAAATATGGCAAATTTTAGCATGGGTGTTCATTAAAGTCAAAATAGGCTGTCAGTTTTGTTATAATAAAATTGCAAATGCCTCATTTGGATAGAAAGTATTGAAAATGAGAAATATTTGATTTTGTCTAGGATTGTTCTGAAATCTCCTGTCAAGCTGCGGTTACGCTGAAAATGGAGTTTTGAATTGCACTGCCAGCCGACTGGTCTGAGAAACCGCAGCACTTTTTGCGAAATAATTGTTGATGGGCAAGCAGCCGCCATGTCAAAAGCTTCATCCATTGGGGACATCAGCTGCCATTCTTTGCATCCATTTGATATGACCTCATTCCAAGAGCAATCTTCCTAATAAATGGATCATTTATGTATATTTTCAGACTTGAGACTCAATACCTTCATGGTTGAAAGATGGTTTGAATTCAACCACCAATACCTCCAAGATACATCAAAAAAGACTCCCTGACTCTCCTGGACATACACAGCAAGTCCCAGAGTGGCATAAAGGGGTTGCTTTCCTATGAAAAGGTAAATCAAGGAGTGTCCAATCCCCCCCCCCCCCAACCCCCATTCCCAACCCCTACTTTTCTTATTTTTTTCCTAAACAACAACAACAACAACAACATTAGATGGCTTACATAGGATAATAACTTGAACAGGCCTGTGTGTTTCAAATTAGGTCTGAGTTTAATTGTTTGGATGCACATGAATTGAGTTCAAGATCTTTGTCTATACAATTCAACTGAGATGTATTTTAATAACACAACCCCTTGTTCAAATCATTATCTCAATCCTTACATTGATTTGATGTATATCACAATATTGATAGAAGGTCAGTAATTTCTATCTTGAGAACAAAAATCACATGAAAAGCTTCAGTTCAACAATCAATTTGTTTAACAAAACCATGGTATATATGAATGTGATAAAACATATTGTCACATGGAAAATGACGCGAGTTAGTTTCTTCGCTCTTGTGAGTCGCGCCATTTTCACTGTTCGAAGTATGAATTTTTCTAAGAATAGCTGCTATACCCATGCAAAGGACAAAAAAACTTCCATTAACACTAAGAATGTATGAAACTTCGTGGAATTTCAAAATAATTGTGAAAAAATGCACTTGTAACAGCTTTTCGACAAATGCTGAAATCCTGGCTCAGACGCAAGCCAAGCCGCAAAACATGTCTTTGTTTGGGGATAGCTTATTTGATCCTAACCACTATACCTGTGGCTAGAGTTGTATTTTGTTGATGCACTAGAGCCAAGAATTTAGAAAAAAGACTTTATTTGAATCTTGTAAAAAAATTGGGTTTCATTTAGGAGTAAGGTCACCCAGCAAAGTACTTCCGGGTGGTTGTACCCTAAAGTAGTCCATTAAGAAAAATTATTAAGTCCTTTTCAAGAAGGCAGGGTGCATTAAATAGGTATTTTTGTCTTGTTATTGTCACCAGATCTTTTGAAATACATTGTCTTGCAACAAATGAGCTATAAAATGCTCTCTTTTCCAGGACTATTTCTTGTGTATGGATGCTGATGACTCCCAAGTTGATGTCATTGTGTCGACTGCTTTTGGTTGGAATTTAACACGGTACGTGTGTTTGACATGATTTTGTGAAAAATCCAATCGGTCATGGTAGGGTCAAACACAGATATTTCAAGATACCATTGTGTCATAGATACACTTTGACTGCAGTTACATCTCAACGAATATTTTGGAACCTGTGACAGTTCGGCAAAAATGTGGAATTTACATGTATTTATATAGGAGGAAATTTTAGTGAGATGCCACCAACAACAATAACAACAACAACAAAATAACAAAATCAATAAAAACAACCACACACACACAAAAAAACCTACAAAAACAAACAAACAAACAAACAAATAAACAAAATTCAACACATTAGCTATTCTTAAAAACACAAAAGTTCGCATTTCCACATCTATGTAAACAGACGTCGAATTTATATTGCTTTATCAGAATTAGTGTAATGTAGTTCAATTTTTGATTGTCATGCCGTTTGATTTTGTTTAAATGAAGACCGTACAAAGTCCTGGCCCAAAATTTTATATTTCCCTTGATTTCTTCTTTTTCTTAGACATCGAAAACATTTTCAGGGCCCTTTTTACACGCCACAGACACTGTGTATAAATTATGGAATGAGATAAGGTTATCCAAATGGAATCTCAATGGCAGGGAAAGCAATTCTGTTAAATATCAGGCTCTGACGGCAAAAGTACACACACGGTATTTGTACTTCAATAGAAATGACAACAAAGACATGAAAAAAAAACCCAACCCAACAACAACAACAACAACAAAAACAGCAACACAGAACATGATTCTCTTATGTAAACTGACGCATCACAATTTAAACCATTACATTACAATTACGCCCTGACGAAATGATATCATAGAAAACTTTGTGGGAAAAGGAGAAAATGCTTGTGACAAGCAATTCCTCTTTTTCTCACAACGTTTTTTTTATCCAACCAGGCACTTGTTTTCAATTATTCAGCGCAATTGTAACTAGCGATTTCTCCTTTTCCCACAATATCTTCTATCCTATCAGGCACTTATTTTCCATCTTTCGGTCTTTCTAAAATTGTGTCGTCTGATAATGGCACAAGTACAAGCATATCAGTATGTGCGAGATCTCTCCAACAATTCCACACTGGCACCAAATAATACGATGGTATTGCCACAATCGTATTGCGACTTGTGATATTTCATTTTCGTCACCGGGCCGCCGTCATAGCGCAGTCGGTAGCGCGTCAGACTCCTAATTTTCAATAATGGGATGTCATGGGTACGATCCCCGGCGGCGGCAAATATTCTTTCCGACATTTGTCTCTCACAAATGGGTGGATACTCGTAAATCTAAGTGAGATAGCAGCTGGAGGCTAGGAAAGGATGTAGTAGTAGTACTGGTGTGAGAAATACCAGGAATCCATTGTTAGGTTCTCTAGCCCCCATTCAATCAATCAATCAATCAATCAATCAATCAATCAATCAATATTTTCGTCACCACCATCACAGTAATGCAGTGACGGAAATAGTATGGCATGTTTCGTGAAGCATTTAACACATTCGTACGAAACAAAATTTTAGACTTGTTCGAATTGAAAGAAACTGCAGACGACAATTAAAGTTGGTTGGATTTTAATTTTTGCATTTTGTACAGAAAACATTGTGGATAATGAAGAAATTGTTTTACAAAGTTTTATTTTCTTTAGGCGCGTAAAAAAGAGGGCTTGTGTGGAAATTGGCTAAGAAACAAGAATGTAATACCGCTTTTTGCATTAAACACCGTAAATTCCCGCCTGGAAAGAAAAGTTACCGCGCGTAACTCCTATAAATATTTATTTTTGGATAGTTTACGTATGAAGACATCAAGGAAAAATCGCGATGACCGTTTGCGCACGAGAATGCAAGTTGTGCTGGTCCTTTAGATTGATTGATTTATTGAATGGGTTTAACGCAACTTTTAATAGTATCGCGGGGGGTGGAGCACCTACCAATGGATTTATGGTACTTCTCAAACCGCCGGGCAACGAACCCATGACATCCTGTGATTGAAAATTAGGAGTCTGATGCGTTACCGACTGCGCTATGTTGGTGGCCCGCTGGTCCTTAAGAAGAGCTTCAACCCCCTTAAAAATACCCGAATCATATTCTGACACAGTAAACGGTGAGATGACCGCGTCGATATTCCGTATCGTTTCGCGGCTTTCGTAGAGTAGCAAATGTTTTCGTATCAAATTATCGGTCATTCTTATGTCTAATACAAAATAATCTTTTCACATATATATATAAACATAAATACATGCAAATATATATACATGTATTTGTGTGTGTGTGTGTGTATGTACGTGTGTGATCCGTTATCGAAAAAACCCAGCCTAATTAACCCTTTCCTGTTTAATCCCTGGATTTTACGTGCCTGTTTTACATACTTGAGAAAACATTGTGGAAAAAGAAGAAATTGCTTGTAGCAAGCAATTTCTTCTTTTCCCACAATATTTTCTACCCTACTGAATGATTATTTTTCAAATGAAATCAACTTTAAATTATCGTCTGCAAAAACTTTGAATTTGGACAGGTTTAAAATTTTGCAAAACAGGAAAGGGTTAAAGAAAAAATCTCTCAAATTTTACAATAAAATATCTTTCATAAATAAACGCACTCAACAGTTTCAATTTCGCATTTAAATGTTTGCTCTTCTTTACTTGTGATCATTGTGTTTATATTGTACATGTACTGAGACTTTTTGCCATTTTTGTGTATATAGTTTGTTCTTTGCCAAAAAAAATAGTTTGCTGATTTGGGGCATAAATGAATTTGAATTCGAAAATTTCATACTAAAGATCTTTAAACTGACACAATTACATATGTTTCTAAATTAACACTTTTTCTAGACAACAAAATTTTAGACGGGTCTAAATTCAAAGGCATTTCTTTTAAATAATTTTTTTAGAATCAGTATTTTGGAAAATATTTTTTTTCACAATGTTTTCGCATCCCTTTTTCTTGAGGGGCGTAGCAATATTTCTGAGACTAACACCTGTGATCCCAACATAACAATGAATATGTCCGTCATAAAGTTACGTTATTTAACAAGATTTTTTTTAGAAAATGGATTATATATATTCGCACCCACCAGAACTATTGTATTACACGTGTTAAGTCTTCATGCACTTTCTGCATGGTCCATTATTGTCACGAATCCTGGCAAAAAGTCAGCCCTAAATGTTAATTAATTGCTGTTATTTCTGTTTTGTCGTGAGTTTTTGTTTACTTAAACTAAAGTAGGAGTTCTCAGTCTAATCAGAATTGACAATAAACATATATTCCACCCTTTAAAAAAAGCATTTAAAACTGCAACTATTTGATGAATTGCATTCTTCAAAATGAAAAATTTTTGAGTTTGCATGAACTCTTTTTTAAGTCGCCCTTAATGACTTTTGTCAAAATATTCCATTAAATTTAAGTTAACAAATTATTTCATTTTCAATTTTACGGATTAATTTAGATTGATTAAACGGGCACCCCTCTATTTGAAATATTACCCGTTTCGCAAAAAGTTACAACTGGGAAGTGCCGACGCTGGTGAACATTTAAGACCCAGACGAAATTGCATACTGATCAGAATCGATTCTTTTCGCTCTTGAAAGATTTATTGAATTGTTTGGTGTACGAAATGTCGTAACTAGTAGCTTTATTCAACATGTAGTTTCGACATTTTGCACGCCCAAACGACGATATACAATGAGCGCATGCGTGACATTTCCAACCATTACACATGTGCGCCAAGTAAAGACTCAGATCAGCCTGTGCATCCGCACAGTCTGATCAGAGTCTTCACTCTTCGCTCTGCAACCAGAGAATGTTCTAATAGCCCCGAATGGTTGTTCAGGTGCTCAATATATATCTTAGCTCCTGACTGGTTTAGCTTTTTAGCTTTACCTTTTGAGGATGCCGCTTGACTAAAGGAACATTCGGGGATCCCGCTTGGCAAATACATGTTACAGTTGAAAACAGATCGGACTCAGAATATACCACCCAGAATCAGTTTAAACATGAATGTGAAATGAGATTGAATAATCATAAATAATTAAATGAAAAACGCATAGATGAATAGACCAATCATAAATAATGAATGATTAAACAACATAAATAAGTAACACAAATAAATAAATGAGTAGACAATAAATCAACATGCGAGGCTAAATCAATATATGAAAAAATAAGTGAATAAATAAAATGAAATGACAATTGAATAACATAGATAAATAATCAAATATATAAATGATATTGAATGAATAAGTAAAAGAAAGACATAAAATAAAGAAAGAGAGAAAGAAAGTTCATGAAATGGCAACTGGTAACTAATAAGCTTGCGCTCTCCTTGCAGACTGTCCAGTGACAATAACCAAGAAGACGATCTCGGTACCTAGCATATCGTGCATTATTCCGTCCGAGAGCGTCTCTTGTACACGAGAGGTTACTGCGGGTTTCACACTAAAACGTTCTACGTATGTGACGTATGATGTAACCCAAGTTCCAACCTTTCATAACAGAGATAAGGTAAAACTCGTACTTCATTTTCATTCTGATGTCGTAAAGATTGTCATATATTCATTGAAATCGTGACTTATATATGGCTTAGTAATTGTTTTTATTGTTGGTAATCAAAAATCTTCAAAGGCAATTATTTCATAAGTTGTTCTCAGCATTTTTTGGAGGAGAAAAAGATAAAGTTTGTTCATAAATAGTATTTATAAAACAACGAGAACAAAGCATCTCCTTAGATAATCATGATAAATCATTGATGTTATCTCTTTATGTATAAACTATTCATCAAGATTGTGATTGGAGTTTTCCCCCGTTTTCAGCATTATACAATAGAAGCTAAAACAGTATACCTGGCAATATATATTTATATATGTGTGGGATAAAATGTATTCAAACAGTGTAAAATATATGGATTATCAAGTTATAACCCTAGCGCTTTCGAAACCAAAAGTTTCTTCATCAGGGGTTCAATGACAACTGTTGTCATTGAACCCCTGATGAAGAAACTTTTAGTTTCGAAGGGCTAATCCATATATTTTACACCGTTTGAATACAATTTATCCGACATTTATTTAAACTATTTAGTATTCTTGCATCCTCAGGGATCCAGTGTTTTAGAAAGAAATTGCGTTGGTATTTTGTTTTCTTTCTCTAATCCTATATATATATACGTACCTCAATGAACAAAATTTTGAGCTTGTGCACAAAATTGTTCCATAAAAACGTATCAAAATCTATAAAATATGTGCGTTTTTTCGCTTGGTGTCATTAAATTATAAGAAATGGAGATATTAATTTTGTTTTCATGTAGAAATTTATACAGTGTGACCATTATTTTGGTTTTATACCTCCACGTAAACAAAAACATTCTTTTTATCGTAAATGAATGAAATCGAAAGTAACCGTAATGGCTAACTAAATCTCTGCGATTCTACGGAATCCAAGTATACTGGAAAAGCCGACCCATGTTACTAGTGCATTTAAGGTTGCTTCATCAATTATCAAACTACATTTGCTAGATACCCCTTTTTAATGTTGACTTTAAAGTAAATAGACGGTGGGATAGAAAGAACTGATGTAAAAAGCATTACAGTATTTTTTTTCATTCCCCACAATGGTTGTAACATTCATTATCAGATTCCCATAAAGCCTAGGCAGGATGATATTGATTAACAATACTTTTCTAATATGCTTAGTCTGATAGATTTATACAAATGAATTGCTAACTTACCACAATTCATTTCGTCTGAACTGTCTAAACAGTCCGGGTATGCGTCACATACATACTCGTTGTCAATACACGTGCCGTCACTGTGACATTGGAACAAGTTAGAAGGACAAATATCTGAAAGTAATCGTTATCAAGTGAATGTTACATACAGCCATAGCTTCCGTCACCGAGACATTGGAACAAGTTGTAAGGACAATATCTGAAAGTAATCATTATAATGTGAATGATACGCCGTCACTCTGACATTGGATTAAGTTGGAAGCACACATACATGTATCTGGAAGCAATCGTTATCATGTGAATAATACATACAGACATAGATGCCGTCACTATGACATTGGAACAAGTTCGAATCACAAATATCTAAATAATCGCTATCATGTGAATGATCCAGACATACGTGCAGTCACTGTGATGGAACAATTTGGAAGGACAATATCCCAAAACAACATTTATGTCGTGAATAAGGTCTGTTTATAGACATACGTGTTGTTACTGTGACTTTGAAACATGCTGGACGGCTAAATATCTAAAAACTATCGTTATAATGTAATCAATGTGATTACATTTCATTTATTTATTCATTAGGCAAGTCGGCAAAATATTACATATAGATTTACTTATTGTGACTGTGCCATAGGAAAAAAGTGGAATACATGAAAATAATTGTATATGAGAATTAATCACAAACATACAGATATATGTGACACTCTTACATGGTAGAAATTAAATTTGAAAAAATTCTACACATACAGATAGACTTATTGAGACTGTGACATTGGGACATAGCCGAAATGCAGATATCTGAAAAATGTATATGTGAATAATTCACATACATATTCACGCCTTGTGAATGTGACATAAGAACATTGTCAAAGGTCAAATATCTTAGAAAATATAATTTAAGTGAATATATTCGCATAGATTTATGTTTTGTGACTGTGATATTGGAACACATTGATGGTAGGGCTAAACTCTGAAAATAGTCGAATATGTGACTAAGTCACATACATAATGATATACAAATGTACGTGACATACGAACATTTTGGAATATTAAAATCTGAAAAAAATGAATATGTGAGTTAGTCACATACATAATGATATAGGTGACACGGGAACATGGTGGAATGTCAAAATCTGAAAATAATTGAATATGCGAGTGAGTCTCGTATATAATGATATATGTGACATGGGAACACGGTGGAATGTCAAAATCTGAAAATAATTGAATATGCGAGTGAGTCTCGTATATAATGATATATGTGACATGGGAACATGGTGGAATATCAGAATCTGAAAATAATCGAGTATGTGAATAAGTCACATGCATAATGACATATGTGAAAATGGAACATGGTGGAATATCAAAATCTGAAAATAATCCTTAAATTTACATAAGTTATATGAATTATAAGATATATGTGAATGGGTGTAATACACATGTAAACGAGCTGTCACTATGACACTGGCAAATGTCTATGATACAATCATGATAGGTATTAATAAATACTATGAGCCCGATACAGAATCGTTGTTGATACTCGAACCGTCACTGTGACTTGGTGTGAGCACACATTTCTAAAACGAAAATCTGTTTTCATGTAAACAAGTAGAATATATATAAATATACATGAAGGGTTCTTACATAAAATCAGTATTTAAAAAAAGAGTTGTGTTACTTAATCATATTGGATTCCATATCATCGTTTGGTGTGCAAAATTTCGTTACTACAGCTTGAATAAAGCTGTAGTTACGACATTTTGCATGTCCAACGACGGTATGGAAATACAATTGTCGTCTATTTACTTACATTTGACGGATTGCTGCTGCCAATAGAAGAATCAATTGACCAATCAAATCATTCATTTGACCGGAAGTGAACTTTGATCTCCGACATTGGTAAAAATATATGTGAGGCATTTATATTGGTTTTGCGATTTAACGTCATAACCACAGATTATTCAAGCTATAGCTACGACGTTGGAGTCGCTACCAAACCAGTTTACCTTTTTGTAACGCCGCTTTATATCGAAGAGAAACTTCCTATCGGAGATCAGTGGGCGTGGCCAGCGACCCGTGAATTGTTCTGATACAGTCAGAAACCCCTTCATGTGCTGTAATATTAATCTATCAACGTTCCACAGCTCTGATACTAAAAAGTAAGGGGTTCAGTTCTCCACACAAGAAAATTTTAGACTGATCAAAATTGAAAGAAGTTACAAACGACAATTTCAAATTGATGATATTTGAGAAGTTTTTGTCTTTTGGGATAGAAAACACAGTGGATAATGAAGAAATTGTTTGATACAAGCAATTTCTTGATTATCCACAATGTTTTTCGAATTGCCTTTCTTGAGGGGCGTAAAAGTCGTTATTGTGTGGGAATTGGTTTAGAATAGTCTATTGTTTATCATATTTAATGTATTGTACTCAAATTGAATTGCGTAAAATACAAATTGAAGGAAAACTATTTCGCGTTAATTTTGAATCGAAAGAATTAGAGATAATAAAGCAACTTGCAAATACAAGTGTTTCATTTCCAAGATTGATTTATCACAGTAGAGAAAATGGCATTTGCTATTAGTACATCATTTACGTTTGCTTTTTCTAAGAAACCACCAGCTGCATGCCACCAATTCCCACACGATAAAATTTTAGACCAGGCCAAAGTGAAAGAAACTGCAGACAACAATTTCAAGTTAATGGAATTTAATTTGTTTTGCCTTTTTGGATAGAAAACATTGTTGAGAATGAAGAAAATGCTTGTATCAATGTTTTCCAAAGTTTTTTTCTTGAGGGGCAAAGAAAGGAGGGATTGTGTTGGAACGGGTTAAAGCTTCAAAAATCCCTTTTTTTTTGTTTCCAATAAGGTATGAACTTACAAACTCAGCTTCACGTATTCATACAGTGTGAATAAATTTTTAGGTTCATAACCCGGTGAAAACAAAAACTGCTTTCTACCTTTCTTGAACAGATACAAGCGAGGTTTTGTTAAGGTTTATTTATCCGTTGAAAATTAAGAATTTGATAAATCGGTGTTTTATAAACACAAGAATGATATTCTATAATCTGATCTTAATTTTGCGATAAATCGATGAATTTGTGAAATTTATCAATCTATGATTATTTGCAAAATATATTAAGCCGTTTGAAAAAATGGCATCATTATATGTATTACCTAATCGGAACACCCTCGGCCTTTCCCGTAAATTTTACACAGACCTCGGACGTAAATAAGACGGAGCATTATGTAACAAGACTGTGCATTTTGTGCATTTTTGTTATATGCTCTGATATCAAATTCCTTTGTAGATCAAATAGAGTTCTTACAGAATCTTTTCCGCAGTTGCTTTGCATAACGGATAACGCAATTTTGGAAGATTGCTTCGTGAATTCTTAAAATAGTTCTATGATATACAATGTACATCCGAGATTTGATTCGTAGAATTGAACGAGGAGTTCCGATTGGTGCGTTACCTGCGACCATTTTCACCATAACGGAAGGGCGTTATAATTGGCTTCCGCCCATTTTCATATTTATTACAGCAGTATAATATGGCCCATGTAATATCAAAAATACATGTATTCAACAGTTTATAATACACCCTCGCGCCATAGGCCCGCGGCTGCCAATCAGATAATCCATCTGTCAATCCAAGCATTTATTTTGACTGGAAGAATATTTTGAAGTACAGCATTGGCCACCATTTTTTGTGAAGCATTTAGTTAGTTTGGCGACTTGAACGTCGTAACTACAGCTTACTTCAGCTGCAGTGACGACATTTAAGCTGCCAACCAACCATTTTACTTTGGTGTAACTTGTTATTGCTCATAGTCCGTTTTTGAAAATAACGCCGTTTAATATCGAAGTGAAGTTTCTTGCTGGAGCTCAGTGGGCGTAACCGACAGTTATAAATCAAATTACTGAAAGTACTGTAAGCTAGCAAAGCATGGTTTTATTATTATAATCTTTGTCAGTGATTATCCTGATAAAAAAAACTAGTTTAAAGAAGCCCAGGAGCTAACCCATTGCAACAAGTCAAAATCTTGTATTGGTTCAAATTGAAAAAAGTTTCAGACAAAAATTTCAAGATAATGGAATTTGGAAGAAAACATTGTGGACATTGAAGAAATTGCTTGTCACAAGCAATTTCTTCAATGTACTCAATGTTTTCCCAAGCAATTCTCTTGAGATGCTTCAAAAAACCGGAATTGATTGGGAACTGTTTAGATAGCATGCTTTTGAAAGAGTGCATTACAATTTGAACAGAGTTTGTAATATTCTTAAAATACACCATAAGAAGGCCTACTTTTTATTGTGTATGCATTCAACTTATTAGTGGTTAAGCCTTAAGTGGCAGTTTGCTCTCGTTGAACTTTGAGAATACCTCCAAATTTTGTCTGTTTACCTAAGCTATCAAATCTGACGCTTTGCTAGCTAAAAGAATAATAATACTTACCGGGCTCTATAGTGAGACAGTATGTGCTCTTATATGGTATATTGTTTCTGACTAACTCCACAGTAATATCTGTCTGTACCCGTGTATCAAATTTTAAAGGGAGACTATAGCATCTATCGCGACCAATGGTTACCGCCCTTCCATCATGCTGGTACTCAATACTGGTTCCACACACTTCATTCGCATAGAGACTGTCAAAGAACGTGGTGGCTGACGTAAATTTAGTGTTTGTTGTAGAGATTGAACACACGCAGGCAGACCCAGACGTTATTCCTGTAGCATTTACACCCTCGTCTGTGTCTATATGGACTCGGCTGCCAGTCACACTACCTTCTAAACACATGGAGATCACTGAAATAAATGAATCTGATTAGTTAAGCAAAACTGACTAATCCCTGGCCCTGCATACTGGCCACGCCCACTGACTCCAACAGGAAGTTCCGCTTCGATTTTAAACGGCGTTATTTTGCGAAATTTATGGCCAGTATTATGTAACCAAAAAAGTAGAATGGTCTGTTTTCGACTTAAACGTCGCAACTTCAGCTTGAATAAACCGCCAAACAAACAAAAAATGGTTCACAAAAATGGCGGCCGATGTTCAAATTTCGATTCCGGGCTGAATGAATGATTTGATTGGTCCATATATTCTTTTATTGACAAGCGAGATTGGTCAAGTAGATCTCCCGGAAAGTGCGAAAAATATCGACCTAGTTCAAAAGCAGAAGCGGAACTTCCCATTGGTTAGAACCGTAGTTAGAAGGCGGAGCCAACGATTAGTCAATTGATTTTTCAAACAGTTTGTAATGGTCTCTCTGGTGGTCCCTTTCTACGTCACAAATGTTCGGTAAAGAGATGAGAAATAGGTAAATAAGGTAAACCTGTTACCAAACGGCAAAATTTTGGACTGGTCCAAAATGAAAGGAATTGCGGAAGATTTTTAAAGTTGATGAAATTTTAGATTTTTTAACCTTTCTGCGAAAAATCATTATGTCAAATAATGAAATTATTTATTTCTTCAATTTACACTGTTTTCACAATTTTTTCGAGGGGCGTCAAAAAGCTTTATTTGGTGGTAATGGGTTAAACGATTAAAAGATTCATCAGTCTTAATACAGGTAGGACATTCAGAAACTACTCTCGGTACAGAAGTTAGAATAACTCCCAGTCCCCGGAATGGCTGTTGGACGTAAGGGAGGTATATCAAGGGGATGCAATATAAACCATGGGTGATGTACCTTAGTTGCCTTCAAACGCAAACTCACTGATCGCGTGGAAAACAGGTTATACAGAGTTAAGCGTCAATCCTAATATATCCTCAGTGCACGAGCAAAATGTCGTAAATACAGCTTTATTATCGCTGTAATTACGACATTTTGCCAGCGCACCAACGATATAATTATGCTGTTAGGGTTTTTACGTTGGTTTGAAAACCTTCATGACATTGCTTCATTCGCTGTATATGTGTGAGAATATGGTTTGACAAATCGTCCTTAGGTAACCAAAACATCGTAGCTACTACTTTATTGAAGCTATAGTTATGACATTTGGGTCGCCTAGCGACGATATTTTACTTATACGAATATCCCGAATGTGCTACCTTATTGTGGTTTGAAACGTTAAGAGAAGACGGGGGACATACCTTTAGTTTGGTCCAAATTATCTATGGCGCCTGAACAAGTACTGTATACCTCTGAAAATAAAATAAAATAGAATAAAAATAAAACAAAAGTAGCAGTAGCAGCAAGAAGAAGAAGAAGAAGATTTATTCCAATGACAAATACGTCATACTCCGAGATCACGACGTCGTGTTACCGTTTAGATGAATAAATCGACATTTAAGTTGGTGCCGCATGCACGTGCCTATCAAATAAAAATACTGATTAACCCATTCCCTTATAATCCAGTCTTTTTACGAAATCCAAGAAATAAAATTTTGGTTAATATTTTGTAACAAACAATTTCTTCATTTTCGACAATGTCTTTTACCCAAATAGGCAGAAAAAATGTGAAAGTCCATTATTTGAAATCTTCAACTTCTTTCAATTCGAATCAGCCGGAAATTTTTGTCGTCTGAAAGTGGAGTCATCTTTATTCTTGCTATTTATGCTACATTTGAAATATTTTTTTCAGCAGTGCGTTTTGTTGCTGAAAATATCATAATTATATAATAAAATTGTAAAGATAGTGATTTAAAATCCCAAACTAACACACCAGCGCACTCAAATCACAATTGTTATTTGTTTCAATTCAGTAAACAGTGTAATAATGGTTCGGAAGCTTAAATGTTTATAAAACAATCTTTGAATAAATCAAGGAGTTCATTACAGATCTACAGATTTTTTTAAAAAAAATATCTATTAATTTTGTACTCTGTATTTGGGTGTAGACAAAAATCGAAGACAAACAGCCGAGTCTTCTTTCTTAACCAATTCCCAAACGATATAATTTTAGGGCAGTCCAAATTCAAAGAAGTTGCAGACGACGATTTTAATGTGGTGAAATCTTTAAAATCTTTATCTTTTAGGGTAGAAATCATGGTGGATAATGGAGAAATTGCTTGTAACAAGCAATTTATTCATTTTCCACCATGATTTCTGAACCTTTCATATTGTGGGGCGTTCAAAAGCGTCATTTTGTTGGAATGGGTAAAAAATTTCGATAAATTTTTAACCCATTACCACACAACTCCGCATTTTATGCACCGAAGAAATATAGCGATGGAAAACATTGAGAGAAAAGAAGAAATAGCTTGTAACAAGCAATTTCATCTTTTCTCACGATGTTGTCTACTGCATATGGCCTATGTTTCCAATTTAAACCAACTTTATTTTTTGTCGTCTGCAACCTCTCTCAATTTGAACCAGCCTAAAAGATGTTGATTCGAAATTGGTTAATAAAATTATCAAGTTTCATTCACCCCAGGATGTTGTTTACCAAATTGTCAAGGGGTAGTTTGGATTTCATTTTGATAGCATGTGTCGCTATGATACGATAGTAACAAAAGCCGAAAACCTGCAGGTTACTTGTCAGGAGTGACACGAAACAATTTGTCATAAGATTTTGAAAAAAGAAAAAAAAATCTATAAAAAGAAGTGGCTTTATATCGGTGACTCAGTGATTCAGACTAAGATTGGGCCGCAGTCATGAGGTGTAGGGTTCGATCTCCGGTCGCGGCAAATTTCCTTTCTGGTATTTGTTTCCAAACTAAGGGTGTATAATCGTATCCTTAGTCGAATGAGCAGCCTTAGGCTGGGAAAGAGTGTAACTCGGAATTCATGGTTATGTGCTCCAGCCGCCGCGGTATAACTGAAATACTGTTTAAGTGGCATTAAACCCCCTTCAAACCAAGATGGGTATTGTGTGACAGAACTTCATAACCGATTATGATCGAAACGAACAAAGTATTGACGGATCGCTGGCAACGCTCATTAACCTCCGATTTGTCAATTTGAAGAAGTTGCAGGCGAAAATTTCTAGTTGTTCAAATTATTAGCATTTTGCACATATTGAGTAATGAAGACATTGCTTGTAATAAACAATTTCTGCGTTTTCACAGTGTTTTTCTAAAGTTTTTTTCTTGAATGCATCAAAAGTCAGGATTGTTTGGAAATTGGTTAAGCATGTCCGCCACAAATAAACGCTTGAATTCCTGTTGGATTTGAGTTATGTTACTTGCTTCCTTTTCACAGAGCATTGCCAATTTGTGTATATAAGTTGATGACCCTTGAAGAGCGTACACGCTCCCAGAAGTACTTGGACTGACTTGTAAACCTTTTTATGGATAGCAATTCTTGTTTCCTTGTGTGGTTAGCAAAGAATGCTGACGGAAAATGAAAAGTACATTTGTATTCAAAACGATTCATTTGACCAATTCCCAGACGGCAAATTTTTATGCTGGTCCAAATTGAAAGAAGTTGCAGTCGACAATGTATGTGTATGAAATTATATTTTTTTCAACTTTCTGGGTAGAAAACACTATATAATGAAGAAATCGCTTGTTACAAGCAATTTCTTCACTTTACACAATGTTTTCCTGATAGGTATTCTTGAGGGGCGTCCAAAAGCGTCACTGTGTGAGAATGGGGTTATAATTAAAAATTGATGATAGATATTTCTTATAATTTCAGTTTAACTTACTAATTTATCAAGTCAGCAAGATATTTGCCATTGGGAATTTACAAAAAAGTAATGTAAAAATGACACTCAATGGTATCGAGTTAGACAAATGTGAAAGATACTCAAAGTCATACCTATATCGATGGCTTACTGCAAAAACATGGTATGTGTCTGCACAATGTATATAGACGTACGATTCTTTTGTACTAAGCTTTTGATAATTATGTACCGCATTTTTGTTAGTTTGGCGATTTGAACGTCGTAACTACAGCTTATTCAAAGTGTAGTTACGACGTTAAGATCACCAAACAACCATTTTAGTTTCTGTGACAAGTTATTGGCTATTAAATTTGAAAAAATAATATCGAAGTGGAACTTCCTGTTGGAGTTAGTCGGCATGGCAAGCGTTGCTTCAATTAAAGCAGTAAACCGTTCTTTCACCCAAGACAATTTAGTCGTGTAGATATTGCGAGGAAAGCTATCTGACCTAGTTTTCTAGACACAAGGACTAGAGTAAGATTAGAAATTAGAAAACAAAACAAATAAACAAAGAATCGAACGAAAGAACAAACAAACAGCTGCAATTAAACTGAGATATCGAGGTTATCCAACACATCACTAGGTAAAAAATGGAACAGTAATGTATACGTGCATTCTATATACAGCACAAATTATTGAAATCTCCTACAAATGTATATTCAAATAGTGATCAAGTGCCCAAAGAACTTTTTTCTTTCTAAAAGAACTTCATATATTAGCCTATCTTTGCATATCTCCATATCCGTTTCTATCGGACTTAAGTCGAATGGACCTTGGTTGGAGGCTTGGCACTGGCCTTTCAACCATTACAAGAGGACATATTTCCAGACTGGTCTTAACTAAGAGAGTTTGCAGAAAACAATGAAAAGTGTGATTATATAGAAACAAAAAACCAACAATGGATAGAAAACATTGCAACACTATCTCTTTCTAACAATATTTCCTATTACTATAGATTTTAGTGCTTCCAAATATTGAATTATGTTTTTCTGGGATAAAGGAAGTTCCGGAATATTTTAAGGTATCTAACTGATTGAGAGAGAACTTGAGGAGTTCATGGCTGCTTCCGGGAATTCAACTCTTAAATGTAGATCCGGTTTAAATCGAATTTGATAATTAATTTCAAACTTGCGTAACGAAGCAGGAAGAAAATCACACGAGTTAATTGTAGCACTTCAACTCAAGTCGAAATGAATAATTGTGCAACTAGCTAAGGTTCATAAGGTTCGCATTTCGACTTTTGTTATGAAATAAAGTTTCGGTTAAGATTTAATGAAATTTAGTACTAAAAAAATCAAAGCACTACCGAAATTTTGTTTAAAGCCCATTCCCACTCAATTCCGCATTTTTACGCCTCACACGAACAAAGGCTTAGCCATCGATTTGTCGATTCGTTATGGAATGGTAAAGAAATAATCGAATTTTACGCTATTTATTTCAACCCATTCCCACATAGTGACGCTTCTGAACGCCCATCAAAATTATATAAAATGAAGAAATTGCTTGTACCAAGAAACTTCTTCATTTTCCACTATGTTTTCAACCCAGAAATTTGAAAAAATAGAACATTTGATAAACTATAAATTGTCGCCTGCAACTTCTTTCAATTTTGAGTAGTCTAAATTTTGCCGTCATGTAATGAGTTGAAAGATATGAGCCTGTGCGTGACATTTCCAACAATTTCGCATGTGCGTGACTCGCACACATTGAGCACCCTGGACAGTCATTAGGGGCAATTACAATATTCGCTGATTGTTTGAAGAAGCTTTGGGTGAGTATCTATCTACAGAGCGCAGAGTGAAGACTCTGATCAGACTATGCAGATGCACAGGCTGATCCGAGTCTTTACTTGGCGCACATGTGTAATTGTTGGAAATGTCACGCATGGGCTCAATTTTCATTTTCTCAACAGTATGTTTCCAAAAGCTTTCTAGGTCTCGTGGTCTTCACAGATCGCCAACGTTCTATGTATTTCCGCACAAACATTTTAACTCTTGTCCTGCGGAATATTTATCCTTTCTTCACAAAATTTTACTTTTTTGTCAAATTTAGATTTACTTTGTGTTACTTGCTCAACACTAAAACAATAAGCAGGTAGTGTAGACTAAGATCAGACTGCGCATCTGTTCAAGCTTATCTTAGTCTATACACCTGCCGCAGCTATTGTAAAAACAGGAAAAGTCCGGGATCATCAGACAGTAGGATTGGTTTTGTTTGGTCAACATACTGAAATAATTTAACTTCATTTCCGTCAACCAAGATTCGAGCGTTTTGATTGGGCGTTTTTTTCTTTCCATACTCCCATTAACAAAATTTTTGAGCGCGCAACTGTTTTGCGTGCTTGCGAACAAAGGATATCCATAAAACTTTAATCAAAATCAGTTAAATATTCATTTGTTTAAGAGATGAAGGGAATAGTTTTTGTTTTCATGGAGGTATGAAACGAAAAACATAATCACACTGTATGAATACGCGAAGCGGATTCATACATTGTGTGGTTAGGTTTTTCGGTTCATACCTCCATGAAAACAAAAAAAATATTCTCTTCATTTCTTATAATTTAATTTTATCGAGCGAAAAAACAAAAAGCTTTACAAATTTTGATACCTTTTTGTATGGGACTATTTTGTCCGGAAGCATACAAAATTGCTGCGTGCTCAAAATTATGTTCATGGAGTCATGAACATTTTTTTCGACCAATCAGAACGCTCGTTTTTGATAGACGAAACTAAGAATTAAATTATTTGATTTTGGCATTAAATTATAAGAAATGAAGAGATTTTTTTTGTTTCAAAAGAGGTATGAACATAACTAAATCATGCTATTTGAATCAGCTTCGCGGTTTCATATTTTGTGTTTTTAAATTCATACCTCGATGAAAACAGAAAGGTTCTTTTCATTTTTTAGATATTCGAGACTGTTAGGTACTTGTTAGAGCTCCACTGAAGACTTTAAAAAAAATATGAATTTAATCTATGTGAAGAAAATTCCTAGGAGTTATTGGGTATTAAATTTCTGTCGCAGTATATTGTACTCTACATTTACTTTTACATGAATCGCCGTATGTACCTGAGGGGCTGAAGAAAGATATCCTGTAAGAAAATACAACATACAATGACGATATTTGAATGGTTGAATAAAATATGAAGTTAGAGATTCGAGCACTTTCTCGGTTGATCTCATTTCAATAGGATGTTTCGGTATGGGCGGTCCCAGCAATTTTAATCCATTTGTCAATGGAAATGAAAATTAATTTTGACCTGGATTGTACGAGTTAAAATATGTAAATATGCTTCTTCAGTGAGGCAGATTGAATTCGAGTTCAAAAGGTTACATTGAATTTTTTAAATAATACAGTATCAAACAGGCATCGCATTGGTGATGAAATGACCTAAAGTTTTATTACATCACATATTACCTTATAAAACCAAAGTTTCAGCAATTTTGTCATAAAGTATCATATAAATGTTTTATATTTGTCAATTCATAAAGTTTTTTTTTTTATTAATTTAAGAGGACAGGGAAACATTTAACGTTCATTTAAGTATGAAAAAAAAGGGGGGGGGGTATTTCTTAACCTCATTTTAGAACAGAAAACATGTCTTTCTTATTTTATGATCAATACATCGTTACAGATGGCAAAGAAATAAAGATTTTGTCGGTTAGATAGTATTCTAGGGAACAAATTTGCGCACCAAAAACATAACAAGATAGCTTTACTTTAATTTTCGAAAGGTTCGAAATGAATCTTTCAGGCAGTAAGAATTCATAAGTTACATTGTTAAACGCTTTAATCGGGAGCTAGAAAGAAGCATTAATCATGTCATGTAAGTTTATATTAAAATAACAACAACAGCAAAAACCAACACAAACTCAAAGTATCATTTATTACATTCACAGAATGAAAACTCCTTTACGCTATCTTTATTGCAAAATTACTAGTTACCCATTACCAGACGGCAAATTGAAAGGAGTTGCAGACGACGATTTGAAGTTGATGCAATATAAGATATCTTCAATTTTCTTTGATGAAAATTTTGTGGAAAATGAAGAAATTTCTTCTTCCCAATAGTTTTTCTTGAGGGGCATCAAAAAGCGCCACTGGTGGGTAAGAGGTTAAAGCATTGTCGATGAAGCGAAAATGGGTATTCTCGAAAGTGCAGTCTGACCAGGGTCTATACACCCGATCTTTAAAGATTTTCTTTTATAGATCGATTATATAACTTAACAGTATATCTATTTCAATGATATGATCTCTGATTGACCTCTGCTAGATCCCGTTTCTTTTTCAGGTATCTATTTAACGGAACATTCAAGAGGTCCTATTTACTTTACGGGTCACAACTAGGGATCGCCACAGTCAATCGTATAGCAATTAACCAATCAGATCTTAGAGTTAGACCAGAATTGAATGCTGAACTCTAACATTTGTGACAAGTGTTAAATATGTTTGGTGACTTAAACGACGTAACTTCAGCTCATTACAGATGCCGTTAGTACGTTTAGGTCGCCAGAAAACAAGTTGCTATTTGTTTTTCGTCCCTAATTATGCATATTTTGACAAAACAATACTGTTGTTAACTTAAATATAACTATGATGTCGGAGGCAAATGGGCGTGGCAAGCGATCCGTCAGTTACACAGATCCGTCATCCGTAGACATATGTTAGACGGCCTGATTTGCTCAAAAATTTTTACAACACGAATCTTATCCTAAAAACCATACTTAGAGGTGTCATCGCGAAAACTTAAAGCAGAAGTTTTTTTTTCTACTACAACATCTTAACCCATACGACAAAATTTTAGACTGGTTCCAAACGAAAAGTGCAGTCGACATTTCGAAGTGCGCTAATTATTTTTCTTAAAATGAATCCCTGATTAGGTAGAAAATATTTTGATTTAAGGAGAAATTGCTTGTTTCAAGCAATTTCCCCTTTTCCCACAACTTTTCAATAACAGATACTCTATATGAGCGTCAAGATGCGAGATTGCGTGGTAATGGGCTAAAGTTCAAAACATCAGGTATACTAAGTCTTACACTACAGATGCTTCTTACCCACCAGCAAGTGAATAATCGTTAACCTCAACGGGATGAGCAGCTGAAGGCTGGGAAAGGATGTGTAGGCAGTAATGGTGTGAGAAAGACCGGGAATCCATAAAAAAGTGCTCAAGCCTCCACGATATTACTGAAAAACTGTTGAATGTGACTATAAACCCAATCAAAAGATCGATAAATCAACCAAGCAAATGATCAATCAGTCAGACAATCAATCAGTCAGACAATCAATCAGTCTGACAATCAATCAGTCAGACAATCAATCAATCAATCAATTAAACAGTCAGTCAAACAATCAATCAGTCAGACAATCAATCAGTTGGATAATCAATCAGTCAGACAATCAATTAGTCAGACAATCAATCAATCAGACAATCAATCAGTCAATCAATCAGACAATCAATCAATCAATCAATCAATCAATCAATCAAACAGTCAGTCAAACAATCAATCAGTCTGATTATCAATCAGTCAGACAATCAATTAGTCAGACAATCAATCAGTCAGACAATCAATCAATCAATCAGTCAGACAATCAATCAATCAATCAGTCAGACAATCAATCAATCAATCAATCAATCAAACGATCGATCGATCAATTAATCAATAAATCAATCCAATCCAATCCAATCCAATCCAATCCAATCAAATCAAATCAAACATTGTCGTCACGTGAAAAGCGATTACCTTGGAAGAGTGAAAGGTTTACTCAGTTTAGATTCCGCGATTCGTGAAGGTTGACCTGGGCCGCAACTTCAAGCATTATTGATATTTTCCGAAATGTGCAAATTGTTCCAAATTCCAGATTGCCCCTTCTACCTTAACATACCTTTTTACCGGTACATTGTATTGAACTACTCGTTTGTCTAACCAGTTTCTTGATGCGATCTCAAATATTTGTTTACAAAATTATAGCGCAGTTGGTAGCGCGTCGGACTGTCAATCTAGAGGTCCCGGGTTCGATCCCCGACGGCGGCACTCATCCTTTCCGACTATTTGTCTCTCACCAATGGGTCGATAATCGTAGACCTATGTGGGATAGCAGCTGGGGGCTAGAAAAGGATGTAATGGTAGTACTGGTGTGGGAAATACCAGGATTCCATTGTTAGGTGCTCCAGCCGCCGCGATATAACTGAAAGATTGTTGAAAGCGGCGTAAAACCCCATTCAAACAAACAAACAAACAAAATTACAAGACAAGAAGTGCGAGTAAATTTGAAAATAAGTAACTCTTAGAGTACAAAACATCTTAAGAAAATGAGAAATTGCTTATCACAAATAACTTCTCTTGTTTTCACAACGTTTTCAACAATGTTATTCGTCTAGAGACCCAGATTGTGTGAGAATAAGTTAGAAGATAACCAAAGATGGTCTCTTTTTGTTGGGGAGGGGGGTTACTGGCTTAAACTTATTTGAATGATCTCTATTCAAGTCATATTCAAATCACAAAAGCATATTTTAGATCATGATGGGGAATAATCAACGAAATGAATAAATAATTATCCGAAAACCCCGAATTTTCATTTACGATTTTGAAGCCAACACTTTATTTCGTCGATGAGCGAAAAATGTCTTTACTACTGCTTTAATGAAGCTAGAGTAACGACATTTTGCTAGCACACCGATAAAGCTGTAGTTACGATATTTTGTCTTATTTTTACATCTATCTAGAAAAATTGAAATCGGCATCGTGTTTAAAAACGATTTTTCATAAAGCTAATAAGGACATTTTTACAGTCCATAAAACGGCCATTATGACGTCATTTTAGATACTTCTATTTTTATGTGTCTTTCAATTTATTCACAGTGGTTAGTTTTAATGATATTTTTCGTTACAATAAATGGGCGAAATTAGAACGTTACGACATAAAATGTGGTTGTTACGTTCCATATAACGGAGTGACTGTAACCCTTAACCCATTTCCACACAATCCCGCCTTTTTTACGCTGCTCTAGAAAAAAATAGTGTTATCCGCAATGTTTTCTACTGAAAAGACAGAGATTTTAAAAATTTCATCAACCCAAAATTATCGGCTGCATTTTTTTTCATTTGAACCAGTCTAAAGTTGTGATGTGTTGGAACGTGTTAATTTCCTATTAAAACAACAACAACAACAACAACAACAACAACAACAAAACTAAACCCATTACAAGACGACAAAAGTTTAGGCTGATCCTATTTGGTTGAAGTTGCAGACGAGAATTCGAACGATAATAATAATAATAGTAATAAAACATTACTTTGTTTGTTTTGTTTGAATGTGGTTTAACGAAGCTTTAACAGTTTTTCAGTCATGTCGCCGCGGCTGGAGCATCTAAAAATGGATTCCTGGTGTATCTCGTACCAGCACTAATATTACATCCTTTCCTATAGTCTCCAGCTGCTATCCCACTTCGGTGTACGATTTTCCACCCATTTGTGAGAGACAAATGTCGGAAAGAATATGTGCCGCCGCCAGGGTTATACAATTTGGAATTCACCTAAATGAACTTTCAATATTACAAAGTTGTTGTTTTTTAAGACAGCGACTATAAAATTTTGAAAAGACATTCCCCATATGTAAATACCGGTACATTATAAAAGGTGCTGTATTAAGCTTTAACTCGGCCCGCTATCAGATTATACGCAATTCTACCATACAACGCTGATAGCATTGATATTCGTCTTTATAATAATAATTTGTGAAATTTCCCTAACAGTTTGAATCATAATCACTATAATGATAATAACTATGATAATAATATCTTTATTAAGAGAAGGTAACATGTATGATAATGGCAAATTTTATTTTCAACATGGCCTTCGAAACAACTTATCTTCCGCCGTCATAGCTCTCTTGGTATCGCACCAGACTCCCAATTTCAATCAAGGGTTCGATCCCCGGCGGCGGCACATATCCTTTCCGACAATTGGCTCTCACCATTTGATGGATAATCGTAAACCTAAGAGGGATAATAGATTGAGGCTAGGAAAGGATGATATATTGGTACTGGTGTGAGATATACCAGAAATCCACTGTTAGAAGCTCCAGCCGCCGCGATATGACTGAAAATGTGTTAAAAGCGACGTTCAACCCAATGCAAACAAACAAAATCAACATAAAACACCCACTCTCACACGTTCTAACACTTTTTAGTTAAAAATAACCAGATTAATACTTATATGAGCCTATGCGTGACATTTCCAACCATTTCGCATGTGCGTGACTCGCACACATTGAGCACCCTGGACAGCCATTCGAGGCAATTAGAAAATTCGCTGATTGTTTAAAGAGGCTTTGGGTCAGTATCTATCTACAAAGCGCAGAGTGAAGACTCGGATCAGACTGTTAGGATTCACAGGCTGGTCTAAGTCTTTACTTGGCGCACATGTGTAATGGTTGAAAATGTCACGCATGCGCTCATGTATGATTAAGTTTAGTAACTAACGATCATCAGGTAAGAATATCGAATAATCGCGATAAAAGGAGACAATTTTGGTAACAAAAACATTCTCCTTTCCCACAGTTTTCTTTTTGGAATAACAGCTAACGTTTAGCCATTACCAGATCAAATGTTTTCAGGCTGGTCCAGATTCAAGGACGCCGCTGAGTTTATGAAAATTTTAAAACTCTTTAATTTTTTGGGATACAAAACTTTGTGGAAAATGAAGAAATTGCTTTAAACAAGCATTTTTTACATTGTCATAAATGCTTTCTAAAGTCTTTTTCCGAGAGGCGTAAGAATACGGGATTGTATGGGAATTGGTTAATAGTATTGTCTCGACATATAGAAACTTCAGTGTTTTATAATAAACCATTCTTCTCTTTCCTATTTCTTACATAAATCGAAAGTAAAAATACTTTCAAAGCTGCAATCTCGAAATGAAATTCCAGTGCATTAAAAAGATTCGGTTGAGTGATAATTCGGTCTACAATTCACGTTTAGATTGCACCGTAGCATGTCTAGAGTTACATTGTATCCAAACAAAATCTATATCACGTCGGCGATCTACCCTTATGTTGTAACTACAGCTCATTCAAACCGTAGTTAAGATGGTTTGGTCGCCTGTCTGCTATAATTGATTTTTGGCACCGATTTGGACTCAGATACCGTCGTTGAGCGTGAAAAATGTCGTAAGTACAGCTTGAATAAAGCTGTAGCTACGACAGTTTGCACGTCCAACGATGTTATGCTTTTACACGACGTAAAAACTTTATTACAAACAATCTCATATTACAACACAAATGAAGTGAACACAGTTTTTACCACATCGTACAATGTTTTCTATCCGGATGAAATTAGTTTTGTTTATTTCTTTGAATGGGATTAACCGTAACCCTTAAAAGTATTTCAGCCATATCGCGGGGGCTGGAGCACCTATCCATTGATTCTTGGTATTTCTCACACCAGTACTAGCACTACATACTTTACGAGTCTCCAGCTGCTCACCCCACATAGGTTAACAAATATCCACCCAGGGATCGAACCCGGATCCCAAGATTAGAAGTTTCACGCGCTACCCACTCCGGTTTTGCCGACATTGTATAACCTCACGTGTATCAAAGTTTTGGTGACCGTTTTATGATACTTTATTTTAGCTTAACCCATTGTTTCTATACAATGCCGCTTTAACGCCTCTATGAAAGCTTTTGAAAACATCGTGGAAAATGAAGAAATTGCTTGTGACAAGCAATTCCTTTATTATCCACAATGTTTTCCATCCCAATATACAAAGATTTTAAAGATTTATTCAACTTTAAATTGTCGTCTGCAACTTCTTTGAATTTGGACCGGTCTGAAATTCTATATCATGTGGGAATGGATTAATGTTCCAACATATCTATTTGAGCTTTGAACATTATTTCTAAAGTGTACACAATGTCTAGGTATAAAATTTTAAAATATTCGATTTATTTTCCTATTTTATGACTCGAACCGATGATTAAGGCCTGGCATGTCCAGAGGAGGTCAATAATGGCCGGGTTGATTCTCCGATAGTGTCCGATATACCGGCTAGAATGAGGTAAATATTGCTTGTTTTATTTTCATTTTATTAGCTTAAAAGTCTAGATTCCCAATCATTCTGTACACATCAAGCAGTCATTCACGGAACTAGCTGTATTTACGAAGTTTAAGTCCCCAAACTAATACAAATGCTTCACTCAAAAGTCAGCCATTGTAGGAGTTCAAATTTTATTTCTGGTTTAAATGTATGATTTGATCGATCATTCGACTGACACCGCGATCCATAAATTGTGACGAGGACGATTACAGCAAATATGAGCCTATGCGTGACATTTCCAACTATTTCGCATGTGCGTGACTCGCACACATTGATCACCCTGGACAACCATTCAGTGCAATTAGGACATTCGCTGATTGTTTAAAGAAGCTTTGGGTCAGTATATATCTATAGAGCGCAGAGTGAAGACTCTGATCAGTCTGTGCGGATGCACAGGCTGATCTGAGTCTTTACTTGGCGCACAGGTGTAATGGTTAGAAATGTCACGCATGCGCTCATATATAAATACTAACGTTTAAGCACAAATTTATGTATACAGATCGGCATATAAAAATGTATCCTTTCGAAATTTCTTACAAATATTACTTATATCCACTTTCTGATTTTCGAAACTTTAGACTGGTCCAAACTGAAAGACGTCACGGACTACATGGAAAATGGGGAACCCTTTGAAAAGAAACATTCCTATGCGGTAGAAAATAGTGTTACAAGCAATTTCTTCTTTTTCCTCAATATCTTATCAAGTATAACATCACGTGAACGAAAAAAATCAGGGACTGTACAAGAAAGGGTCGAAACGGAATTTAAAATAAATTAAATTCATTTTTGTTGCTGAATATCTTAATGGCCACTTTCGCAGGAGGCGTAGGGATTTCGTATAACATGGTCCATCGCCGGACCTCGAGCTGACCAACAGGTCAATTCGTACAATTCGAGATCTTTAACTGTCTTGTTTACTATTAAATGACTTCTAATTACTTATTCCCTAGGGGGATTTTGATAATCGAAATTGATACACTCGGTCCGGTATGACCATTAAAAGTTTCTTGACACACCCTGAACGTCTGAGATAAAGTTTGATTGGACGGATCGCCAACTGTCAATCAAAGAATCAATCGACCAATACAATAATTCGTTTAGAGGGGAAGTGAGCTACGAACTCCAACATTTGCCGACTTTTTTGTTTGTGATGTATATTTTTGTTGGTCTGACGAAATAAACGTCGTAACTACAGCTTATTCAAGCTGTAGTTACGACATTTAGGTCGACAGCCAACCATTTTACTATTTTGTTAACAGTATCAGGCCATGTGTTTTGTAAAATTATGTTGTTTAATATCTAATTGAACCTTTTTGTCAGAGGTCAGTGGGCGTGGCCAACGACCCAAAAAACAAACAAACAAACAACCCCAAAACGACGCACAGAGGATTGTAGTCTATATATTGGAACATAACAAGGAAGGAAATTTAATGAAAAGCTATATAATATATATGTATTGTTTGATAGAATATACTTTGACAAGCCCAAAGGGATGAAACGGTGCGAAATCGTTAAATCATAAAGACGAGAATCTTATTTCAAATTGTATCTTAATAAACTTTTATGGACTGGCCCACTTTTATTGAATGCCCTCTTTTCCATCGAGTTTTAGCCAAATAACATAGGTTTTATTACATAATGTATAAATATTTTTTTATCGTAGATGATAAGTTTACCGTTTCTGTCGTACCAACCGAATATATCTTAGATATAAAACTTCGCTTAAATTCCATTTGAAGTTGAACTAAATAGTTTTAAAATACATGGCTATGTGTAAACTGGCGTGCAAAAGAAACGAATCGGTCAATTATTGATTTGTTACGAAATCCTCCAAATGGCAAGAAGCTGCAGACGACAATTTCAAGTCGGTGGAATTTTTTTTTTTCGTCATTTCGGTTAGTGAACATAGTGGATGATAAAGATATTGCTTGATACAAGCAATTTCTTCATTTTCCACAATGTTTTCAAAAGTTTTTTTTTCGGGGCGTTAAAAAGGAGGGCTGTGTGGTAATTTAAGCATTGTTCAGTCCGCTTGCAGGAAAAGCTCAAAACATTTTCAATGAAGCTTTTCCTCGTACGGCTTGAACCCCGGAATATACAGAGTTTCGTTTCGTATAATATATCGCATTATCATGTTGAAGATTACTTTTTTTTAATTCTTGTCTTTTGGGGTAGAAAACATTGTGGAAAATGAAGAAATTTCTTGATAAAAGCAATTTCGCCTTTGTCCACAATGCTTTCCAAATCCTTTTTCTTGAGGGACGTAAAAAAGGGGAGTTTGAGTGGGAATGGGTAAAGAATAATATGTTATCTATCTGACGACAATTTAAGGAATTGAACTCTTGGCGTGATGCGTTTCTTTTTCTCACCAATGCATTAAAACAAGACCAGTAGATAAGGGAAATAAAAATAAGAAAAATAAATCAAACTAATTGACTTTTCGTATTTTCAAATACATCGTGGACAAAGGAGAAATTACTTATAAGAAGCAATGTCAACAATGTTTTCCACAAAGCTCTTTCAAATGTCATCAACTAGAAATTGCCGTCTGCAACTTCTTTCAATTTGTACCAATCTAAAATTTGTCGTCTGAGAATAAGTCAAATAGCATTTTACATAACTGATGATCCCGCCTTTAAATGTGAGCTAAGTGCCTGCTCAAAACAAGTTGGGCTTGGCATCGTTTCATAGTGTTTAACCCATTCCTACACACTACCCGCTGTTTTAGTCCCCTGAAGAACATAATATAAAGTACTTTTGTAAATACATATGAAATGTTAAATATCTGGTCCATTTCTTAGAAAACAAGAAAATGAACAACTTAAGCTCGGTCACCTTTAGCATCTACAGATTTTGGGTGACCCGACTTTCAATCACTTACTTCAAACTTATATCAGACTTTGTTTTTTCCCGGTATCTGTTAACTTTTTATCCTTATGTTCTATTCTTTGTATTTAATCTAATATTGGCGTAATTAAACCGCATTAATATTTAAAAAAATTGACAGGTCGATCTTCTCTCACAATGTTTAATTTAATTTGATATATTCCTAATATTGTACAAAAAATGTACCTTGGAGAATAAAGATTATGTTATGTTATGTTATGAACAAAGCTTTTGAAAACTTTGCGAATAATCAAGAAATTGCTTTTAACAAGCAATTTCTTCATTTTCCACAATGTTTTCCATCCCAAATGAAAAAGAATTTTAAAATTCAATCAACTTAAAAATTAGAAATTTTGTCGTCTGGGAATGGGTTAATTAAGATAAACTGTTGGAATCACGCTATGTCATGGTGGAAATTATTATCAGTTGACATGTGTAACTGATCTATGGGTAACTTGTTAATTTCATGCCGTGAGAAAACATAAACAAAGCATTCCTTCAGAGGCAGTGCATTCATTGCAAGAGGTATCAAGTTGCGGATTTTTTCTCCGGGTTTAATTATGGCGTCACCGATACGAGACGCATATACTTACTTAACCAATGATCAATTGTTATTCACATCTGGAAATGTTGTGAGAAAATAACGAGTTCCAAGTAGAATAAAGTCTCTTTATTTACCCCTTTCCCGTACAAAACCGGAATTTTACATGACTGTGATTTAAGATTGTAAAAAAAAAAAAAAAAAAAAGGAATTGCTTGTAACAAGCAGTTTCTCCTTTTCCCACAATATTTTTCTACGACAAAGGATGGTTTCATTTCAAATTGCATCCAATTTCCATTGTCGGCTGCAACCTGCAACAATTTTGGATCAGGATAACATTAAAAAAAAAACCCGGGAAACGATTAAAAAAGAAATGATGGCTGTTTGTTCTATTTCCGATAAAAAATATTTTTTGCTCTGAAAATCAATTGATTGTTCTTCAATTAAAGTGACGCGAAAATCCAAGGTTACTGAAAAGTGTGGTAAAGCATGATAATTCACAATCTTTTTTATTATACATGACCTTTAAACAGTAGACGAGGAGAAGGGATTAAACCCTTATAGCTAAAAAAGAAAACAAAGCAGAACAAAAACAAGCGAAAGCTCAAACAAGCAAACAAAAACAAAATAAACAAAAACCACCACAACCACCATCATCAACAACAAAAACCCCGCATACTTGAACTACAAGCATTTTTAGTGCTTGAAGGTTATGTCCTTGGAATATTTTGATACTTCAAAACATCAGTTTTACGTAAACTGTTTATAACCTCTCAAGAAAACACGATAATAAATCTCAATTGATACCATCGAATGAGACCTTTTTACGTATACGTGTGGCAGTGTAAACAACATAGTGTCGTCGTTTGGGGAACAAACTGTCTTAACTGCAGCTTATCCAAGATTTAGTTAGCACATTTTAGCCGCCAGCCATATATGTAGCGTCTCCCAATAGCAATAGTCAGTTGATATGCAGTTTCCCCGCTGGTCCCGGCAACTTACTCCATTTGGCAATGCCCATTAACTTCAACAGGAAGTCCCGCTTCGATTTTAAATGGCTTTTTTTCCAAAATGTATGGCCAGTAGCATGTAACAAAAAATGTTAACAAAATGGCGTCCGATATCGGAACTCAAAACTCATTTCTGGCCCTAAGGAATGATTTCATTAGTTGACTGGTTATTTGATTGGCATCCGCGATTCGTCAATTTCCTGATATTGTTTGACCAATGAAACCAGACATTTCGTCTGAGGATGCAATATCTATCTTCGATAAGTGTGCATGTTTCCGACAATGAAATTTATTTTCCTTTTATTCCCGTTTCGTTTACCGAGTTCTTAATCTGATACATCGACGAAGGTCTCCGAATTATGTCTTAACTAGGGAATCTTCGTTGCTACTATCTATAAAGACAAACCGTCAGCGTAATTCTGAAACATCGTAGCTGCAGCTTTATTCAAGCTGTGGTTGCGAGGCTTTGAAACTACACCAACAAAATAATAGAATAACCAAACTCGGATAAAGCTTGGTCGCAAGGACAGTATATCCTTCTTACATCTGTATACTGGTAACTGTTTCGGATATATTAAATTGTGTCCGATTAAATCAATGGCCCATTCCGAAAATACGTTGAAAGAGTTATTGCGCTTGAATACTCTCCCACGTGGTGAAACTACAAAACGGTCCCAATTCTACTTCCGGGTAGCAAATTTAGATAAAAGAAATGGCTGATAATAAGGCATTTATTAAATCGACTCAGAAAAACGAGTTTATTGTTCCGTATACTTTAATTATCGACGGAAAATAGTCGATGGCCAATCTATCATGACAGACAATGGACACGGCACCATCACTAAAGCTCGCCGATAAAAAAAAAGCGAGTTTCAAACTCTAGTTCGGATAAGAGTAACCACTGTTTATAGGGACAAAGAGTATATATAATGAATAAAATATGTACAAAAAGATCTCCTCTAAGAGTCACTTGTCTCTGAAAAGGATTATAAAGTAAATAAGGCCTTAGTAATGATTGGTTCCATGTCTTTAACCTATTACCGAATAACGCAATTTTAGAATGGTCAAAAATAATGTTACAGACAACATTTTTAGACATAATATAGGTGAACTTCAAAAATGGTCCTTGGAATTTCTTTCCTTTATATTGCATATAAAACTGCGTTTGAAGTTCACATTTCATTTGTGTACACCATATCTCTTTGATTAACAAATCTTTTGCTTTCTTCGAAAAATAAAGAAATATAGTAATTTATGTGTTGAAAACCTTTGAAATGCGCATGAAAGTAAAAAATTCAAAATGTTTCCTCTGATCAAACACATTTTATTAGAGGTAAGATGCAATCACACTCAGAGGTGAACGAACCTTTGTAAGATACCAAATAAGAGCTGTTAGTAAACAGCAAAACTAGATTCAACTCCAATGATTGCCTGGGTAATAAATCCTTGCTTTTCCTTTACAAAACAATATAACTGATCCAAATTGAAAGAAGTTACAAATAACAACTTTAAGTTGATAGAATTGTATCAAGCAATTTCTCCATTGTCTACAACGTTTTCCAAAGTTGTTTCCTTTAGGGGCGTAAATAAGCGGAAGCTAGTTAATACATTCCCACATAACAAAAGTAGGATGGTGAGGGAATGGGTTAACCCATTCTCAGACAACAAAATATTGATATGCTGGTCAATTCAAAGGAGATGCAGATGACAAGTTTAAGCTGATTAAATTAAATAATTCTTCATTTATGGCAGAAAACATTATGGACAATGAAGGAATTGCTCCAACCTTGTAACAATTTCTTCATTATCCAAAATGTCTCCAAATCGCTTTTCTTGAAGGATGTCAAAAGGCAGCAATTTTGTTGGAATTGGTTTACCCTTTACCTCCTTATCTCTTTTCTAGAGAACATAAACTGTCGAAAACATAATGAGAAAAGGAAAAGTTACTTGTAGCAAGGAATTCCTTTTCATTCCCGAAATTAATCGCCTTCTGCAACTTTCATTTAAGACCAGTCTAAGATTTTGCCTGGTAAGCGGTTAAAAGGTTGACTTACATTGTAAGGCCCATTATAAATGAGCGAATGTTCGAAACAAACCTTAAGTCATTGCAGAGATGAAGAAATTATTGCACATTAAACTTGAACAAAATGTTGTCAAAGTCTAATGATGACTTTCTTTTGAATACCCTTTAAATAATATACATCATGTTATTTCTTTAAAATTGTTTCAAAAATTATGAGCACAAAGTTATTCCAGAGAAATTTATAACATAATCCATCAAAGTAAACGAAAAGAAATGAGAGATAAAATTTAGACCTTTGTCAAAATAAGTTATCTTCGATAAAAGAGAAAAAATGTATAAATACGGTTTTGATGGAAATATTTTTGAAATGATTCTACTTCTCATTCAAGTTTCCAAAATAAGTTAAACGAAACTGAAACAAGAAAATATTAAAGGGTTTGCAAGGATTATTTACCAAGAAAACTTAAATACAGTAGATGTGACAAAGAGATGACTTCTTATGATCAAAGTAAAGTACACATATGACATGCTGATAGGTCACACGACAATGCTTCACAATGATATATATTGGTTTTAATTTGCAACCCCTTAACAATTTCCTGTTCAATCCCTGCTTTTACGTCCCTGTGTTTTTACGTTCTTCCCTTCTTCCTTTTCCACAATATTTTCTATCCTAATGAATGATTATTTTTAAGATAAAATTAAATTGTCGTCTGCAAGGCCTTTGATTTTTAGACGGGTCTAAAATTTGGCAAAACAGTAACACATTTATAGGTTAATCTATTTCAAGTACGTGTATTTGATGATGCTGGACATATTTTTACATGTTAATATGATGATAATAATCCTGTTTCAGATAGGAGAGTTTTTTTGGGTTTTCTTTCTACAGTATAATTCTTTATCCATTCCTTTTTCTATGTTATAGATAAATATGACTTATGTTAAGGAAAAGATCTTAAGGAAAATGGCTGGTAAAAAAATAAATAATATTTCCACATAAGACTTCATTCTAATATAACTTTGACATAATATGCATCTGTCTAGGTAATTTTTAATGCAATATTGGTTGAAACACATAATTTGAAATTAAGCTGTCGGTCTAAAAACACCTTAGTTTTCAGTTTTCTTTTTGAATTACTGGCACGCAAGTATTTTTTTCAAATAGCAAATTTAAAAGTTGAAAAGTCGATGTTTTCGTCTAGTAGAAAGCCGTCACCCTTCGTGGTTCACGGAATTCTATAAAATTTGCTACCCGTACAAAGGGAAATCACTCTAACGACTTTGGGTCAAAGGGAAGTAAACCACGTTTTCGGAAAGGGCCATAGGAAGAGCACTTGCCTTAAAATCTCAAGATCGCGGGTTCCAGCCCTGAGCTGACCATGTCAACTAACAAACTCATTTTTCGGATGAGACGTTAAACCTAGGCCCGTGTAACGTTGCTATCCATCGAACACGTTAAAGAACAAGGCGGTGTTCTCAGTATTCTTGTCCTGTATCTCCCGGAACAACAAACCGTCTTCGGGGGACGTCGCTGATACTGGCATGTGTAACGGTAGTGACGACAAATAATCGGAAATACACACACATATTAAATCATCTTCTACCTACCTCTAAAAGGTGTCTTAGTCGATCGTGGCAAATATAGAATATTGTAGTTGCATGAAACATTGCTAAAGCCTCATCTTACGACTTTGTCGTCCGCCAGGGAACAAGTAATGACTAGAGATCTAGGTTACTCACTCCAGTTCTCAAATACGTCTCGAATTTTCAGTGACTTACAGGCTCATGGTGCCGGGTATTCTTAAACTTTGCTATTTGAATTGTTAATCTTATACTGTAAAGCACATGTAACTATAACAAATTAACATTTACTCACTAACTTACTTATACAGCAAAAAACTGTCGCCAGATGAACAGTCCTGTAGGAGTGTTTGGTGGTGACCTAACCTTGGAGTTGGAGGGACCTAAGGTTTCTTGAATTGCTATAGAATGAATTTACCGCCCCTCTATAAGTCTTAAAGAGTAATCATGGAACAAACACCCATTTAACCAATTTCCAAACAGTCCCGCTATTTCCAAGCTCCATCGAGAGTAAAGCTTTTGAAAACATTGTGGCAAGCAATTTCTTCACTTCCCCCAATATTTTTTCTATCCAAAATGACACACACACACACACACACACACACACACACACACACACACACACACACACACACACACACACACACACACACACACACACACACACACACACACACACACACACACACACACACACACACACACACACACACACACACACACACACACACACACACACACACACACACACACTCACAAAACTTTCTTGAATTTGGTCCAATCATAAATGAGTTATGAGAATCTAAACAAAAATGAGTATGGGATGCATTAACCCATTACCACTTAACCCTTTCCTGTTTATTGAAATTTTAGACTGGACCAAATTGAAAGAGATTACAGACAACAATGATAATTGGATGCAATTTAAAATGAAACCATCCTATGTGGTAGAAAACATTGTGGTAAAAGGAGAAATTGCTTGTTACAAGCAATTTCTTCTTTTTCCACAATGATTTCCTAAGTATAAAATCACGGCAACGTAAAATCCAGGGTTTGTACAGGAAAGGGTTAATCCCTTATTTCTAAAAAGCTGTAGCTCGAAAAAGCTGTAGATACGACGTTTAAGTCCCCAAAGGGACTTAATTTTTTTTTTGTTTGAATGAATGATTTCATCGTTCGACTGGTTATTTGATTGATAGTCGCGATCGGTCAATTATAACAACAACAACAACCAACCAATCAACCAACCAACCAACCAACCAACCATATACAAAACAAAACAAAAGACAGACGCGTTTAAGTCCATCCCTCAAGCCTATTTAATGTTGAAAGCGATGTATCTTCCCGTACTACTAAGATTCGCTTCGATCCCCGTGAACAATTCAGATCTGTCTCCAAAAATGTCATACAGCAACGCAGAAAGTAGCTGAGTGTAACAAAAATATCATTAGTTATGACAGCTGTCAAAAATGAAAAATAAACATTGGTAACATTTTTACAACAATTTTGTAGTTCTATTATCATTTTCACACGGGGCATGTTAAATACGGTCTAACCCTAAAACAGAATTGTATAAGGCCCAAATGTTTATATGATGACTAGCTTATGTCAAATAACCGTTCGCTGATAACGCCTTCTGAGCTTCGGCAAGAAGTTCAACTTCGATAAAAAACGGCTTTATTTTGCAAAACCTATGTACAGTAACATTTAATAAAAAAGTAAAATAGTTGGTTGGCGACATAAAAGTCGTAACTTCAGCTTGAATAAGCTGTAGTTACGACGTTTACGTCGCCAAACCAACATAGATGCTTCACATAATTGTTGGCGAATATCGGAGTTCAAAGTTCATTCCCGGTCTAGATGAATGATAAGCTGTAGTTACGACGTTTACGTCGCCAAACCAACATAGATGCTTCACATAAATGTTGGCGAATATCGGAGTTCAAAGTTCATCTCTGGTCTAGATGAATGATAAGCTGTAGTAACGACGTTTACGTCGCCAAACCAACATAGATGCTTCACATAAATGTTGGTGAATATCGGAGTTCAAAGTTAATCTCCGGTCTAGATAAATGATTTGATTGGTCTATTGAATCTTTGATTGATAGTTGCGATCAGTCAATAAATTGACAAAAGCGAAAAAGGCGAACAATCTTTTTTCCTTAAAAGAAATTGCTAAAATATTATCACAGTAATTAATGTGGAGAAAAACTATAAATCTTTTCTACTTCAAATATCTCCTTTTCCAACAATGTTTTCCATCCTATACTATTTACCTAAAATTATCCCATTAGCAAGAAAGATCACATCTGATTATTTCTTCTGCCAATCTCGGAGTTTTATTTAACAAAAAATCCAAATCAACGCATTGCCTTTAAATTTTATTGAGGACTCTACATGTATATGGCCAAAATATATGTTTTGTTCAACCATTTCCCTCGCTATAAACATTTTTTATTGATCTAAATTGGTTGGAAAATTCGAACCCTGAATTATTCGAGCACTGGCAGGTACTGTAGACAAGGATCAGCCTGCTCACGACCTGCTTTCTATTTAATGTTTTCGAAATCATTGTTAGTTGAACTTGGTTTGGCGACTTAAACGTCGTAACTACAGCTTATTCAAGCCGTAGTTACGACGTTTATGTCGCCAACCAACTATTCTACTTTTTTGTTACATGCTACTGACAATAGAATTTGCAAAATAATGCCGTCTAGAATCGAGGCGGAACTTCCTGTTGGAGTCGATTGGCGTGGCAAATATAGTGGATTGGCGGGACCAGCGATTGGTCAGTTGGAAAAAAGACATGAAAATTACTTTTTCTCAATTAAAATTATGCAGTTCAATTCATTCAATAGGAGAGGATAGGGGAAAAACTCAAATGTTTTGAGATGACATTCGATCTAGTCAATTGAAAATTGAGATGTAAAGTCAAGACCGCTTCAAGCTGCGTAACCAATCGATTTCACAATAGAACACTTTCTCCTTTGTTAACTTGTAGATTTCACGGTCAACTTTGTCGCATTAAAACCTAAAACATCGCAATAAAAGATTTATAAATTTACTCCACGAACATATATTCTCTGATAAAAAAATTCCATGAATACCCTATTGCGAGAATATTAAATTTTCATTATGCGGCTTGATATTTTCTAGGAATGCGTTTCCTCCAGCCTTTAGACGAAATAATTGTAATGTGGTAGAGTGTTTAAATGTTAATTTATGTAAATGTTGTAATCGCATTTTCTATCTTATAGCTTGGTGTCCTAGTAACGAAATGAGATCTACATTAACATAACATTGACATATAGTCCGGTCAGCATTATTTCTTCAAAGCCACTTCACCTAGTCATGTATTAGTGTGCTATTTTTTCAAATAACATTTATATTCGATTTTATATCAATTAATACCAACGAGGCATTTTACTCAAAATATCAGATCGCCAATGTCGGTAGAAATCGATTGTTTAATCAAAGATTGTTTAATCAAAGAATTAATCTATAGACCGCTAGTGAACATTTTTGTTCGTGTGGCGAATTATTCCATTTCCATTCAATCCCCCATTTAACGTCCCAAGAAAAAAAACTGTCAAAACATTGTGGAAAATGAAGAAATTGCTTGTATCAAGCGATTTCTTCATTTTCCATAATGCTTTTATCCAAAAAAGGGACAAAAAGACAACATCAACTTGAAATTGTCGTCTTTAGCTTCTTTCCTTTGGAACAGTCTAAAATTTTGTCTAGTGGGAATAGGTTAAGAAGAGTATCTAAAGCTTTGTAAAGGTGTAGTTACAACATTTAGGTCACAAACCGACGATTTGACTTTTTTAGATATAAACGGCTTAGTGCAAAACCATTCTAAGTGTCTATAGAACATATACGTACGATGTTTTTGCACTTACCCGTCGATGTGTCCCTTGCCTCATATTTCACAAAATAATGACGTCTTTGGTCGAACTCTCTTTTCGGAGGTCTGTTGGCGTGGCCAAAGTTTGGTCATTTATGTGAGTCTGTGCGTGAATTTGTGAAAAAAACAAAAGATTCAACACCGTTTGACCCGAGTCTTCACTTTTCGTTCCATATATCTACTGGCTAAATTGTTTTAGATATTCTTAAAACGCTGTCTTTCTGTTCAATCTGCTCTTCGTCTTTACACACATCGATGGTTCAGCGCGAAACAGTTGTAACTGCCTATAAACATATAGGCAGTAACTACTTTTTCGCGCTGAATCATCGACATGTTGTATTGATGAAAGCATTTCTAGGTTTAAGGTTATTTGGAGGGGCGATTGGGAGTGGCTAACATAGGCATTGGGAGAATCTCTTGGTTGATATCTAATAACACTTTAAAATAATGTGTATTTATGGGGAGGGGGAGGAGGGATCCCTAAGGATACGGAAAAGGTCACGAAGATACTCGTATATTTTTTCTTACAAGTCTGAGACAGTTTTTATAGATATCATTTCAAATATGAATACACTATTTTTTCATTTTCATTGAGGACCTAAAACTTAATCAAACTAATATAAAAATACACGAAGCTGATTCATACATTAGCATGATTAATTTTTAGGTTCATATCCGAATAACAACAACAACAAAATTTATCTTTATTTCCAATAATGTAATGTCATATGGCAAAACAGAGCAAATATTTTACCAGTTTTGAGTAAACTTTTATGGATCTGCTTTGTGCGAAAGCATACGAAATAGTTGTGTGCTCAAATTTCGTTCATGGAAACATGATTTAAAAAAAAGAAAAAAGAAAAAACAATAAAAAAGCTGAAATCTTGATAGACAAAACAAAAAATTTAATTGTTTGTGCAAGAATGAACAAAAACCCCAAAATAACCCTTCTTTCTCAAGGTCCTTTATTTCACACGAAAAAGACCTAGTCGATCTGAATCGCGAATTTTGACTGACGTGTATGCAATTAGAATTTTGCGTTATGGAATAAATATCCTTTTTGACCCTTCACAAGAAAATGTCCACCTTGGGAGTGTGAAAAGTACCACCCCCTGGTAAAGTACATGTCGGTATTGACTAAAAGCATAGATATTTTTATCTACAGTTTGGGGGAACAGGAAGAATATAGATATGGTAAATTTATCGACATGCACTCCTTAAACGGAAAGAGATACTCATACAAAACGAGTCAACGATAATACACGACACATGGATAAAGCCACAGACTATCAAACTAATATTTGCCCAGTCACTCAAACTTATACTGTTTTAAGTTCTTCATATAACAGCACTTCTTTTCTTATGAGTCTTTATATAGGCAAAGTATAATATTTCATGATTTTGCCCACCCTCCCGTTTTTCACTCGTGTAAATCTCCTACGGGGTGGATTATTTTCAATTTTAAACTTTGGACATTAATTTGTATTTTACTGAGTATGTTTATATGGTGATCATAAACTAGCGTTAAGAAAATAGACAGAGTGTAAAATAATATATGTAATAATAATAAAAAAGTTTAAAGAAAAAAAAACAAGTTGACAAACAACGACTTGAAACTAACCGTCTATCATTACCCCGTATGTGGTCATAACGAGGGATGGAACACGTTCCTTGCCAAAAGAAAACGTCGTTGTCATTATGCTCTTGCAAAATATACTCTTACAGGTACAAAGCCTATTTCAGGTCTGTCTGCTAGGAGTTTTCTTTGTTTAGAATTATCAGTTTATTAGAAACACATATCGTTTTTTTTCAAATATACATGTAAATAATTCTAGTTTGAAAATGAAATGCTGTACTACTAAAATTTATCTCAATTTTTCTATATTTTTGTGCTTGGGGTTAAAAAATTACTGCCAACATCAGTCGAAATTAGAAATTATCTACAGGATAATTGTACGCGGTCTGATCAAATGCTAATACGAATTGCACGATGGACGCACTTGACATCGTTTTAATTTTACTTTGGCTCATATCTATTAACATTCAAAAAATTTAATTTTTAGTTTTGTCTATCAAAAACGAGCATGCAGATTGGTCGAAAAATATTATTCATAACTCCGTGAACAAAATTTTGATCACGCAATTATTTGTATGTTTCTGCACAAAATAGTCCTATACAAAAAGGTATCAAAATTTGTAAAGCTTTTTTTTTCGCTCGATGCTATTAAATTATAAGAAATGAAGAGAATATTTTTTGTTTTCATGGTGGTATGAACCGAAAAAAATAATCACACTCTATGAATCCGCTTCGCGTATTCGTAGAGAGTGATTAGGTTTTTCGGTTCATACCTCCATGAAAACAAAAAATATTCTCTTCGCCTCTTAAATATTCAAATGATTTACTTACCATTGAGTTAAATTCACGAATTACTCTGTAAATCTAAAACATGGATTACCCAATCAAATATTTTTTTAAGGCCGGTGGTTAGATATTGACCTCTGGAATTGATTTGAAACAATTTCGTTTTCGAGCTAAACGTCTTAACCACAGAGTATGCAAGGTGTAGCTACAAGTAAAATGTCGCCAATGATTGTTATACCGTCTGTTTTATGTCCTCGACTTTATATTTAGTAAAATAGTGTCGTTTGATACGCGTATCGCAGTCAAACAACGTTGTAGGAGACCATTGATGTATCTACAGTCAACTGACCAGTCGCTGGAACTTTCCAAGTACTCCGTTGGCCCACACATTGACTTCGACAGGAAGTTACTCTTCGATATTTAAAGGCGTTATTTTTCAAAGTTTATTGACTTTTATATAACATGTAACAAAAAAGTAGAATGGTTGGTTGGCGACAAAAACGTCGTAACCACAGCTTTAATACGATGTAGTTACGATGTTTAAGTCGCCAAACCAACAAAATGTTTTACTTCTAAGTTAACTTCTAGTCTAAATAAATGTTTCAATTAGTCGACTGAACATTTGATTGGCAACCGCGATTGGTTAATTGTCTTCGATTCGGATTCGATCGCATGACCCATGACACAGCACTAAGTGTAAACCCGTTTCCGACACCAATATAAGGAAAGCGACACGTCTGCTTCCAGTGTGAAGTATACAGAACATATAAACTTGGTTGAAACGAAAAAAACATGTTGACATAGAGGCAATGAGCGCATATATTGGTATCAAAGATATATTTTAGATATCTTCGTAATACTTTACAGTTAGATTGGTCGTTTTTCGCCATCGTTAATAATAAAACAAATGGGGCCGTAAAATAAACTATTTCTGGTAAAGTCAAGCAGCTTGATGCCTTCCTTATCCTAAGCTATCCTATATTTGATGTATTCCTGGTGTCGCTAGCCGGTTTGAGTTTTCAGCGATTCACAAAGCATCTCTTGTTTATTAAAAAAATCGTCAAAACATTGCAAAACCTCACAATGTGTAGCCTGTAAAGTCCAAAATTATGTGTATCATTTATGAGATGAAGAGAATACTAAATCTAACCACACTGTATAAATGCGCCAAGCAGATTCAAACATAAGAGTGAGCAGGTTTTAGTTTCATATCTCCATGAAAATAAAAATATTATCTTCATTTATAATAATTTAATGATATCGAGCAAAAAAAGGCAAATATTTTACAATTTTTGATACACTTTTGATTCAATTATTTTGAGAAGATGCAAAAAAAAAAAAAAAAAAAAAAATGATTGCTCAAAATTTTGTAGATATGAATGATTGCTCAAAATTTTGTAGATATGAATTTTTTTTGGCTATCAGAACGCTCATTTTTGATAGATGGAACTAAAAATTTAATTATTGATATGTACCGATTAAAACACAGTGCTTTTGTGGACGCTGAGAGGACTATGTGGGTTAATGTATAATGCACGTATGGCCAGGATAACGCTGACAACTGGAGAATTGACCGATCGCAGATGTCAATTAAGGAATAAATCGACCAATCAAGCAATTCATTCAGCCTGGAATTGAGATTTGAACTCCGACATTGGCCGCCATTTCTGACTTAGACGTCGTTACTTCAGCTTATTTAAGCTGTAGTTACAACGTTTAGGTCGCCAACCAACTATTCCACTTTTTGTTGCATGCTACTGGCCATAAATTTTGCAAAATAACGCCGTTTAGATACGAAGCGGACTTCCTGTTGGAGTCAATGGGCGTGATCAAAAGAGTTAGTGGACGGGACCAGCGATTGGTCAATTCCATAAAAGAAACATTTAGATAGATAGGATCTAGCGGAGATTAGTTACCATGAAAAATTTAAATTAAAGTACTGACAGTCCCTAAAGTCGGCTAATATTAACGTTCTGTATTTTTTTCACAATATGCGCCCCAAACATTTACCTTTCTCAAGCCAAATCTTCAATATTTTACCCCAAAATTGATTCTGTATAACACAACCAATGTTCTATAAAATTTATTAAAATCTTCTAGGTTTAGCTTGAAGTTTTCCAATATCAAACTTGTCTGTGGCATCATTGAGACTTATGTTGTAATCTATTTGTTGCTGAAACTTGTGACAAAAATTAGGATTGCAGAGAGTATGTAAAGTCCTTATTTTTGACATAGTTTTTCACCCACACAACACAATAATGACGTGAATTGTCCGAAATATTACACCGAAGAAGTTTCAAGACACACTAAAAAACAAAATATGCATACAAACAACAAAAGGTACCATACACTCCTAGCAGACTTCGAAGCTAAACTTTTTTTTATTGATCTCAGAATTCGACGGCCCATTTACCTTCCAAGGAGCTATCCATTTCTTAAACTCATAAATTGAGAAAGATCGAATCTAAGTGTCACAGGATGCTAAATTCTTCCCCAATCGACGCTGGTTCTTCTCTCTAGGTTACGACAGAAAGTTCCACTTAGTTTATGGTCAGTAACAAGATTGATTCTGTAGAATCAGAAATATTGTTATGCGCCAAATTATCCCAATCGCCGAGCAGGATAAAAATGAGAGCCTGGTTATTAACGCAAGCAGCGAATCAAAAATGAAAAAAAAAAAGAAAAAATACTGAGGTAGTATTGTATTGCAATTTAATATTCAGATAACGTGCTGAATGCAAAAGACTTGTGCCCTTGAATTAACAGAATGTGGAACGGTCGATTTTTTCCTGCCGGGAAACATAAGTACAAATGTTATATCAGAAATAGATGTAAATACATATTAGCCCTTGCGTGACATTTCCAACCATTTCACATGTGCGTGGAGTACTGGCACTGAGCATCCTGGACAGCTATTTAGGACATTTAGAACAACCAATGACGGCATAAAGAAAATTCGAGTTAATATATATCTGTAGAGCGCTAGGTGAAGACTCAGTTCAGTCTGTGCTTTCGCACAGGCTGATCTGTGTCTTTACTTTGCGCACATGTGTAATGTCTTAAAATGTCACGCATAGACTCACATAGTTTCGCTAGCCGAATTTATAAAGATTTATTTAGAAACATAGTTTTGTTGAAGGTCGATAGGGTAAGGAAACACAGCCTTATAATTAGAGAAAGATTTGAATTATTTATCGCGTGTTAATGAATCGGAATTCCCCACGATATAATACGTGATTACAGATTATCTGATAGAAAGGCGGACATATGAACACAGATTCTTCAATACGCATTGAACACAGCTCGACTTACCACTTCAAATGCAGTTCGAAATTTTTTGCCAAATTATTACCGTCTGCGGCATTGATGTACATTGTACTTCACGGGAACGGGTGCTGTAATGAAGCTTAGCATGGGTGTAGAAAGTACAATTTAGAATGAACATGTATGCTTTTAGTGAACCGTGCAACTTGATTACTTTTTTTATATGAGACGGACGATGGATTGAGAGAAGAATGGGTAAATAAATTAACGTAATGAATAATCACACTTCTGATCATTCTACTAAAAATGATAATGGTGGGAATAAAGAAAAGGGCATATCTTACGAAAACCAACAAACAAATAAATAAAAGAACCACTGAACGAACGGACAAATAAAGATCTTTCGCTAGGTCTACAGCTGGGTTATTTGATAGGACATAAATACGGAATCTAAGGGATGTTTAACACAGTAAAAAATAGATAAAATACTAAAAAGCATGAAGAAACTAAATAGAAAAAATGAATGAAATGAAACAATAGATCAAACGAAGAGAACATCGTGTTGTATAAGTTGTAACCGAAGTGCTTCAATTTACACCGGATTTATATCGAAACTATTCCAAAAATACATCGTAGCTACAGCTTTAAACAAGCTGTAGTTACGAGGTTTTGATTGAACACCGACGATAAAGTTCCAAAGCCCCCTATAAGGTACATTTTAAATAATATTTACTTACCGTGAATAGATGTTAATCCACCGAGAAAAATAATTAATCCGTAATATAAACTCATCGCGATTTATAAACACTGTTAAATCCGTTAAACCGAAAATAAACATAAACAAAAATTTCAGCAAATTAAAGACAACCTTACATGAACAATATTTTTTTTTACTCCTTACACCAGTATTTTTCTCCAAACTTCACAAGTTTTTACACACATTCAAAGTTGTATAAATCAAAGCACCGAATGATTCGCAAAAAGTAGTTAAAGTTTACTAAAAAGTGAAAATTCAATTAAAATTCGAAAAGAATATCACATAAAAAAGACACACACATAAAACTTAAAACTATCATTTTATGTATCCTTGTTCAAAAGACAGAGTGTTGTTTCCATATGGGCGGGGTATATCATCTTCGTGTATCCATGCTCGGTAATAACAATGTTGAATTGTAATAAAACCGTCCTTAACAAGTAATTGAGACCCTCGGATAGTTTCTCTACCTCCGTGATTCAAATAGACTGCAGCATTTAATTTCTTCACGCTGTATGTATGTAAAGTCAACCTGGGACTGATTTAACGATATACATCACGCCAAACTACTTCCAAGTAATTTAACCTTTTCCACGACATAATTTTAGACTTGTCCAAATTGGAAGGAGTTGCAGACGATATTTACAAGTTTAGGAAATTTTAGATGTTTTCTACTTTCTCGGTAGAAAACATTGTGTAACATGAAGAAATTGCTTGTTACAAGCAATTTCTTCATTTTACACAATGTTTTCCCTATTGTTTTTCTTGAGGGGCGTCCAAAAGCGTCATTGTGTTGCAATGAGTTTAACTATCGACACACGAAGATCAGAATTATAGGAAGTTACAGTCGACATTTCAATGTTAGTGCAAAACCATATAAGGAAGAAACATAGTGAGATAATGAGAAATTACTTGTTATCAAAAATGTCTTCTTCTTCTTTTCCAAGAATACTGTCCTTTAAGTTAATATTGTTCTTTCAATGGCGTAAATATCAAATGTTTAGCTTAAACCATTTCCAGACGACAAGATTCTAGACGGGTCCAAGTTGAAAAAAGTTGCAGACGACATTCCGGAATGAGCTTAAACTCGAAATAAGTGCCAAATAAGATACAAACCATAGTGAGAATCGTTTCTCAAAATAGTTTAAACCGTTATTTGATACTGGGTTTAACCAGTTTCCACACAATCCCTCCTTTTAACGTCCACCATGAAAAAATAAAGTTTGAAATTCACTTTGAACAATGAAGAAATCGCCAATAACAAGCGAATTCCTCAATGTCTACTATCTTTTATAACCTATAAGACAAAGGATTTCTTTTAAATTTCACCTCATTGGATTGACGTCTGCAACATCTTTAATTACTGTGCATTTGTTAATGGATTAACCCATCACTAGATCCAGATTGTCCCAGGCCAGAATGCTTAGGAACGTTGTTTGAAATAGAATCTTTTTGTGACAATATAAACGTCCTTCTAGCGTTCTGAACCTTTTAAGTAGATTTAATCTAGACAAGTTTAAGCTTAATCGGTACACTTAAATTTCTTTTGTATCATCTTTTAGTCAATCGCTGGACACGCCCACCGAGGTCAAAATGGAATTTCGATTTGGATATGAAAAAATATGAACACGTATCAATAAAGCAATAACGTTGGTTTGCTTGACCTAAAAGTCGTAACTACAGCTTGAATAAGCTGTAGTTACGACGTTTAAGTCACCAAACCAACAAAAATGCTGCACGTAAATGTCTACCAAAGCCGGAGTTTAAAGTTCATTTCCGGTCTAAATACAAGATTTGATTGGTCTATCGTTTATTGATTGACAGTCACGATTCTCGATTTCACTGAATACGTTACAGTTAGAGTTATGGTTTGCGGTTTGTGGTTTGTTATAACCCTTTTCCACCACATTCGACCTACTTATACTCCGGAATTCGAGCAAGAATCGAACTGAGGACTTTGTGAAAATACTTTGATCGTACTAGAAGCATATTTAGGTCTCCGTAACGGCCACATTGATGCAATTAGTTTGATTAATTGATTGATTGAGTGGAGTTTAACGCCACTTTTAACAGTATTTCTGTCATATCACGGCGGCTGGAAACGTAACAATAGATTCCTTGTATTTCCCACAGGAGTACTACCACAACTTCATGTTCGAGCCCCAGCTACTCATCCCACAAAGGTTAACGATTATCCATCCATTGGTAGGAGTCATATGTCGGAAAGGATATTCGCCGCGGTCGGGGATCGAGCCCGGAGCACATTGATTAGGAGTCATACGCGCTACCAATGCGCTATGGCCGCGACCTACGACTATTCTGAACACGCTTTAACTAACATCGAGAGCTTCTCTTAGACTTGAAAAATCGCTAGTGAATCGTAGTGTTATTAACCCATTCCAACTCAGTCCCTCCTTTTTACGCCCCTCGAGAAAAAAAGCTTTGGAAAACATTGTGGAAAATGAAGAAATTGCTTGTATCAAGCAATTTCTTCATTATCCACAATGTTTTCTATCCAAAAAGACGAAAAAATTCAAAATTACATCAACTTCAAAATTGTCGTCTGCAGCTTCTTTTAATTTGGACAAGTCGAAATTTTGCTGTGTTGGAATGGGTTAAAGAAAGAAGTCACTCACACACAAAAGTCCGAGAACGATGAAAGATCGTCAAGGCAATCAACTTATGACTATGGTTTCCGCATAGGATACCATTAATGTAAAAAAAATTATTTCTTTTACAATAATTAACGATCGTCAAGTTTAAAGTCAGTTGATGAAGTAAAGAGGATAGAGCAGGAACATCGGGTGAACAAAATGCCGTAACTAAAGTAGTTACGACATTTTGCTCGCCAACTGACAAAAATGAATCGTATATTCGTGTTCTATTTGGAAAAAGAACAAATTGCCAGTGACCAATCAACATGTCGTAGCTACAGCTTGAACAAGGCTGTAGCTATTTGTCGCCTACAGTCGATATTGTCAAACTCAAAACTCACAAATAATCGTTATTACTGCGCAAATTTGTGACCCAAGAAAAAATAACAACAATGTAAATTATCCAGCAATACGAAATGTTTCATGTTAACCTCCGATGGTAAAGAGCAACGAACATTTATTTTTCTAAAAAAAATGTATGATTCAAACAGGACCTGAAAATTAGTAACTCCGACCCATTGGACAACACACCCTCTTAGACAACGCCCCATGATTATGTCCAGGGTTTGAACATGTGTGAAACCACGGCGATCCGGCAAAGATCAAGTTCTTGTAAGAAATGGTGGTGCTCGAGAGCTCCACGTGTTAGTTCCTTCTGTTAATCTTAAGATTTCGGATTCTGTGTTACACATTATCGTAACCCCAGATTAATTCACCACAGCTTTTTTCTTGATGGGTTAGAAAGGAGGGATAGAGTGGGATCGGGTTAAAAGTTCTATGACCCTCGTAGGGACAAAATTTCTCACCAAAAGGGATCCGAAAATATTCATTAAAACTGAGTACAAACACCTCTATCAATAATTTCAGGATACGTCACAAACCCGCTATGGAAAGCTTGCCGAACAGAAAACGAAAATAAATTTCAAAATTATTTCATGTTGACAACATATTCTTTTTTTTTTCAGAGAATTTGTCTCGACGAGATTCATGGAGCCTCCCATTTCCACACGACAAAACTTAAGACTTGCCCAAATTCAAAATATGTTGCAAGCATGTATTCAAAATTGAAGGAAGTTTAACCCTTTTTCCTGGTTTTTTCGTCAGTCACCGTGATTTTATAATTCAGAAAACATTTCAGTAAAATGCCTGTAATAAGCAATTTCTTTTTTTTCACAATATTTTCTACCCTGATGAATGATTATTTTCAAATCATACCCATGTTTAATTTACGTCTGCAAAACCTTTGAAATTGGATAGGTCTAGGGTTAAATAATCTTTGTCGTTTTGGGTTGAAAACATTGCAACATGCAATTTCTTCATTTTCCACAAAGTTTGCAAAAGCGTCTTTCTTGGGGACGTAAAAAACTGGATTGTGAGATAATAAGTTATATAAAGCTGTATAAATGACAATGAACTACTTCGATTGCTAAAAAAATCCTTTAAAGTCAGAAGTTAAATTTAGCGAAATGTGAAAATTTGGTTACGTTTTAAGTAACATAATAAAACAGACATAACGCATTTAATCACAATAATGACAAAAGAAATGCCTGAAGGGGCTTTAATACTCGCTGGTGAAATTTAATCCCCAAACGATGTATCTGAAAATTACTCATCCTGCAAAAAACCCGAAACATAATAAAATTGAGAAACAGCAAGATGTTTCAAAAACGAACGCCCCCACAACTGTAATTTTTAATAAGGTTTTATTTAAAACTAACCTGGAAAAATGACATTGAACTTTTTACCACTAGAATTGACCAATCGCGGCGGTTAATCAAAGAATCAGTCGACCAATCAAATTAATCATTCAGCCCGTATTTGAACGCGGAACTTCGCGACTTAAACGTCGTAAATACTGCTTATTCAAACTGTAGTTACGGCGTTCAGGTCGCCAACCAACCATCTTACATTTTTTATTACACGATACTAGAAATAAATTTTGTAAAATAACTCCTTTTAAAATCCGATCTAGTGGATTTGCATTTAGTATCTGTATTTAGAATGACGTATCTTGATAATTTTTGAAAATTTCCAATCGTTTGATGATGTTTGACTACTATTATGCCCCCCTCCGGAGGTAAAAAAGGAGCAGAACGTTGTAGAAAATGAAAATTTTGCTGGTTGATATTATCCTTAATGTTTTCTTCCTCTGAATACAGTCTTCAACAACTTAACACTGTCTGCTGCTATTTTTAGAAATTTTGACCAGTCTGAAATCGACAAATCGCTGCTGTCAATCAAGGAACCAATCGACCATTCAGCCCTTAAATGAGCTTTGAACTCCACATTAGCTGCCATTTTTGTGAAACATTTTTGTGGATTTGGCTAATTAAATCACCTTAACTATAGCTTATTTCAGCTGTAGTTACGACGTGTAAGTCGCCAACCAACCATTTTCCTTTTTTGTTACATAATAATGGATATAAATTTGCAAACTAACGCCGTTTAAAATGTAGTTGGAATTTCCTGTCGGTCGGAGTCAATGGGCGAGACTAACGGAGTAAGAGGATGGGGCCAGCTATAGGTCATTGTTAATGGGTAACAAAACAGCCGAAGCTTTGTCAGGCTTTCATATTGGTTCTTTTTTCATATTTTTTCTTCATGTAGCCAGGTCTTCCGGAATAACGGATCATTCAATGACCATTTTAACCCTTGTCATGCTGAATAAAATCTTCTTCAGGATTGCATTGAAATCAAAGTGCTGACAGTACTGGATGCAATTATTGTGGGTTAACAATTTATTTGGAATCTATCTTATAAAGGGACAGACAGGAGGTGTAGACTAAGATCAGACTGCACGTATGTGCAGGCTGATCTTTGTCTCTACCTCGTGCCAAAACAGGAATATTCCGGGTTCAGCATGACAAGGGTTAACACTTTCTTTGTTGGGCCTGCAAAATGTGATAACTAAAACTTCAATAAGCTGTAGTTATCACATTTTTCATGCCCGACGATGATTCGTTTTCTTTGTATAGCCATGACATACTTTTTTTTTTCACGACACGAATCTTGTGGAAAGCCTGATTTTTCAAATTCCTTTTCATTAAATTCGGGAGCCTGTACTCATACGTGTGACTGTGTAGTAGTTCATATAAAGTTAGACACTCAAAAGGAGAAATCACCGCTAAGAAAGAAAAAAAAATCTGAAGAAATTGGAAGAAAACATACGGATAAAGAGACAGTGTGAGATGGGGAAAACAGTTTTCATCATTGAATACAAGCCAACATCTGTTGTTTTTCTTAATTTACGATATCGATACATTTACTGTATTCACGAACGAACATTGCAATTATAGTCAATCGATTTATCTTTAACTAACTGTTTTTCATTAAAAATTATTTTGTCAACACCTTGTGCGCAATTCGACATGATCGACATCTATCGTGTATACGTGAACGACTAGGACTTCATTGTTTAATATTCTATTTTTAGTTTCGTCTATCAAAAACGGGCGTTCTGATTGGTCGAAAAAATTGTTCTTACCTCCACGAAGAAAATTTTGAGAACGCAGCTATTATGTATGCTTCCACACAAAATAGTTCCTTACAAAAAGTATCAAAATTTGTAAAGTTTTTGCTTCCGCTTCGCGTATTGATACAGTATTCATACGGTGTGATTAGTTTTTTCGGTTCATACTTTCATCAAAACAGAACAAAACAAAATCTCTTCATCTCTTAAATGTTATAGATTTTGTGTAACAAAACTTTGGGGATTTTCAATACATTTTGTATTTCAGAAGCTTAGCTTTCTACAGTTCGTTGGCCATCCACTTAGATATTAAACGGTGTTAATTTTTTTTTACAAAATGTGTTCTCAGTAAAGAACTTATAAGCAAAAAATTGGGTTGCCGACTTACACGTCGTAGCTTCAGCTTATTCAAACATGTTCGACATAAATGCCGGTCAATGTTGGAGTTCAAAGTTCAATTTCGGTATAAATGAATGATTAGACTGGTCGCTTGATTCAACAGCAATATCATTAACAGCAATATCGTGTTCTTGACCCTACATTGATAAATTGATCATAAGCCGGTCGATATCCTAGGATAGAAAGCAAATTATTTTTTACAGACTAAGAAGGAAAAAGAGAATTTACATATCGCGCGAACACAAGTCCTTGTACTGCTGCGAATATTGTTTCAACTATAAACATTGTTGCAACAGAAGCCAAAACTATTATAGGGATGAGTGTATTTTTCACTGCGTTTATTGGAGTATAAAGTGCAATTGCCTTAGCACATGGCAAATAACGCCCGTAGGGCGTTATGTTTAAGCCATGTGCTAAGGCAATTGCACTTTATACTCCAATAAACGCAGTGAAAAATACACTCAGCCCATATAATTGCAATACGTCTATTTTCAAATCCGAAACGGATAGAGAGATGAAAATAAAAACAAATAAACGAACTGTGGGCGGAGTTACTTTTCTTTGACAGGCGTATGGATACATTGACACAGTTTATCGCTCGAGTCATTGTAACGGCGGACATTTTATTTTGTCGCTTGGGTTTTTTGAAATGGAAATTCGAACATTAGTTGGATTTATTTGGAATTATTATGAGTAAATACTAACTTTAAACTCTGTAAATTATGATATCTGGGTCGATAACAGTTAGAATTATGAATAGATGCTTTGTAATAGACAAGAAATATAAACCTACCACATGACATGGACACGATGCATGCTGATGTGGTGAAGCCGATTCGACATCTCGGATTTACGGCTAATAAAGGTGAGTTATCGAAATCTTCATGTTTAAAACGAACACTATAATTGTTATAAGGACACTATTTGTTTATCTATTTATTGAAAATCCATGGAAGTATAAAGGAATTCGAGGAAATCGAAATTCAAAGGGTGATGACTATAAATAGTAACAAAACAAGTTGGGTATTTCTTGGAAGTGAATTCCCAATATCGGAAATACCTGACCTTGTTTTGTTTCTATTTTTGTCGAAAATAGATCTGTCTTTTATCGAGGTATAAAGTGCAATTGATTTGATCACGTGATACGATTTGGGCCAATGAAAATACTCTATTTTGAAGTATTGCAATTATATGAGTGTATAGGCTTTGAATTTGAGTCATTATCCGAGATTTCCGACAATTTCGTATAAGAGTGACGTGCAGTCAATAAGCAACCTTGGTATCCAACACTGAAAGCCTTTTGGACATTGGTAGATAGGGAAGTTTTAGGTGGGATTCTAACTATAGTACGCAAAGTAAAAACTCTGATCAGACTGTGCGGACGAAGAGTCTGATTAGAGACTTTACTTGGCACACATAAACAGACACTGTTCATCGTAGATATTGACAATTCTTGGCCTTTAAAACATTCAAGATGAAGAAGCTTTGAGTGGGATTCTAGCTATAGGTCGTTACATGACGCACATTTGCAGACACTGATTAGCCTAGCCATTGACCACTCGGGCCATTTAGAGCATTCGCAGATCGCGTAAAGAAGATTTTCACATTCTAATTGTAGAGCGCACAGTGAAGACTCTGATCAGACTGTGCGGATGCACAGGCTGATTTAAGTCTTAACCCTTTTCTGTTCAATCTCTGGTTTTTACGAACCGGTGGATTTATGATGGAGAAGATATTGTGCAAAAAGAAGAAATTGCTTGTACGATGCAATTTCTTCTTTTTCCAAAATATTTTCTTCTCCACTGAACAGTTATTTGTCAAATTAAATCCAAAATAAATTTTCGTCTGCGAACCTTTGAATTTGGACAGGTCTAAATTTTGAAAAACAGGAAAGGGTTAACTTAGCGCAATTGAATACTGGCTGGAAACGTCGTGCATAGGCTCTTTTGAAGATTGAGTGAATGGGGTTTAAAGCCATTTTTAACAGTATTTCAGTCATATCGCGGCGGCTGGAGCACCTAGCAATGGATTCTTGGTATTTCTCACACCAGTACTACCACCACATCCTTTCCCAGACTCCAGCTGCAATCCCACTTAGGTGTACGACTATCCAACCATTGGTGAGAGACAAATGTCGGAAAGGATATGTGCCGCCGCCGGGGAGAAGATCCACTGACAACGTTAATTTGTAGACAAAAAGTAAAGAACTTTAATATTATTATGTTGTATTATGTTGTAGAAACTAGAACTAACTTTTAGATGACACACGCGAGTCACCTGGGCAACATTTCAACGAAGATCCTACGAAACAAACGTAAACCATAGCCAATTGCAATTATTTGATATATACTACTGGTAGTACCCATTTTGATAGACATCACTTGGTATTTATAGGAAACTTTTGGGTTAGTTCCTGTCTATTAGCTTTCGGCAAACATGTGGATGTTTGGTCTTACGAAGAATCACGGATCAAATGACATTACAGCTGGGATGGAACTTGGTATTACCGGACAATACTTCAAAATGCTTGTTCTTCTCAAAGCCGGGCGGGAAAGAAGTAATTCACAAAATGTTAGCTACAAAAGGAAGTACCACTTCGATATAAAACGGCGTCATTTAGCAAAATTTAGAGTCATTTGCATGTAATGAAACAGTTCCATGACTGTTTGGCGACCTAAACGTCCGAACTATAGATTGAAAAAGTTGTAGTTACGACGTTTAAGCCGCTAAACAATCAAAAACACTTCACATACATGTCGACCAATGTTGGAGTGCAACGTTAACTTCCGGTTTAGATGAATGATATCAATGGTCGACTGATTCCGATTTAGAACGCGATCCGACAATATAAAGTACATTAAAACCCTTCAGCCTTCTTCATTAACAATATAAAGACCATGTCATTTATCTTTTCATCTTAGAAATATGAACATTATAAATATGCGAATCGGACTTTCAATCATGAGGTCCAGGGTTCGTTTCCCGGTCGCGGCAAATACCCTTCCACCATTTGTCTCCAACCATTGGTCTGGTAATCGTAAAAGTTGGACGAGCGGCTAGTGGTTCGGATAGGGTGAAGTGGTAGAATGGTGTGAAAAAATGCCAAGAAATGCAAAAGCCCTCCTTTTCAAGCCCCTCATGAAAAAAGCTTTAGAAAACATTGTGGAAAATGAAGAAATTGCTTGTATCAAGCAATTTCTTCATTTTTCACATTGTTTTCTATCCCAAAAGACAAAAAAAAAAAAAAAAATAAAAATAAAATAAAATAAAAAAAAAATAAAATTCCATCAATTTGAAATTGTCGTCTGCAGCTTCTTTCAATTTGGACCATTCTAAAATTTTGCTGTGTTGGAATGGGTTAAGTGACAAAATGGGTATCAGGTTCGCAACTATCGAGTCTTATCTAACTGTGATATAATATACACAGTAAAACTTGAATGAAGTGACCTATCAAGGGACGGCAAAAAAGTGGTCGCAAAGAGAATAATTTAATTTTCGGTTTCGTCTATCAGAAACGGGCGCTCTGATTGGTCGGAAAAAAAATCATAACTCCATGAACAAAATTTTGAGCACGCAGCGATTTTGTATGCTTCCGCACGAAATAGTCCCATACAAAAAGGTATCAAAATTTGTAAAGTTTTTGTTTTTTCGCTCGATGCTATTAATTTATAAGAAATGAAGAAATTTTTTTGTTTTCATGCAGGTATGAACCGAAAAACCTAATCACACAATGTATGAATCCGCTTCGCGTATTCATACAGCGTGATGAGGTTTTTCGGTTCATACCTCCATGAAAACAGAAAAAAAACTCTCTTCATCTCTTAAATGGTTGCTTAATTTTTAAGACATTGCTATGATGGATCTATTTGCTTGCATACATAAGTTATTGCAGAATTCTCACGCAAGCCTGTTGTTTGAACTCATTAGAATCTTCTCATTAAGAGTTCAAACAACATATGATTTAGCCACGGTAGTTCTTCATCTTCTCAGAACCTTATACTTTTTGGGTAGGGAATTGTGATTATAGTCGCTTAATAAAATTGGTCGATAAATAGAGGTAGTCGCTTAAGCAAGATTTACTCTATGCATAAGTAAAACGTGTGCTTTTAGTCGCGAATTTTGATTGCCAAGAATCATTAATGCGTCAAGGGTTTTCAAAGCCCACGAATGGTTAACGAATGATTAACGTCGATTTTTTTAATCTATATCATCTATCCTACACGTAAAAAGGGCTTTAACTGTTCAAAATGTATATGTGATTCAACAATTCAAATACGAATGCCCGTGCAAATTCAATGACAATTACCTTTAACTTGGTAGCAAAAACTACCGCGATATGCGTATACATCCAGCCTAAATTCTCTTTGAAGTTATTCTGCTTGTGATCAGGTACTAATTCTGACTGAAGTGGTTATGAACAGATATTCCCTTAACAACAACTCTAATCCCAGCCTGCATTTCTTGTTCCTCCATTTTTAAGATAAATCGTTTTGAGGTACAGTACATAAACAGCATTTCCTGAAATTCTTTTCTGTAGCATCTAAGATGAAAGTCCTACCAATATTAACCCTTATCACGCTGTATAAATTACCTTACTGAATTGCTGTAAAATCAAAGGGCTGAAAGCACTGATAGAACTTGCTGTTCAAAATACAATATTTTTTTTTAGAAATCAACTCCAAAAGCAACTCTGGCAGGAAAAGTACAAGCAGGAGGAATAGACTAAGATCAGCCTGCACATAAGTGCAGTCTGATCTTAGTCTACACCTCCTGCCAAAACCGGAATATTCCGAGTTCAGCAAGACAATGGTTAATGCCGACCATTTTGGAAATTCTAGCTATTCCAAAACATGTTTTCATAATTGATCGATAAGTAATGATTAGCAAATCCAGTGAATGCCGCGGAATCCTTTCTTATATAATATTGGAGATATATGCCTGGTGCCCATTTTCTTTCATGTTGGTCTTTTTGAAAATCTTAAGTTCATTTAGGAAATGCAGAAAATAGTGTTTTTGTTTTGTTTGTTTTCATGGAGGTATGAAACGAAAAACAAAACAAGCCACACTGTATACATATGAAAAGCATGGAAACCCACGTTATTGTTCTTATCAAAACTGATTTAGTTATTACATTAATTGAAATATCTGTGCAACATGTGTTAACCAAGGCCAACGCAACATATAGGACTACAATGGCATATCGTCGACGGGATTCCAAATGTCGTAAATACAGCTTTATTCAAGGTGTATTTACGTTATTTTGTCCGCCCTTCGACGATATGGTTACACTTCTGTCAGATTTTCACTGATTAGAAATTGAGTAAAAGGGGTCATATTTGGCAGTGTAAAGCTCTTTTCAAAAGTTTCGTTGGAATTCGAACATTGGTCAATCTTAAAGATCGGGTTTTTTTTGCCTTGAAATTCATGCTAGGACGATGATACCATTAGTGATAAACTTAACGACAAATTTATATTGATCACAACAACCATCAAATTTTCTCAGAATGAATGCATCACCATAAGGATCGTTCCCTACGAAATTTGGTATGATCCGTGAAGAAATATGGGAAAAGGGGCACTTTGAAAATTTAATTTTAAAATGTTCGTTAACACTAGAGAGTGCACAATTTTCATCGGATTGGATTCTCTTCAAACTTTCTCAGAATGATTGTACCATCATAAGGATCGTTCCTTTCGAAATTGGGTAAGATCCGTCAAGAAACACGAGAAAAGGGGCCTGAAATTAATTGAAAAATCTTTTAAAATATCCTCAATTCGGGACGGTCTAATGCGGGGGGTGGTGTATTCCTCATTACTGAACAACAATAAGTTCAAACATAAATCAATTAGCACACACGAATATGGTGCAGCAGTGGTCTGCCATTGTGCAGACTTTCGTCAAGACTCGAAAATATCATGCCAGAAGGGGAAGCACAAAATTTGACTATAATGCACAGTTGAGTTATACCATATATAAAAAAGAAAAATCGACCGGCAGCTGCCTCTTATTTATTTGCCTCTTAAGTGTTATTGAGTTAAAAGTATAATTTCTCCTATAGTGCATTTAATAGGGATTTGATTCGGTGATTGGTATCTGACGAACTCACATGTCCTGTAACACTACACTTAATTGGCTAGTGTCTATCGACTGTTGTCGCAATTAGGTCACGTGCTGTTTGATTAACGGCATTTCCTGTTTGTGGCAAACACAACGACAGTCCATAAAAAAGTTGGCATGGCATGCAATCAATTTCTACTGAGTCTGCTAAAAACACTTGGTACAAAGTGGCACTAGATTTATTCTGTTATGCTTTTGAAATAATTTTTTACGGAAAAAAACTGAACGGAACTATCCCACAGCCAGACGACAACATTTAGTCCAAATTCAAAGGAATGATTGAGAACAGGCTAAGCCTAAATCACCGGAAAAATAGACTTGTGCAAATGGCATTACCACTTTCATTGTTTTTATCTACACAGAACGGGAAAAAAAACCACTCTTTCGTTAGCCAAAGTTACTACTTTTTGGTAAACTCGGAGAGGTTGAAATTTGGGTTTAGACCTGTAGGATGGCGTCTTTTTGTTTTTATCTTATTGTTGTTGTTGTGTTTTTATTTGACAAACAATTTGAATATTAAATCTAATATCTGGGCTTGTATCTCGCTTTATTGCTCTGAAAGAGGTAATGCGCCCCCATTGTTTTTTCCTTGGTACATACGAAAGTCTATATTTTCTTTTTCTATTTGATAGGTTATTCCATATACTCGAATTGGTTAGAATCTTGTCCCATTTTACCTCATTTATGGTACTTGTATATGGAAAATAATAGAAATTATTGTCTCGATTTTGTCATAAATGAAATGCGCCTTCAAAACAAGAGCGTTGGGAGACTTGTTATGATTCCAGAACGAATGCCAAAAATTTAAAGTATAAATCGGCTGAGTAGCTCAATTAAGTGTACGAGTTTCGTCTTAAAAGCGTATTTCAAAAGTCTAGTGTCCAAAAGTTATGTCTTTTAAGAAATCTTACCATTTAAAAGTTATCAAACGGAATTAAGTAGGAAATGGAGAAACTAGGAGTTGGGTCCTTATCCACTTTTTTTTCTAACTCATAGAACATACAAATCCATAAACTTTTATATAAGTTATACCTTTTTAAAAGAAACTCCGGAAAAAAGCATATGACGGTCAAAGTATAATGAAAATTGGAACACAAACAAACAAAACTACTGGACCAATGAAATCATTGATTTACACTGGAAGCTAACTTTAAACTCCGACATTGGCCACGTTTTTGGTGGTTTGACGACTTAAACGGCGTACTTACAATTTAATCAAACTGTAGTTACGACGTCTTGAGTCACAAAGCAACTAGTCTACTGTTTTCTTACATGGAACTGGCCATTAATTTTGCAAAATTACGCCGTTTAAATCTAATTTGAACTTCCTGTCAGACTAAATGGACGGGGCCTGTTATGTACAACATAACTGTGAAGTTTCAAAGCATCATTAACACAAATGACGGAGACATTTTGAAGTATTAAAAGGTCTCAAGTTACAAATGCAATGTTTTAAATACATAGCTATATAAATACACTTAATAAAAAATATGTGAACGCATTCTTGATTTCTATCGTAGATTGTTTATTTGATGTTGTTTTGAAACCATCTTTCGTTGCAGAGTCATTCAAGATAGAGCCTACATGAACATTGCATTAAATTCTCCAGAATTATTTTTCATGCAAATATTTTGACACACCCCCAATTTCAAAGTTAATATTCTTGGACGGGATAATTTTCAACGAATTTGCGTTTGGAAAAATCATAACAGATTTTTTCGTTTATCATCTTTGGATATACCATCGCACGCAAATAAACTTCCAGATAAAACTTTAGTAGTCAAAATTAAATGATCCTCAAATTTCAAAAAATCTCGACATATTGCTATTTTTGTGACTTTTGCAAAGAACTGTTAGTTCCTCCTTCATTTTCTTGCCCATGTCCCGTTGATACAAAACGGCTACATTTTATGTCGACATACCTGGTATTGGTTCGACTCACTTATTTGAGTTTTCATTTGGCAACCGCTTGCTATTTAATATTTTGCAACATTAAAAGGGTAAGGTGTTCGTTTATAAGGTTTGCTTAGTGTAGTTACACAAATCAGTGTAAATACAGGCTCTCGCAGGGACAAAATTTCTCAAAAAAGTTATCCTAGAATCTTCGTTATGATTTTGAACAGGGCCCCCTAATAATTATTTAAGATTAGGTTACGAGTTCACTACGAAATACCTTTGCAGAACAGAAAAGAACCAAATTCGAAAAATTTTATGTTAGCGGCGTGATCGAATGATCGATAGTTTCGAGACATCCCAATTTTCTTTCTTCAGCCAACGAACAGTGAAATTGAATACGTAATGATATCGTAACAATCACACGATATTACGCATTGTTAAGAAAAAATATGGAGGAGACCGAGCCGTCAAGAAAACGAACACGCAGGCGTCCATCTCTAATTGCAGAATTAGCGAGGAAACGGCGTCGTGATTAACCAAAGCGCTGAAAGCGCTGAAAGCCTGAGATATGTATACAGGAGATATATATTCTGGGCAGAAAAAAGTTTGATGGTCGGATTATCGGAGGTGCCACTTTCTACCCAAATCTACTGTCGATTATGCGCAGATCTACCAATTTGTGCGCTAGGGGACACAACCTGCCCGCAATAATTTTCATCCCGTTGAGGTATTGTAACGATAGATTTACATGTAAATATCGTTACATATTTTTCACCCGATCGAAATGCTTTGAAGGGATCTGATAAAGGCCATCCAAGGATCCTTCCTGTGAATTTTGGTTGAATTATGTTCAATACTTTCTGAGAAGAAGATTTTTAATGTGAAAGTTGACGGACGGACGGACGGACACCACATAATGACAAAAGCTCGTTGGCTTTCAGCCAGTCTAGCTAGCGAGAGTGAGAGCTAGAGAGTGCGAGAGGTTGGAGAATGGAACGTGTAGCCAGGCTCTTATGTGCGATGTGAGTATTCTACCACACAGATCAATTTCGTTATGTAAATATGCGCTTTATAATCTCTAGATAAAGAGAGCGAGAGAGGGCGGGCTGTCGTTTACCAGCTTAACATGATTATGTACACCTCTCAAAAACGGTATGTAGACCTTGCATCCTTAGGGTAGAATTCGGAGGTAAAAATATATAGATACAAAGTCCGAGCACGACCAAACTGTTTTTCAGACAGTGCGAATATGATCCTATGAATGACCAATTAATTTGTTAAGGCAAAACATTCCAGTCGTACTTTAGACCGACAGCTTCGCTTATCAGCTTTATACAGCAACTTCGTCTAACCGGACCGTTTTAACATTGTTACTCTAGAATAAGTAATATTATTATATTAAACAAACGCCTTATTTTTTTCTTAACAATATGATATGATTATATATGTTTATTAATTTACAATATATTATTTATCTCCTTTCTTTCTTTCCATTCACTAGTCAAGTTTTGATAATTTTGCCAATTCAGAACACTCACACGAAAGTACTGTACAACAAGCCGACAGCTTTCAATGAGTCATATCTCGCCTTCGTTCTTCTCGTCTCAATCGGGCGTATTAATTTATTGTCAGATCCGATCTACTTTTCAAGCTACAGGAGATCACATTGATTGTGGTAGATGTTTTTACATTATGTTTTCACATTAAACTCTGCATGGGTTTGAATTTTTAGCATTGTAACTTTAGTTGTTTTGTTTGAATTGGGGTTTTACGCCGCTTTCAACAATCTTTCAGTTATATCGCGGCGGCTGGAGCACCTAACAATGGATTCCTGGTATTTGTCAAACCAGTACTACCATTACATCCCTTCCTAGCCTCCAGCTGCTATCCCTCATAGGTCTACGATTATCGACCCATTGGTAAGAGACAAATAGTCGGAAAGGATGAGTGCCGCCGTCGGGGATCGAACCCGGGACCTCTAGATTGACAGTCCGACGCGCTTGTAACTTTAGCCTCAGATTGCTTACGCAATCTCAGGCTAAAAAACGGACATTTACTCTAAAAGTAGGGTTATAATTAGCAAAGTACATGTCCTCAGCGTAGCCATTTTTCTTCTATTGTGTATGACGTCATATAAAAATTGTCGAAAGTATTGAAATAGTCAACTTATATGCAAATAAACATAAAATTACTCCATTTCAATTATCAACGGCAACGGACCGACATAAAGCGAAATGGGTCGAGCAAGATTCAGAAACTTTAGAGCCACAATTTTTCTAGTCATATTTTTCTTTATTGATCACTCCACATTGACGAATGGTTCATTTGCGTGAAAAATATAACAGTAACTGGTAAAGATGGGACATTTATCGACACAAAATTGATGAAATTGGAAGCAGTTTGGCCTTTAAATCTGCATTCCTGATGTAGAAATTAATTACCCCATTTCGGGTATCCCTTTAAAGATATTGATAAAGTAAACTATTTTTGTTCAGGTTCAACATTTTTGGCATAACGATTGTCATGTGAAGACATCGAAGACAATATTAGTATGGAACAGAAGAACATATCTTTTATTTTCATCCAAGTACATAGAGGTACAATTTGGACAATATACAGCAATAATATATAGGATAATAATTAAAGTGCTTCCGGTAAAAACATTGAAATAAGTGTATGCCAACAGCGAGGAAATTTTAGACTAATCCGAGGGATAGATGCGCTACAATGAAGTTGTGGTTACTAAAACCGGTATCGGGGGAAAAGAAGAATATGCTTGTGTTGACTAGAATATCATAACTAGAGACAATGTGGGCTGTAGTTATGACGTTTTAGTCTCCTTTCGATGTTACAAATTGAAGTTTGATCTCAATTAGATGTAATACTGTTTATTATTATTATTATTATTATTATCATTTTTATTTATTTTTATTTTTTTTTAACATACAACTGTATTCATGAATTTACAGTAACTCGTGCCAGAAAGGCTTTATCCCCTGTTTTCCTGTCCTTGTTCGAAACGAAAGAACAAGGAATGGGATATGGGGAATATAATGCGAATTATTCTTTATCCCTTTCCTGTCTTGCAAAATTTTAGACCTGTCCAAATTCGAAGGTTTTTAAGACAAAAACTTATGGTGGCTTAAATTTGAAAATAACCATCGAGTAAGTAAGGAAACATAGTAATAGTGGAAAATGAAGAGTTCGTTTGTTACAAGCAATTTCTTTTATTTCCACAATGTTTTCTCAAGTATAAAAGCACAGGGTCGTAAAAAAACAGGGATTGAACAGGAAAGGGTTAAACTTCAACTTACAACGACATTTCCGTATTTACAGTAAATAGTGTCTAGATGACTGTATCCTCGGTTTTTCCTATCCTTGTTCGAATTGAACAAAAAAAGGAATGAGATACGAGGAAAACAATATAAAATATTGTATTCTATGCTTTCTATGCTTACACAGCGGACATAACAATTAAGAAAGGCAAGTGACAATTAACGGGCTACTAATGAAACTATTTATTCAAAGGTGGGCTATTAAGAACCACTGACGTCAGGTAATGGGTTAAAGTACGGCGATAGAGTTGACTGCGCTATGCAGGTAAGTCACGGTCAAGTGGTGCGTGTTATTGTTGGGTTAAATATAGAAACATTCCAATCGTTTGTAAACTTGGCCATTTATGCCCCACGTGCGTAATTTTCATTCATGAGAAGACGGCTACGACTTCGTACACATTGTATGGTAGCCAATCAGAAAGTAGCTTTTGCATTTATCTCGTGGCATAGAGGGATACACGGTGGACATGAATTAACAGTGCATAACTGCGTCGAGGAAATTGGGAAAACAATTATTGTTTATAGACTTTACAGGTAATATTTTTAATGAACGTTTTTAGACACACGATAAATCACGTGGACTGGACATTCTATTTATATTATAAAGTAGGCTATATTGCAGTTCATTACCAGACGATTTTTTTTATCATCGTTATTATTTCGTTTTATGCAATAATGTTGGAAAAGGATAAATTCTATAAACGGCCATTTGAATGATTTTTGTCTAAAGTATGTTTAAACTTTCATGAAGGAGATAACACAATTAGTTTTGGGATAGAAACTATGATGGTAAAAGGAGGTGTGTGTGTGTGTTTTTTTTTTTTTGTATTCTTTTTGTTAAAGGATTTTAACATTTCAAATGATTGGATATGCCTTTACTGAGGACAAGTGGCAATAATCACAGGATTTAGAAAGGAGGGAATGGATTGAATTAACTAGGAGTGAAACAATATAGAAAAGGGAGAAAGAGAACAATAATATAACTATTGAAGAACCTGTTTTGGATTTGACCTTTACCTTTCTTGATTGATGTTGAACATTTGCTAATTCAAAAATATGAAATAATGTGACAAACAATGACTTTTAGAAGGGTATTGTGATAATTGATTTTAGCTGCATACTGTCTGGATATTTACATTATTACATTCATTAATGAATATGATTGCAAAGTGAGGTATAATAATAAATCAAAAAATATTTACAAAATGTTTTGTCGAGCTACACAGGAAAATCAAACAATTGGGTGGACGGTGGGATTACAGGTTTTTAGATATTTACAATAGGTGATATTAGCAACTTATTCCCTCTGTACACAAATTTCTGGCAGGCACTGTAGTTCAAGACCAGCCTGTGCAAGTATGCCTGATCTTGGTCCCCACTGACATACCATTCCAAACATTGTGGGAAAGACATGAGCAAGACTGGTGCAAATTTCTAAATAATAAATGTCAAGTTTTATGAATTAAAATTCAAATTTTGACTGATAAGGGTAAACAGGCCGGCATATTACGCATCATAGAGTTCTACAATAAGGTAGCAGAATAATTTGCATCCTGCTAGTCTTGATGTTTTTATCATTTTGTAAACAGTATGCTGTTTGAAAAGGAGGGTTTTTATTTTCTAGTAGTAATTCAGGTGCAGGGGACAATAGGGTTGTATTTTCAATTGGTCGCTTTATGGCTTGCATCATAAACATGTAGTCAAATGACATATGAAATCACATTCAAGATTACAACAGTGAAGGAGATGGATAATCCTCAAAAAAAAAAAAAAGAAAGTGTAATACATGTATAAGAAATACAACAGGAAAATTGCTTTCAATGGGAGATATTTGCCATTTGAGAAAACATTTAATTTTAACCCTTTCACGTGCAGTTCATGACACATTTTTGTGATGTTCAGTTCTGTCGGGCTTTGAAGATTAAGATCAGCCTGCACATGCATGCAGTCTGATCTTATTCTACACTGACAGGTATATTCTTCAGCATCAGGGGACAAACATGGGCAAGATTGGTGTCAGGTTCTCGAGCAATGGCAAATTATTTTTCACAGAAATTAGACTCATCAGGGTATTGGTTAACCCTTTCCTGGACAAACCCGGGATTTTACGTAACTGTGATTTTTTACTTGGGAAAACATTGTGGAAAAAGGAAAAATCGCTTGTAACAAGCAATTTCTCCTTTTCAAACAATATTTTCTACCACATAGGATGGTCAGATTTCAAATTGCATGCATTTTTCATTGTGGTCTACAACTTCTTTCAAATTGGACCAGTCTGAAATTTCATAAAACAGGAAGGGGTTAACAAAATATAGAAATACCTTCAAGTTACAGTTACAATACAAAAAAGAACAATTTACCCAATAAAAAGGACTTAATACAAAACATCATACAAAAGGGAATTGATAAGAGTACTTTCACGGGTAATTCAGAGGCAATTGGACTGCATGTTAAGTTGGTCATTGCATTCAAATTTTAGCATCATTCATAATGTGTTTAATAAAAGAGCTAAGATTTTTTAATTCATTGTGTGACTTTGTTTGTAACAATAGACTTATACTTTTTATATTTTTGTGAATTGTTTTTAGAAATCGGCTTCTTGACCCATTGAAATGGGGGCAATCAAATAGATAATGTTTTTCAGAGCCAATTTGATCAAGATTACAGAGATGACAGAATCTTTCAGTCACTGGGGTCCCATCATATCGTCCTACTTCGATTGGCAGAAGGTGGTTTGCCGTCCGGAATTTAAAAATGGGTAAATATTCATTTTTGCTAAGTATTTTAAGATAGTCTTCAAATTCATGGTTTTCTTTGAAACTAAGATAGATTCTGCCCTTGTTAGAAGTTTCCAATTGTTCTTTCCAGTTTTGTTTAAATTGGTCAATTAGGGTTAGTTTGATAGACTTATGAATTTTCATTTGATTTATTAAGAATTGGTTTTCCCACAAGTCGGGTCTTCCGGTTGATATTAAAATGTCTTTTATTTTATTTGGCCATTTGTAATTATGTTGCCTATTTGACACCATGTATTTATAGATTTTTAGAGAGAATTTCTCTGGTTTCCCTGTTACTAAGCGGTTCCAAAAGGATATCATGCGTGATTGAATTTCTATTCTAATAGGGTATCGTCCAAGTTCTCCATATAGAAATGACATGGGTGTGGATTTTCTAGAGCAAGTAATTTTTCTAAGAAAGTTATTGTGAACCTTTTCTAGTATGTCCAAATTTTCAAATCCGAATACTTCGGAACCATATGTAAGTATTGGAAGAACAGTGTGATCGAAAAGTTTTAAAACAAGGTCTAAGGGTAAATCTGAGTTATTTACTTTCATATATAGACAGTGTAAAGCTTTGTTTGCCTGCTCTGCAATATGTTTTCGGGCTTGAAGAAATGAACCATTGTTGGAAAAGGTGATACCTAGATAGTGATAACTTTCAACTATTTCTAAAATTTGGTCGCCAAGTTTAAACAATAGATTGTTTGTATTGCGTGCACCAAAGACTACTACTTTAGTTTTATTGGTGTTTACTTTTAAATGCCAATTATCGCAATAATTTGCAAAATGTGATAGACTATTTTGGAGATCATCAGCATTATCTGAAAGGATAAGTGTATCATCAGCATAGAGTAATACCAGGAGTTTAAGCCACAATGATATATCATCAGTATCTTTGAGCTCTACGCCGATGGCTCCATTTGTAAAAAGATTAGATTGTAGATCGTTGAGGAAAAGAGAGAATAGTATTGGAGACAGGTTTTCACCTTGTCTTACTCCGATTTCTGAGACAAATGTTGGAGAAAAAGAACCATTTAGCTGTATGCTAGATTTTATGTTGTCGTACATGTTTGTTAGGGCTTTAAAAAAGTTTCCATTTATGTTATAAAGTAATAGTTTATGCCACAGCCCTATACGCCAGACCTTGTCAAATGCTTGAGAGAAATCAATAAAAGCTACATACAGTTTCTTTTTCTTTTTTCTTAGTATTTCAATAAGAGAGTAAAGTGTAAAAATGTGGTCAGTACATGAGTAATTTTTTCTGAAACCTGCTTGATTTTCCTGTAAAACGTGGTTTTCTTCCAAAAAAATATTTAATCTATTGTTCAGAATGGATGTGAATAACTTTCCAAGGCAACTTAGTATGGTGATGGGTCTGTAGTTATTGGGGCTTTTCGGATCCCCTTTATTTTTAAAGATTGGGATTATTACACCTTCCAACCATGTTTTGGGAATAAATCCTGTATTAAAGATACAGTTGAATAGCTTGTGGTACAGGGGTAAAAAAGAATTCTTAGTTGATTTAATGTATTCATTCAGAATATTGTCAAAAGGACTTGGAGATTTAGAGTTTTTGAGACTATTTATACATTTCATGATTTCGTCTTCAGTGATTTCAGAATTAAGATAATCATTATGATAATTAACATTGTTTATTTCTTCACAGAATCGGTTATCATTAATTTCATTTTTATTTATTTCTTCAAAGAATTGGTAAAATTGATCTAAAGATGGAGTTTCCCTTTGTTTTTGTTTTGGCTTAAATTTTTGTAAGAATTTCCAATATTGTTTTGGGTTTTTCTCGCTCATAGATCTTAATTGGCATGATTGTTTTTGTTTGGCTTCATTTACATAATACTTTATTGTTCTTTTGTATTCTTTACTAGCTTGTTTGAGTTTTGCCTTATTGAAAATTGTTTTATTTTTGCTGTAGCTATTCTTTTTTTCGTGGTATTTTTTTCTTGCTTTATGACATTTGGGACCAAACCACGGTTTATTTTGTGGGTGAAGATAAACATTGGGTTGACAAAATTTTCTCTTTGGGAAACTTATATCTGCTGATGTTTGGAAGATATTTTGGATTTCATCTGTTATAAATTCTATTGTTTCTTGCGATTGTGGGAATGAGTTTAATTGATTGATCAGTTCTTCCACCCTCTTTTGATCAATATTATTGCTAAATTCAGATTCGAACATAGGTAGCCAGTTACGCTTCTCAACGGGGTTAAGGAATACAGTTTCTGTGCCCGAGGATGGTTCTATACCGATTTCCCAAGCGAGAATATTGTGACCATCAGAGAAAAGGGGGTCAGTTTCAAGAATTTTAAATTCCTTGATATTAATGAAACAATCTGGTGAAGCAATAACATAGTCAATAACGGATTTTTCTCGGAAGGTGAAGTCACCCTGGTTTTTGTCGCTAAAACACCTGCCATTCAGGATAAATAAATTGTTATTTTTACATATGTCAAGTAATTTGAATCCATTCGTGTTTGTACGTTTGTCTTTTGAATTTCGCTTCAGGTCAAAAGAAAGATTTTCGAGGATTTTATACTTATGAAGTTCAGTTTCTAAACTCAAGTCGATGCCAACGGCTTCATTGAGATGAGAATCAGCGGCAACATAGTCACGCATCGTACCAACACGACAATTTGTATCTCCAGCAAGGTAAACATATTTATAATCGTTACATTTATCATCTATTTCATTTTCAAGAACTGAAAATTGATCGTCTGTGAAAAATCGCGAATTTTCAGGGGGGACATATATTGTACCAAAAATTAAATTTTCATCTAAAGATAGTATTGTTTTGTCAATCGATACCCACAGAATATATTCAGAGTTATTAGGTAAGTAGTGTACAAAAGATGCCAAACTGTCTTTAACATACAATCCAATGCCTCCTGACTTACGCTTGTAGTTAACGGATCGATTTTTTGAAATGAAATAATAGTTAGCAATGTCAACAATATCAGAATTGTCAATATGTGTCTCACATACACTAAATAGATCGTACTCACTTATTAGGTTTATAAATTCAGGATAATCCAGTCTCTTTTTTAATCCATTAACATTTAAGCACCCAAATGTCAAATTGTTTGATTTTAGGACCCTTGGCGGATCTATCCCTCCGTTTTCCTAACTAGACGATACTGGGGTTTCATCACTTCGATTGTTAGTACATGAACTAGCCGGGGACTGCAAGCTCTCCTGGAAGGACGAAGATGGTTGTGTTTGCCATGGACGCTGAAAGTCTTGCGCTCCAGCGCGGGGAGTCTGGGATTGATGATAAGAGCGCTGTTCAGCAGGGACACGAACGCGCTGCCTCAATGTGACTGGCGAGGGCGATTGGGAACGACGGCTTCTTTGCACCGTCCGGGAGCGATGTGTATTGGCCGAGACTGATGAAGCGTGTGTATTTAGAGGCCCACTATATGGTGATACGGTCTCTATTATATCACTGCTTAATTACTTTACACCAAGTTGACCTATCGACCCCTATCATTAAGATTAAATATCCCGCGGTCACTATTTGATGCTCAACACTGAGGTCTAATGAGGGCGTTAACATATCGTCAATGGGCAAAGAGTAGTTCTAGTAATAGTTTATTTCAACGACGTTTTTTTAACATACAGTAAGCTAAGTACAAACAAAACAATATAGAATCTAGAATCAATGTTTAGACGTTCGAAATCCAGTCAGAAAATCTTTTGGTAATGTATCATGTGAAAGGTTTATTACAACGCGGCGGATGGATACAAAGACATGTATCTATTTAAGAGATGAAGAGAATATTTTTTGTTTTCATGGAGGTATGAACCGAAAAACCTAATCACACTGTATGAATACGCGAAGCGGATTCATACATTGTGTGATTAGGTCTTTCGGTTCATACCTCCATGAAAACAAAAAATATTCTCTTCATCTCTTATAATTTAATAGCATTGAGCGAAAAATGCAACAACTTAACAAATTTTGATACCTTTTTGTAGTGAACTATTTTGTGCGGAAGCATTCAGAATGGCTGCGTACTCAAAATTTTGTTTGAGAATGGGTTTATCTCAAATTTCATGGAGGTATGAATTAAATTTTTCGACCAATCAGATCGCTCGTTTTTGATAGACGAAACTAACAATTAAATTATTAGACAATTAGCTACAGATTTGATATTACATGTACATAAATTTAGTCTTGTAAGATAGACTACAACCGTGTACTTATGAAAGTAAGTATAAGGTTATTAATCTATTTAATATCATCCCTTTCCTGTTCAATCCCTGTTTTTTTACGTCTCTGAGTTTTTATATTTGAGAAAATATTGTGAAAAAAGAAGAAATTGTTTGTAAAAATGCATTTTTTTCTTTTTCAACAATATTTTCTGCCCTAATAAATGATTATTTTTCAACAAAATCAACTTCAAAATGTCCTCTGCGAAACCTTTGAATTTGGACAGGTCTTAGATTTTGGAAAACAGTAAAGGGTTAATGGGATTGCCTTACTTCTACACAAAGAGCATCAACTAGGAGCAGCTCAGAGAAGGACCACATTCGATATAGACCCTTTTGTAAAACAATGTCCATGCTCAATGCGAGAGATTGTGGAAAAAGAAGAAATTGTTTTTAAAAAAAATGCAATTTCTTCTTTTCCACAATAATTTCTACCCTATTAAATGATTATTTTTCAACAAAATCAACCTCAAGTTGTCCTCTGCGAAACCTTTGAATTTGGACAGGTCTAAAATTTGAAAAACAGTAAAGGGTTAAAGGGATTGTCTTACTTCTAAAAAGAGCAGCAGCAACTGGGAGCAGCTCAGAGAAAGACCACAGTCGATACAGACCCGTTTGTAAAACAATGTTCATGCGCATTGCGAGAGATTGGAAATTTTTTAAAGATTATAATAAAAGTTTCGGTATATGGTTGATATATCAAATTCACAACACCTCTGTAGCACCCTTGGTCTAACAATAGAAACTTATTAAGATCTGTTTGACGGTAGACTTAATCAAATACATGAAAGGAAAACAACAATAAAAATCTATACAACTGACAGTAATCATCGGCATTTTCATCATCGTTTACTATTTAAATAGCGATCATAACTAAGCAAATCGTTAATTACTAGATTATTAAAAGATGGGGAGAATATTTTTTCTGTATTCATGGAGCTATGAAAGACAAAATATAACCACCACTATAGAATACGCGAAGCGGAATCAACACAAGTGTGATAAGTTTTTTGTTTCATACCTCCATGAAATAAAAAAATATTCTCTTCATTTCTCACAATTTAATAACATCAAAAGAAACAAATAAATAAAAATGGCAGACTCGCAATAAATCAGTAGATAATTTACACGCGTTCGGAAAAACAATGAAAAACAAGAGGATCGTGAAGGACCTTCATAGCTCACCCGAATAACAATCACAAAAATTTACATAGCGAGTCAAATGAAACCAGGTTTCTACGTAGAGCCATAATGTAAGCAACTTTTACGGAGGGTGATGCAACTTGTAAAAAATGGAGTCTATCAGTTGTATGGTTTGTCATAGGAAAAAATAGTATAATTCAGTAGTTCAATTTAAAATACGGTAAGTGCAGTGAAGCTAAAATATGACAAGATAAACATAATTGATAGCTGAACACACCTACTGAATACGCTGGCCTTAAAGTTCACTTCTGATCTAAATGAATGATTTGATTGGTCGATTTATTCTTGATTGACAGTCACGATCGGACAATTCTAAAAACTTAAGTAGAGTACAACCAGGTGATGTAACAAACATAATCCGAAACCTCGAATTTGATTCTGCAACTCTTGATAGAAGACTTAAATACCAAAAATCAACTACATACATTGTATCTAAAAAAGTAAAAAATAAACTGGATTTTCTATGAAATGTTCTCGGTCAAACATCCGTATTCTAGTTATCGGTAAACCAAATCGAGCGTATTAATTCATACTTCCATCATGTAATTCGCTCCGATCTACTTTCCATGTCGAAGAATATCATATTTATTGCGTTAGATGTTTTAACATTAAACTCAGGGTGGGTTGAAATTTATCGTGATAAATTTAGCCTCAGATTGTTACGCAATCTCAGGCTAAAAATTCCGCACAATTTCTCAAACCGTTTAGAATTAAATTCTAAAAAAAAAAGATTGACCGGAGAGACAGATGTTGGACGAAATGGTGGCCTGGATGCAAAGCTAAAATCCTTATTGGATTGCCGGTAGGGGAGTTTACATTGCAATTATCAAAATCGGCCATAGTGATGGCAAGTTTTCTCAAATAGTATACAAAATACATGTATCTTATGATAATCTTAACACATGTATGCGCTATAGTTTTTTAGCCTGAAATTGCGTAAGCGATCTGAGGCTAAAGTTACAATGCTAAAAATTCAAAACCATGCAGAGTTTAATGTGAAAACATAATGTAAAAACATCTACCGCAATCAATGTGATCTTCTATCGCTTGAAAAGTAGATCGGATCTGACCATAAATTAATACGCCAGATTGAGGTGAGAAGGACGAAGGCGAGATATGACTAATTGAAAGCTGTCGGGCTTGATATACAGTACTTTCGTGTGAGTGTTCTGAATTTGGCAAAATTATCATAACTTTACGATGGAATGGGAAGAAAGGAAGGAGATATATAATAGATTGGAAATTATTAAACATATATTTTAAGAAAAAATAAGGTGTTTGTTTCATACCAAAATAATACTACTTATTCTAGAGTAACAATGTTAAAACGGTCCTGTTAGACGAAGTTGCTGTATAAAGCTGATAAGCGAAGCTGTCGGTTTTACGCACGATTGGAATGGTTTGTTTAACAAATTAATTGGTCATTCATAGGATCATATTCGCACTGTCCGAAAAACAGTTTGGTCGTTCTCGGACTTTGTGTCTATATATTTTTACCTCCGAATTCTACCCAAAGGATGCAAGGGTTCAAACCGCTTTTGAGAGGTGTACATAATCATGTTAACCTGGTAAACTAACACCCGCCCTCTCTCGCTCTCTTTATCTGGAAATATAAAGCGCACATTTACATAACGATTACATTGGTCTGTGTGGTAGAATACTCACATCGCACGCAAGAGCCTCCTAGTTCGAACCTGGCTACACGCCCTCATCTCTAGCTCTCTCTCGCTAGCTCCACTGGCTGAAAGCCAACGAGCTTTTGACATGATGTGGTGGCCGTCGTCCGTCCGTCCGTCCGTCAACTTTTACCTTAAAAAGTTTCTTCTCAGAAAGTACTGAACATAATTCAACCAAACTCAACCAATATTCACAGGAAGGATCCTTGGGTGACCTTTATCAGAGCCCTTCAAAGCATTTTGATCATGTGAAAAATGTATAACGATATATATATGTAAATATATCGTTACAATACCTCAAAGGGATGAAAATTATTGCGGGCAGGTTGTGTCCCCTAGCACACAAATTGGCAGATCTTGGCATAATCGACAGTAGTTTTGGGTAGAAAGTGGCACCTCCGATAATCCGACCATCAAACTTTTTCTTCCCAGATTATATATCTCCTGTATACATATCTCAGGCTTTCAGCGCTTTGATTAACAACTTCCAACGTAACCGTTGGAATTAGTTAGTTTTAGAGAGACTATTGTTATATAGTTATGCAATAATAACGGCAGTGTCAAAAAATCTATTAACTAAAACAAAACGATATGTAGACGTTGCATCCTATGGTTAAAATTCGGAGGTAAATACATATAGTCCAAGATAACCGTTGAAAGAAAATATACCCATTATTTCAAGCTTACCGCCCTTTATAATTAAAACTATGGATAACAACGACCCAAAGCTTCAATTATTCTGGTCCCCTGTCTACTTTAAGCTTAGGTGTTCGGGGTTAGGCTGCAACAAACATGTGCACGTATTTTAGATCTTTCCTAGGAGTGGAAGTAAGTCCGCCGATTACTGTGCATCTAGATCTCTTGTACAAAAAGGTTTAAACCTCTTGAAACTACAGTCAACCATCCGTGACGCAGTGCGTGCGATTCACAATGGCTCTCTAAATAAGTTGGTACACTTTCGGACATATAAGTATTCAATTGAATAAATAAATAAATATCCTCCAACACTGATAAGGACTTTATCTAATTTCTAGTTTCGTCTTTCAAAAACTGGCGTTCTGATTTGGTCGAAAAAAATTATTCTCACCTCCATAAACAAAAATCAGAACTCACAGCCATTTTGTATACATCCGCACAAAATAGTTCCATACAAAAAAATATCAAAATTTGTATTAAATTAAAAGAAATGAAGAGGATGCTTTTTGGTATGAACTGAAAAACCTAATCATACTTTTTTAAAAATCCGCTTCGCGTATTTATCCAATGTAATTACCTTTTTCGGTTTCACTTCATGAAACAAAAAAAAAAATCTCTTCGGCTCTTAAATAAACTTGGATTCAGCTTAGTTAAATTTACATACGGCTTCTAACCATACTTATCTGAATATATTTTACTCTTCAAAAGACGAACGAATTGACTAATCACGGCTGTCAATCAAGGAATACATCGACTAATCAAATCATCTATTCAGTCCGGACTTGAATTTTCAATTACAACATCGGCCGCCATTTTTTAAAAACCCTTTTTTTTGGTTTGCCGACTTAAACGTCGTAACTACACCTTGTTCAAGCCGTAGATTGGACGTTTAGGTCGCCAACCCTTCATTGAACTTTTTTATTACATGCTACAGGCCAAAAGTTTTGCATCCCCTCAAACAACAACAACAACAACAATACCCACCTAAAAAAAAAAAAAAAAAAAAAAAAAAAAAACGCCGTTCAAAATCGAGCCGAAACTTCCTCTTGCAGTTAAAGGGTTGGGCCTAGGGAGTCAGTCGGCGGGGTCAGCGATTTGTCAATTTAACACTAGTCCAATATCAAAACGATAGTAGTAGAAAATTCAAATTCTCAAAAGTAATGCACCAAATAACCCATTCGAACACTTGTTTATATCTCCCGAAGTTCAGGAATAACATTGTGGACAATGAAAAAATTGCTTGTAACTACAATACAACTGCTGATACAATTAAATGCATTTATTTTCAGAATTTAATCTACTTTGGATTGTCGTCTGTAGCATCTTTGAGTTTTGACTAAACCAACATTTTGTCGCTTGTTGATGTCAAAAAATATGACTGAACATCGCAGGGTCATGAATGCCTGTGCATCTATAGGGGGTGGTCCTTAATTAATCTCAAATTCGACAGGATGGCTTCCGTTAATGATTAGGACATTTAATGGATTGAGAGATCAATCAAGGAACAAATCGACCTTACATTTAGACCGACAATCTCCAACTTTTTTGTAAGTCTTTTTTTGTTGATTTGGCGACTAAAATGTCGTTAATACAGGTCATTTAAGCTGAGGTCACTTAATTTAAGGCCACAAACCTACGTATTGCACCCTTTTTAATGCATTAATGTCAATTATTACCTTAGTCGAATTTCTACATCGGATGTCAAAGTGCTTTAGTAGCGATCAATTGATATTATAAAGATAAAAACGTGATAAGACCAACTTAAAAAGGTCAAGTCGGAAATGTTGCATAACACAAACCTTCAGTTATACTCTAGAAATGGACAAATGGGTAAAAGCTGAATTCATTTACATGATCTTTGACCTTTATGCTGAATATATAATTAGTACATGGGCCAGACTATACGACAATTCAAAGTTTGTGAAATGTAGAAATTGTTTTTTTGTTTTTTTAGGGTAGAAAATATAAAGAAATTTCTTGTAACCATTAATGTTTTCTCCTATTTTTTTTCTTCATGGGCGTAAAATGAGATTGGGATGAATGGCTAAACTCTGGGCTTATCTATACACAATCAAGGGACAAATATGAAAATTTCAGCAAATATTCAAGGAAAAACATTTCGGAGAAATTAAAATCTTCAATTCAAGCATAAGGTCTTTAAGGTTAATGGTTAGCATTGCTTTCGGAAAATAGTTAACAAAATCAAGATCTGGTCAGGTCCAGCTTAGACAATTGACCAATCGCGTCCCTCAATCAAATGAGCGCGTGCGTGACATTTCCAACCATTACACATGTGCGCCAAGTAAAGACTCGGATCAGTCTGTGCATACGCACGGTCTGATCAGAGTCTTCACTCTGCGCTCTGTAGAAAGATACTGACCCAAAGCATCTTTAAGCAATCAGCAAATATTCTAATTGCCCCGAATGGCTGTCAAGGGTGCTCAATGTGTGCGAGTCACGCACATGCGAAATTGTTGGAAATGTCACGCATAGGCTCAAATGATTAGTCGACCAATGAATTCCTTCATTTAGACTTGAAGTTCAGTTTGAACTGCGACATTGGTCGCCATTTCGATGAACCTTTTTGTTCGTTCAGCGACCTAAACGTCGTAACTACAGATTATTTAAGCTGTAGTTTCGACATTTAGGTCACCAACCAACCATTGAATATTTCTTTACATGCTACTTGCAATAATTTTTGCAAAACAACGCCGTTTAAAATCGAGGCGGAACTTTCTGTCAGAGTTAAAGGGTGGGACCCAGGGAGTCAGAGGGTGGGACCAGCGATTAGTTAATTGGACCTAAGGTTCGGAAATTTAACCCTTTCCTATTTCTCAAAATTTTAGACTGGCCAAATTTGAAACACGTTGCAGACGATATTGAAAAGTGAGTGCAAATTGAAACAAAACCATTCAATGTGGTAGAAAATATTGTGGTAAAAGAAGAAAATGCTTGTTTCAAGCAATTTCTTCCTTTATCACAATTTTTTCTTAAAAATAAAAATGCATGGACGCAAAATCCAGTGATTATACAGGAAAGGGTTAAGGATTGTGAAATTCCTTTTTTCCAAATATAGTAAACGGCAGATCGCTGGCCACACCCACTGAACCCCGATGTGGCCGTTAACCAATTAGCAGACGACAAAATTTTACAGTGGTCCAAATTGAAAGGAGTTGCAGGCGACAATCTAAAGGTAATGAAATTTTAGATTTTTTTTCAAATTTCTGAGTAGAAACATTGTGTAAAATAAAGAAATTGCTGATTGTACTCCGTCAGGAAGTGCCGTCTCAACATCAGATTTATGGTCAGTAAGATGTAACGGTCGAAGACTTAAACGTTGTAACTACCGCTTGAATAAACGGTAGTAACGACTTTTAAGTCACTAAACAACAACAACAAAGCTTCATATTAAAGTTAGAAGAATTTAGTGTCCAAAGTTCACTACCGGTCTGTTTTTTTATCGATTGATTTTCCAATGAAATCACAATCCGTCATTTATTAAATTTAAGTTAAAGAAGTCGACGTATCAGTAAGAAAATAAAAGAGAAGTAATCGGATAAAAGACAAAAAAAGCCCAATCGAATTACACCCCTTTTGACTTTATAAATGTAAATAGGGCTGGTGGCCGAACATTCGTCGTAACTAAAGCTTGGATGGTCAAGAAATAGTCCGAAAATATTTGTCATCAGATAGTATTTAATTCTGGTCTTTAACAGAGAGGCGTTAGCTCTATTAAGGTCATCTTTCCCTCCAAAAAGTTGTTCTTAGAACTTACAAGCTAATCAAAAATATATTTGTCTTCTTCTGTTGTATTACTGGTTAAACGAAAAGATACAATTTCATTTGTGCTTAAATGACAGTGAAACCGTGCTCATCTTATTGTATCAATATGTTGAAACTCAAATTGAGAATAATATTAATAACAATGCTAAATAATACTAATAAAATAAAAATAATATGCACTAAATTCTTAGCTATTATTGTTGGAGATTTCAATGAAAATGATAACAAATTAAAAAAGCGAAATACTCATTTTCGACATACGCATTTTCGACATACACATTTTTGAAGATCCCTAACTAAAGCAAACCTTAAAAAATGACTCATGGCAAACCATCGCTCAGCCAACTTATCTATTATTCATGGCCCCGTTCCTTTAAGATCGGGGGCTTATTGTTTTCCGTGACTTCTGTCAGTCCGTTTGTGCGAGTGTCCGTCAGTCTAAAATATTTCTTGCCTACTAAATAATTTTCTGATACTTCTAAATAAATCAGGTATATCCTAACGCACCATAGAGTCGTGTAATTGACGGAATGTTGTCCCCGCCCTCTAATGACGTCGGCTACGTCTACTGTCAACGACATTTCGATATTAAACGGCAATATTGTGTGAAATACATGTCTAGTAACATGTTACGAAAAGGAAAACCTGTTGGTTGGCGATCAAAACGTCGTAAGTAAAGCTTGAGTAAGCTAACAAAAATTAATGACAAAACAACAACAACAAAACAAATATAAAACAAACTAAGACAAAAGCAAACTGTGGGAAATAAATACGGTCAATGTCGGTGTCCAAAATTCTCTCCCGGTCTAAATGAATTATTTGGTCGGTCGATTGATTCTTTGAATGACATGCGGAATGGATCAATTGGTAGCATCGGCTGATGTCAAGGTAAAGGTCAACAAGGTCAAACCTGAAAAATAACCTTTTGATGGTATTTTTGATTCCTAAACTTATATCATTATTAACCCTTTCCCACACAACCCCGCATCATACGACCCTTGAGCTTTTGGTAAAAAGAGATGGAAATTTATGAAACTGCTTGTTACAAGCATTTTTTAATTCCTCATTGTTTGCTTTCAAGAAATTCCCTTATCTAATCTTGAAATTGCCGCCGGCAACGTCTTTGAATTTTAGTTTTCTGGAAATGGGTAAATATTTTTTCTAATCAGAAGAGATGCAACGAACTCGTGAACATTTACGTCAGTCTAGATATAACGATATATTATGTACTAAAGGACCTGTGCAAGGAACAGTGTCGTGTGCAAATCACTTAAAACAAGCTTCCTGGTTATACATTCATTTAAAGGAACTGTAGTTTTAGTTTCATGGAAATTCAGAAATCTTAGTATCAATGCGGTTATCTCGTTGTTAATCATTTACCGACCGCAATACCTAATTCAGAAACTCAAATAAAGAAATCCATTCAATTATCATAATATCGACCTTTTCTCCAATTACAGTGTTTCTTCTATATGATCTAATGGTGGATAAATCAATTTCACCAACTCCAATCTTCTTTTAATTGTACAACATTGAATCTCCGACTACTATTACAGCATAAGCCCTAAACAGTCATATACGTGATCTGCCCCATTTCTAACTCTCCGCTCGTCTCCCAGGTTTGCGTATATGCTTCCGTATTTATATTGCAACAAGATGCTATATCAACAAGTCAAATATCTTATTTCGCACCAATGTTCATTCAAGAATGTAATGGAAGCAGACGATCTCAATCGTAGTTGGATTTTCCACATATCCTAGCTTCTCAGACCACTTTTGTCTACTATGTGTGTTTGTATTTGATTTGTTTGTTTTGTTTGAATTGGGTTTATCACCATTTTTAACAATATTTCAGCCATATTGCGAGGGCTGGAGCCTGGTATTTCTCACACCAGTGCTACCACGACATCCTTACCGAGCATCCAGCTGCTCATCCCCCTTCCTTAGACTTACGATTATCGTCTAAATTCTGGGAGGCATTTGTCTGAAAGGATATTTACCGCGACCGGTGATCGAACCCTGGACCTCATGATTCAGAGTCCGATGCTTTACCAGCTGCGCTTTGGCCGCGACCGATTGTATTTTGACGAAACCATGCTCATCTAGCCGCTTACCAGTGAGTCAATGACCCTGTTTTCACATGAACGCACATATTCCTTCTTTCTTTAAAAGGGGTTGTTATTATATCATTTCACAGAAACCCTAGCTATCTTTTATCTTATCTGCCAGGGCAACTTGTCGTATAAGCACAGACCCTATCATTTGCAGTTGCTTCATTAAAATTACAATATTAAACATGAAATTCGCAGCTTATATTACGTTCTTTATTTTTTTGTTAAAATTTGGGAACATTTGTGAGTCAAATAAATTAACATTGAAGAACAATGGGTACGAGGGGTTGATGGTTATTATAAAGGACAACGTTCCGGAGAATGGTTTTAACAAAATAGAAAGCATAAAGGTAAGACAACAAACATATGATCGTTAGGCATGCAAAATGTCGTAAATACAACTTTCTTCAAGCTGTATTTACGACATTTTGCTCGCCAAACGACGACATGATATGGACTGTTGTAAGAAAATGAACAGACATTAACGAGAAAAAAAATGCCAAAGCTCTATGTGTGTGCTTTTCACTAGATCGTGCTAACCCATTGTCCAATCGCTGGCAACGCCCACTGACTACCTAGGTCCCGCCCATTAACTCCAACAGTAAGTTACGCTTCGATTTTAACAGCGATATTTTGCAAAGTTTATGGCCAGTAACATGTAACAAAAAAGTATATTGGTTAGTAACCTAAAGGTAGTAACTACAGCTTGAATAAACTGTAGTTACTATGTTTAAGTCGCCAAACAAACAATAAAGATAAACAAAATGGCGGCCAATGTCGGAGTTGATATAATACGACATTATTTTGCAAATTTAATAGCCAGTAGCATGTAAAATACTTAGCTGGCGATTTAAACGTCGTAATTACAGGTTGAACAAGTTGAAGCTTTGACGTTTAAGTCGTCAAAGCAAAAATGAAGGTAAACAAAATGGCGACCAATGTCGGAGTTGATAAACTAAGGTCCGGGCTTAATAAATTATTTCATTGGTCGGTTTATTCCTTGATTGACCGCCGCGATTGGTCAATTGTAAGACGACTCTATTTCAAACTTGTCCGAATTCAAAGACTTTGCAGATGACATCTTTTGGCTGAAGAAAGTTCATACTTATCTGTCTTATGGGGTTGGAAACATTGTGGATAATGAAGAATTTTCGTGTAACCCACAATATTTTACACAGTTGTTTCTTCTCTAGGATGCTTCAAAATCGGGATTGTGTGGGAAAAGGTAAATTTTCGGAAGCTGTGTTTTTCTGAGTAAATTGATATGAAATTTGATAAAATGATGTTGTTAGATTTTTTTCTTCAATTCTAGGTAGTTCAGTTTTTTTAGCATACGTGTCTTAAAAATATTTAAAAATCGTGTGCTGTCGATTTGCCCTTTCTGTACAGTGTTAAGCGTCGTTAGGCTACCAAAATCAACAACCTATGGTTACGACGTATTAGTCGCCAATCGAAAAACCTTAACATTAATGCCAACCAACGGCAGATTTCAAAGTTCATATGCTGTGTACATTAACAATTTGATAGGTCGATCTATTGTTTTATTTACACCTATGATCCGTTAGTATAAGTCATTTTTCGATAGAATATGATCACTATATCACGTAAGTTCCAAAAATCAACTGTACTATTTTTACAAAATTGACCAATTGCTGTTAACTCCATTGGACCCGCCCATTGAATCCAACAGGAAGTTCAACTTTAAGATATTATACGGCGTTATTTTGCAAAATTTATAGCCAGTGGCATGTAAATTCCTTAGCTGGTGACTTAATCGTCGTAATTAAAGCTTGAATAAGCTGAAGCTATGACGTTTAACCAATTCCAACTCAATCCCTCCTTTTTACGCCCCTCTAGAAAAAAGCTTTGGAAAACATTGTGGAAAATTAAGAAATTGCTTGTATCAAGCAATTTCTTCATTATCCACAATGTTTTCCATCCAAAAAGACGAAAAAATTCAAAATTTCATCAACTAGAAATTGTCGTCTGCAGCGTCTTTCAATTTGGACCAGTCTAAAATGTTGCTGTGTTGGAATGTGTTAAGTCGTCAAACCAACAAAAATCAAACGTTCAAACAAACTGGCGGAGAATGGTGTAGTCCAAAGCTCAATATCCGGGCTAAATGAATGATTTGGTTGGTCGATTGATTCCTTGATTGGCATCGCGATTGGTAAACCGGATGAACAAGTATCCAATGTTCTTTCATGTTCTTTTAACCCTTGTCATGCTGTATAAATTACTTTACTGAATTGCTGTCAAATCAAAGGGCCAAAAGCACTGATGGAACTTGTTGTTCAAAACTCAATATGTTTTTTAGAAATCAACTTCATAAGCAACTCTGGAAGGAAAAGTACAAGCAGGAGGTATAGACTAAGATCAGCCTGCACATAAGTGCAGTCTGATCTTAGTCTACACCTCCTGCCAAAAACCGTAATATTCCGGGTTCAGCATGACAAGGGTTAATTAATATATCTTTTTTTTCACAGCTACGGTTTACGGAGGCTTCAAAATTCCTGTTCAAGGCTACAGAAAGACGGGCCTACTTCCGAACTATAACAATCGTGGTGCCACGAAATTGGGAGAATGTTGGCAGCGTTGAGAAGATTTCCTCTATAAATGTTTTCTCCGAACATATTAGAGTAGAACCGTAAGTTAAAACATAAATAAACAAACCAACAGATAATCCTGAGATCTATAGAAAACCATAGTTTCCTCTATAAATGTTTTCTCCGAACATATTAGAGTAGAACCGTAAGTGAAAACATAAATAAACAAACCAGCAGATAATCCTGAGATCTATAGAAAACCATGGTTTATTGAAAGAAAACAAAGGCAATTAAGCTCCTTAAAGCTTGTAAATAAAACTCATGCCGTAACATTTCGATGTCAAATAGTTTTAAGTACCACATTATGCATAAATAGCCTATTCCCACACAATCCCTCCTTTTTACGCCCTAAAGAAATAAAAAGGAAAACACTGTTGATCATGAAGAAATTGCTCGTATCATTATCGACAATGTTTTCCATCTAAAAAGACGAAAAAAATAAGATTCGATCAACCTGAATTTGTCACATTTAGCTTCTTTCAATTTGGACCAATCAAAAATTGTGTTTTGTTCTAATGGGTTAATCTGTAATTGAAGAAGAGAAATGCAGAAGTCCGACCGAGATTCGAGACCAGTAGTGACATTCATGCCCGAATCGTAAAGGTAACCGTTTTATTGATGAACTCCGTAGGCGTCCATCAGTGTTACAAATTTTGGAAAATCTAGTAGGATATGGTTCTATGTTAGAAGAGAAGTAGTGCTCAGATAGACTCGATTAATATTTTTCAAAATCAACCTCCCCCATACAACTGTACATTTCGAAAATGGCGCAATACGAGGGTTCTATATAATTTGTAGTTTATTTCCGTTTATTTATCGTCGATACCATAGCACATGCCCATATGACCGACGCCCCCAGGAGACGGTTAGTTGCTACGAGGGATAGCGCAAGGATACAGGACGAAACTGCTGAGAGCTCCGCCTGGTTCTTTTACGTGCTCGGTGGATAGCACCGTCACACGGGGCCTCGGTTTAACGTCTCATCCGAAAGACATTTAGTTTGTTAGTTGATATGGTCAGTCAAGGGCTCGAACCCGTGATCTTGAGGTTTGAAGTCAAGTACTCTACCAACTGAGCTAATCGGGCTGACTAAAAATTTGTACTGACTAATAATTTGTAGAACGCGTAAAGACCCCTCTTATATACGAATACACCCACCATTTATCCGCTTAGCGTAGATGCGGTCAAGGTTTCAATAACCAAACTAACGCGGAGTCTTTAAATTATATAGTGAGTAATTTTCTTCTACTTTAGAACTCGGCATACCAGCTGTATACCGCGGGAGTGATGAGCTATACAGTTGAATATATTGAAAGATGTTTATTACCATTTTGAATAAGCCTTTTCAATCCATTACATAACGATAACATTTTGGAATAGTAGCAGTCGAGGATTTAAATTCGATTGAGATTGAAAACTAAGGCCCAGATATGATTGAAAACATTGTAAAACAAGCAATTTCTCCTTTTCTTACAATATTTTCTTAGAATTTAATTCTCCAGGGTTGTAAAAAGCGCGATTGTGTGGGAATGTTTCAATCCTTTCCAGTTTTATGAAATTTTAGACCGATACAATTTGAAAGAGAATGCAGACGACAATGAAAATGCCTGCAATTTAAAATTTAACCATCTTATGTTGTAGAAAATATTGTGAGAAAAGGAGAAAATGCTTGTTATGATCAATTTCTCTTTTCCTCAAAATGTTTTCTCAAGTATAAAATCACAGCAAGTAAAATCCCGGGTTTGTACAGGAAAGGGTTAAGCCTCTTCTGGATCACGGAAGGTTTAAAAGATACACAAAATCTCAATTATTGTTGAATGTCTTCGAGAAAAGGATAATATCGGAAAAAGTAAAAAGAAGTATTGATCTTGAAAGCTAGTTAGACTGCAATCAAGTGAATTTGGTTTAACTTGACTTTCAGTAGCATTTCAATTAAACCGCGGTTGGAAGGTGCACCCAACCATGGCTTCCTGTAACTTTTCACACCAGTAACATGTACATCTGCAACAATAAAATTTGGTCATTTCATGTGTAGCTGCTCAGCTAACTTTACAGGCAAATTACTTTTCAAATTTCAATTGGTGAAAGATAAATGACGCGTGTGACAATGGCACTTTACTCGAACTTGTGATCCTGCTCAGAACTCTAGAATAGAAACATCCTATATTACATGTAGCTATTAAACAAACCTGGCTAGGCGAGAGGTTATGCTTAAAAAGGATTATCTATATGGAAATTGCCAGCTTGTACACCAAAGCGGGCGTATCACTCTACAATGCCAACTCGTCCATCATCAGTACTTTCAGTTCTTTGATTTTATTTTTGGAATGGATTCCAGCTTTGTTTTCTGGTCGTAAGTATGTCAAATATCAAACGGGACTTGAGCGTAAAATAGTTCAACTATTTCAAAGAAGCGATAATATTCGCATGTGCTTTGAAATTCATCATTCTTTTAATTGGTGTCTTGAAAATATAAACAAGTCTAATATTGCCTGATATCGGAGGCAAATCACAAGACTATAGGGAAGTAAACTTTGAACTTCTACATTGGCCGACATGTATTGCAATATTGTTTTGTTGGTTTAGCAACTAAAGCCTCGTAACTAGCTTTAGCTCCGTCAATTGAATGTGCATGCCATGTCCGATACGATTAATTGTCTGTTTGAAATTATTTGTGAAATATACGACTCTTGAAAACTTGCTTATCCTAAGCGATTCAGATATCAAACGGGTCTTGTGCCTAGAGCCTAAACATGTATCTACTATTTCAAGGTAGCGATGGTATTCAAAATTGTTTCTAAAATCAGTATTCTGTGAATTGGTGTCTTTACCCATTCCTACTCAATGACGCTTTAGAAAACATTTTGGAAAATGAAGAAATTGTTTGCTACAAGAAATTTCTTCATTATCCACAAAGTCTCTACTCCAAAAGTAAAAAAAAAAAAAAAAAAAAACAATCCCAGTTTTCATAAGCTTTTAATTGTCTTCTGCAACTACTTTCAATTTGGACCAGCCTGAAATGTTGTCGTCTGGTAATTGGTGTACAGTCGCAAACTGACGGATCGCTAGGGTTAATTAAAAATCGCTAGGGTTAATAAAAAATCGATAGGATTAATAAAAAATCGATAGACCTTTCACATCATACAGTAAGACCGGAAGTCGAACTTTCCACATTTTCGATCGACATTTATTTGAAGCATTTTAAAACCGCCATTCTTAATAAGTAGAGTTAATTGTTTAAAGGTGTAAAGTTGATAGTGAGTTTCAGAGACCTCACTCGGTTTTTTTTCTGTTGTTCATTTTGCACACGTAAGTATTTATATATCGATTAACACCAAATTTTAGAGGCATACTATTCATGGTTTCACATTGCTACATGTATTTCACTCATTTACGTTAGTTTATTATCCTTTATGTTCTTCAGTTGCAAGGAAAAGTCCATAAATGTCTGCAACCCTGGTTGCTATATATTCATAGTGCTATAACGTTTCTTGAATTTTGGTCCTTTCAACATTTTAAGAGTTTTCGTATGGAAACACAATATGAGAACTCCTTAAATTTCATTTGCTAGTGTTCTTGCTAGAAGGGTTTAAGGTGTGCATATTGATAAACAGAGTTACTGTAATTCAGAAAAAAGTAGTCCACGAGTAACTATCACAATTTACTATAAAAAGTACATGATTTAACTTTATTTGATGACTATATTTTCTATTGGCCTTTGACTGAAAATCCAAAATGTTACCATATGAAAAGGACTTGAAAAATTTCAAAATTAAGTTCTGTCTCTTGAAAACGCGCAAGATTCGATGTGTATAGAGTGAACACGAATTCCGATTAAGTTGTTGAAAAGATCGCTTGCAATTTTTTCGTTGGTAAACACGGTCATAATTTTGGATGAATTATGATAGGCTTCAAAAACACCGAACTTTAAAAAGATTGTACAACATTCTGTTGGCTGTCTAATATAAATACCGATCGCAGCTTTCTTAGCTAGCAAAGCGTTCGCTTTGATAGCTTAAGTTAACAGAAAAAATTGAGCTCGTCTCAGAGTTCAAAGGGCGCAAACTGCCACTGGAGGTTTAACCACTAAATCCATTGAATGCTTACGCCATAAAAAGTAGTTCTTATGTATTTTAAGGAATATTCCAAGCTCTGCCTGTATCTTAAGAAAAAAAAAGCTTTGGAAAATATTGTGGACAATGAAGAAATTGCTTGTGACAAGCAATTTCTTCAATGTCCACAACGTTTTTTTCTAATTTGAATCAGTCTTAGATTTTTTCATGTTGTAACGGCTTAACTAATTGGCTACTTTATTTATCTTGTTATCAGCTTTGACAAAGAGATTTGCTACGTTAATTACTTTCAGTACTTTGATTTTACTTTTGAGTTCCTCTTTTTCGTGTGGGTAAGAATCGACTTGTTTGTGGATACATCGTTTTTACCCGAGTGTTCTTCGGGTTTAAATGGATCTCGCTCACACACTTTTGGTGTCGCCTTTTGAATTGGGTTGACTGAAATGCCGACAGTTGTTAGTATTTAGATAGTGATGTTAGTGGTCTTTGACTTTAAGAAGGGGGACAAAAATGTATGCAAATTGTTGCCATTTTTTATACTCGAATCCCGTTGACTGGAACATGATTTTTGCAAGTTTACTTTTAACAGGATTGTCAACTGGTTAAATTTAATACTGATATATGAGGAGAACAAATCAAATTGGGCCTGGTCAAACTGGTTTGAATTTTTGATGGTGCCGGTTTGATATACTTTTTTGTGCCTGATCAAACCGACCAAAAAGTTTAATATACCGGCCCCATCAAAACTATAAACACAAAATCGGTTTTTAATCGATGCCTATTGGTGAAACCGGTCACATTACATTTAACCCACCAAAAACTTATTTTTAGAAACGGAATTTTAAGTGCTGGTCTAGGAGTTAATTTGTTAGCCTGAGATTGCGTGAGCAATCTGAGGCTAAAGTTACAATGCTAAAATTTCAAACCCATGCAGAGTTTAATGTAAAAACATCTACCGCAATCAATGTGATCTTCTGTCGCACGAAAAGTAGATCGGATCTGACCATGAATTAATACGCCCGATTGAGGCGAAAAGGACGAAGGCGAGATATGACTCATTGAAAGCTGTCGGCTTGATGTACAGTACTTTCGTGTGAGTGTTCTGAATTTGAAAAAATGATAAAAACTTGACGAGTGAATGGAAAGAAAGAAAGGAGATATATAATATATTGGAAATTATTAAACATATATAATCATAACATATTGTTAAGAAAAAATAAGGTGTTTGTTTCCTACCAAAATAATATTACTTATTCTAGAGTAACAATGTTAAAACGGTCCGGTTAGACGAAGTTGCTGTATAAAGCTGATAAGCGAAGCTGTCGGTTTTACGCACGATTGGAATGTTTTGTTTAACAAATTAATTGGTCATTCATAGGATCATATTCGCACTGTCTGAAAACAGTTTGGTCGTGCTCGGACTTTGTGTCTATATATTTTTACCTCCGAATTCTACCCAAAGGATGCAACGTCTACATACCGATTTTGAGAGGTGTACATAATCATGTTAGCCTGGTAAACGACCGCCCGCCCTCTCTCGCTCTCTTTATCTAGAGATTATAAAGCGCATATTTACATAACGAAATTGGTCTGTGTGGTAGAATACTCACATCGCACACATATAATCGACAGTAGATTTGGGTAAAAAGCGGCACCGCCGATAATTCGACCATCAATTTTTTTCTGCCCAGATTATATATCTCCTGTATACATATCTCAGGCTTTCAGCGCTTTCAGCGCTTTGATTTTTCTAATGTTTTTCTGTTTGTTTTGTGCAAATGAGCCCCAAATCCACATAAATGTCACCTTTTGACACAGTAGAAATATGTAATGGTAAACAGTGAAAAGAAGAACAAAATGTACGATTACTTCTTTTCCTACGAAATCTCCTGCTAAATAGAACCCTTTTTGGCAATTATGTATCAATTCAGTTAAAAGAACTTTGCACTGATATTTGCAGCGAAATCTTAATTCAAATTTCAAAGTTTGTTATCGATTAAGCATAAGATTGTACCATCCAATATAAATTTATATGTTCCTGGCACAAAGTTTTTAGTGGACAATCTTAAAGAAGTGTGAATTGAAAGTAATGGAGAAACAAGAGGGCCGTTGGCCCTGGGGCGCTCACCTGAGATAAAGGCTCTTTTTCTTTCAACAGTCTAATTTCATGTTAAGGTTAGGATTATGCAACAAGTGGGCCACAATTACATATAAAGACTATGAACCTGGGGATCCAAAAGTCTAAATTACAAATTCCAAGGCTTTAGTGCTGATTTGAAAGAAGGAAAAAACTTTTTCCATGGGTTATAATTTCAGAAATAAGAAAGAAATCTGTGAACTGATGCTTCATGCCTATATCCCCCCTATGGGTCCGCCCCTGGAGACCTGAGGATCATGATTTTAGCTATTTTGTAAGAGATCAATATACTGATGCTTCATGCGAAATATCAAGGATCTACGCCATCTGGGTCAGGAGGAGAAGATTCTTAAAGGTTATTTTGAAATTTCACTTTTGTTGCCATGGCAACCAGAGTTTTAACAGATTTCAATTCTTTTAGCTAATTTTAAGGGGGACCACCTAAGGAACATTTCTGCAAAATTTGGTTCAAATTGGCCCAGTGTTTTGGGAGGAGATGTCATGTAAAAAATCGTTCTTTATTTCTATATAAACCCCGAGGATCATGATTTTAGCTATTTTGAAATGGTTCATTATACTGATGCTTCATGCAAAATATCAAGGCTCTACGCCTTCTGGGTCAAAAGAAGACGATTTTTAAAGATTATTTTAAAATTTCACTTTTGTTGCCATGGTAACCAGAGTTTTTAACGGATTTCAATTCTTTTAGGTATTTTTGAAGGGGACCACCTAAGAAACATTTCTGCCAAATTTGGTTCAAATCTGCCCAGTGTTTTGGGAGGAGATGTCATTTAAAAAATCGTTCTTTATTTCTATATAAACCCCACCCCCTGGGGCTCCGCCCCTGGGAACCCGAGGATCATGATTTTAGCTATTTTGAAAGAGGTCAATATACTGATGCTTCATGCAAAATATCAAGGCTCTTCGCCTCCTGGGTCAGGAGGAGAAGTTTTTAAAGGTTATTTTAAAATTTCACTTTTGTTGCCATGGTAACCAGAGTTTTAAACGGATTTCAATTCTTTTAGCTATTTTTGAAGGGGACCACCTAAGAAACATTTCTGCCAAATTTGGTTCAAATTGGCTCAGTGGTTTGGGAGGAGATGTCGTTTAAAGAAATTGTTGACGGACGACGGACGACGCACGACACACGACACACGACGCACGTCGCACGACGCACGACGGACGACGGACGGACGCCCGACAAAAGGGGATCACAATAGCTCACTTGAGCACTACGTGCTCAGGTGAGCTAAAAAACAACAGAAAAGAAAGACCACTCACAAATTGTTTTACTGGTAACCGTCTATCCATCCATCTGTCTTTAAAACTACTAAACATTTGCTGTTTCGGGAGCATTTATGTTGAATATTTCACACATTTTCCCCATATCTGCTTTCATTCTCTATTAACTTAACGGAAAACTATTCAAGTCTTCAGATTTGATTTAATAAAATATGTACAAAAAATACTTGCTTACTTCATTTGCAATGCGTCTGTCAGAATTTGTCTAGCTTATTAGGATGGGTTAGATCTTAGCTTCCATATTTATGGATATCAAGATATTTTTGCTTTGATGTTCCCCTCGAGGAGCAGGGATGCCATTTGAATAATTTCTGCTGCAGGTAAAAGGTCAAACCTCACATTGAGGTAAAACGTTTGCAGGGTCAACATGGGTTGACTGACAAATATCAAGGGAAAGGGTACCTTATTGGCAATTTCCTTACTACCACTCTAAACGTCAATACTTTGGATCGATGTTTCTTAAACTTACTGAAGCTGTTTGTATGGTCATGAGAAAAAGAAATTGTCTGACCATTATCGAGAAATAACGATAGTAATGAAAGTTTCCTTGTAATAACTCTAGCGATCATAAGTTTAGATTATACTTCCCCAAACTTGCTGAAAATTTGTGTATGATAGAAAGGAAGACCCATATTGAATATTGGGGGAATTAATATAAAGATAATGGACCTTTGACAATGTCTTTGTTACCACTAAAGATTTTTTTTTTTTGCTCAAGAGCTTTCATAAGAAAGAACTCCGTTGAATATGTTGCCATTCTGACCAATATCCCGGGAATAGGGCCTTATTGACAATTACCTCGTTTCCTACAAAAAGGTCACAACTCAAACTTGCTTGTATGCTTGTATTGTAATGAAAAGAGAAACCCATTTAACATAGTGATATTCCATGCAGTATGATGTTAAGGGGTAAAACTGAAAATATCACTTTTCAGCTGATTTAATCACAACTTTTTGTATTCATATCCATTTGACTTTGTAAAATGATTTATACCTTTATTTGGAATAACATACATGAAGGAAATAAATAGGATATACTTTAAAAATATAAAGTTGTTTTATTCCATGTAATAGCGACGGACTTATAGAGTTACCTCTGTCTATCTATACGTGAGTGGATGAGAGGGTGTTTAGATCTGGAGCATATCTTCATTAATTGATGGTTTCCAAAACAGCTAGACACAGTAGTTACCCTTCAAGTGTCATCGGTAAAGTTCTGTTGGATACGTCTAATTTCAAAGTTTCCTTTTCGGACAAAAATGATTGTAGGGGAATCATGGCTCTTGTGAGACTGGGGGTTATTGGACGATGCACGACTCTCGGACGCACGATAATAGGGCTATCACGATAGCTCACTTGAACACGCCGATCTCAGGTGAACTAAATACTGTTCTAAAATAATAATAATAATAATAATAAAAAAAAAAAAAAAAAAAAACGTATATGCTGATTTTTGTGCAGTCTGATCTTCAGCTACATCACCTGTTTGTCCTATTTAAGCTAGAATTATTTGTTAAAGCCGTATCTTCCCCCAAAGTACAAAACAAACTTTAAGAGAAAACCATGCTCGAGGCCCGAAAGCATAAAGAAATATTAGTATTGAAATACCAAACCAAAATAATTCTTCGCGGTAAACCTACAGTTCACGAAAGAAGTTTTCATATTTTAAATTGTGACCCACCACATAAGACTATGCCGTCAGTGATGGCGTTTTCACTTTCGCTAGTCATTCAAACATTCCACTTGGTCACGGAGATTAACGAAATCGCCCGCAAAGTTTAGTCCTCAGCACCTTTGCATATAATAGTCAGTGCCGAAGATAAGCGAATATTTCCTGTGAAGAGTCGGGTGCATTCGACTCGATGTAAACAATCTCGAGTTGAAATCGATACGGAAAGCGACAAATACTCTTTCCAAAGGACTGCAATCATACCAAATTTTGCAAACTGGCATTGCATTTAGAAGGCTCTTGATTGCTTTAGTGACCAAATTAACTATATACTGTTCAAAATGTTGTTTTTTCCCTCGGATTTAAATTGATTTTGTTAAACAGACACGTGTATATTGAATCACAACCAAGCCTTCCAGTGCTTTCATGACTTTGATTTTAATGTAGTCTTAAATAAGGCATTTCATTCAGTATGACAAGGGTTAACTGAGAGTGCAAGCCAGGTAGTTTGCTTTAAAAGTACCCTCGTCCATGACGCGCTCCATGTTTGTCTGATAAACTCCTTAAAACTCGGTTATCACAAGGACCTTCCAAGATATCTTCCTTTCAAGTTTTGTTTAATTACTGAGCATTTGATCTTCATTTGAAGGCGGAGATTTCATAAGTAATCATATTTGGTTCTATATCGAATCGCTTAAGCGAGGATTCAATTATATAAGGTTTTCAATTGCAATGGATTGACTGTGGACTTTCTAAGCAATTTACGAATAATAATGATAGTTATATAACTTCCACCCCTTCTACACTATATGCCAATGCAGAGGCGACAAGTGACAATTCAAAAGTAGGTTTCCAGATCGATTTTTTCTGTTAGCGAAACATGGTTACGACCCTCCTCAAGTTGTATGTTTAAAAGAAAGAAAGAGTTTAAAAAACCGATCTATTACATTATCGTGAAATTGTCCTGGAATACTAAACTCCCGCCAATAAATCTAAAAAATGTTTGGAATGACCGAGATTCAAACGCAGAATCCAAATTGTTCAGGACGAGACCTATATATATACACTGTCACAGATAAAACTGCTATTGGCTTCAGTCTTAACGTCATTTTTATAACTGACAGCCTTGGAGATACGCTAGCACATAATTACTTTCTAGTTAGAGGGGGTCCAACTTGTCGGCAAGGCTGTCAGTAAGTGTTGGTTTGAACATAACTAAGTGTCGTCACTCGTGCTTTGTATTTCTTTCTCTAGAATTACCTCCCTTACGTCTCACAAACTCACTGATTATCAAAACAGAGAAGAAACAGCTAGAGAAAATAAGCTTGTGGATTGAAATTGTACATATCTAACAAATAAATATCAAAAAGATTGGAAGCCAGTGTGTGTGTATTTCCGTTTATTTTTGTCGCTACCGTAGCACATGCCCGTATAAGCGACGCCCCAAGAAGACGGTTAGTTGTTACGAGGGACAGTGCATGGATACAGCCGAAACTGCTGAGAGCCCCGCCTGGTTCTTTAACGTGCTCGATGGATAGCAACGTCACACGGGGCCTCAGTTTAACGTCTCATCCGAAAGACAATTAGTTTATTAGTTGATATGGTCAGCCCAGGGCTCGAACCCGTTACCTTGAGGTTTGAAGTCAAGTTCTCTACCAACTGAGCTAATCGGGCTGACCTTGGTTGGTCCACTATATCAGATTCAACCATAGCGTTCACTAATCGCTCTTTCTTAGATTTGGTAGCTGGTAACAGGTTATCAGTTATCCTGCTTATTACGGACTAAAGTATGATTAGTAGTGTCAAGCCGAATGCACCGCTTCACCGACACTATCAATAATACTGTTAGATTGTCGATAAGCCCGATAACCCCTTGTTCATTCCTTCACATGATAACCTGATAGTCATCACTGATCTTGTGTAAACATTTAGAACCAAGCAGCGGTCATTTATGATTTAAATCACTTGCATCACTTGCATGACAGAAGTTTGGTGTTAAAACTGTAAATTTTCTAACTACATTTTGGTGAATTTTCTAAAATGTCGGGAAGCCTGGCCTGCTAGACTGCATTTAGCTCTTCTGCTTTAGCTCTTCTGTCTGACCAGAGCCGCCGTCATAGCGCAGTTGGTAGCGCGTCGGACTATCATTCTAGAGGTCCCGGGTTCGATTCCCGACGGCGGCACTCATCCTTTCCGACTATTTGTCTCTCACCAATGGGTTGATAATCGTAGACCTATGTGGGATAGCAGCTGGAGGCTAGGAAAGGATGTAATGGTAGTACTGGTGTGAGAAATACCAGGAATCCATTGTTAGGTGCTCCAGCCGCCGCGATATAACTGAAAGACTGTTGAAAGCGGCTTTAAACCCCATTCAAACAAACAAACTGTCTGACCAACTCGCTCGCCTGCTTAATCGCTCGCCCACTCACTTACTCATTAAGATTACCCTGTTAGGTCCATAGGTTATTCTTGTAATAGGTTGGGGTTGAGACGGGCCCATAATTCCTTCTTCTTATTGGGCGTGTTCAAGCGTGCCCTCAAACCTATTGACAGATCTTTGGCACCACCAACTAACGCCGCTGGTCACGCCCACTGACTCCGCTGGCTACGCACAATGATCTCCTACAGGAAGTTTTTCTTCTATATCAAATAGACTTATTTTGCAAAATATATTGCCAGTATCGTGGGACCAAAAAATGAATTTTAGTAGGCAACCTAAGCGTCGTAACTACAGCTTGAATAAGTTGCGATATTTAAGTTGTCAAACATACAACAATGCTTTTAATAAATGTCGGCCAATATCAGAGCTCATAGTTCTTTTCCTACCTGAAAGACTGATGTACATGGCCGATTAATTCTTTGATTGACAAACGCGATTGGTCAATTGGTTTCAGGGTCATACTTTTTTAGAAAGGCCAGGATTAGTTTAGCCGGTTTTAATTGATACTCCAAAATGGATCACGCGTAACCATCACGTGTAACATATAACATGGCCTATCTATCAACCTGTTTATTTGGCAATTTCTTCTTTTTCGACAATATTTTCTACCATGGTATATAGATAGTTCTGAAATTAAATCCACTTAAAATTGTTCACCTACTTTTACCTACGTTCACTTTTAGATGCCAGGGTGTCTCGCAAGCCTTTAGCCAAGCCTGTCTTGTTCCAATATTAAGTTTCCCTGAAGATCAAACAGAGTTCTTAAAGTGAGATGCATATTACCACAATTGCTTTGCCTAACGGAAAACAGCTTTTTGGAAGTTTGCCACTTGAAGCTTCTATTTTGAACGGCGTTATTTTGCAAAATGCTTGGCCATAAGTATGTAACAAAAAAGTAAAATGGTTAGTTGGCGACCTAAACGTCGTAACTACAGCTTGAAGAAGCTGTGGTTACGACGTTTAGATCGACAATTCAACAAAAAAAGTTTAACAAGAACGGCGGCCTATGTCTGAGTTGAAAGCTCAGGTCCGGGCTGAGTAAATGATTTGATTGGTCGGTTGATTCCTTCATTGATAGCCGCGATTGGTTAATTGATGAGAGAGGGGTAAACCTTCATACGACAAATCAGTCAATCTCTTGTCAGCCCGATTAGCTCAGTTGGTAGAGCACTTGACTTCAAACCTCAAGATCACGGGTTCGAGCCCTGGGCTGACCATATCAACTAACTTACTAATTGTCTTTCGGATGAGACGTTAAACCGAGGCCCCGTGTGACGATGCTATCCATCGAGCACGTTAAAGAACCAGGCGGGACTCTCAGTAGTTTCGTCCTGTATCCTTGCACTATCCCCCGTAACAACTAACCGTCTTCTGGGGGCGTCGCTCGTATGGGCATGTGCTACGGTAGCGACGATAAATAAACGGAAATACACACACAGTCAATCTCTGCCTCGACAGTAACCTCTGCTGCAGACCTACTTTAAATTTGTTTCGTAATTCTTATACGAGATTGGTCGAAATTAATTTGATCAATATCCACACAATCCCGCTTTTTACGCTCCCCAAGAAAGTGGTTTGAAAACATTGCGGAAAGTGCAACAGGAAATTTCTTAAATGACCACAATATTTTCTTCTCTAAAAGTCGAAAAGTTTGTTGTTTTTTGGGTAACTTTCAGCGTCTTCAATTGTCGTCTGTAACATCTTTGACTTTGGACTAGTCTAAAATTTTGTCACGTGGTGATGTGTTAAGCAAGTTTTGCTTTTTATCATCTGTACTAAGAAGGGCGGGTGTGTATTTTCAGGACCAACGAAACCTTTCCCTCTCCGTATGTTCGAGGTAATCTGAAATGTGGTAAGCCCGGATGGTACATGCGCTTGGATCCGAGATGGCTAAATGGATCGCTTCCCACTGACGGGAATCATTGTAAGGGATACTTTCGTGCCAACATGAACGTGACAATGTTTTTTTTTAGCTAGCAAAGCGTCAGCTTTGATAGCTCTAGTAAACAGACAAAATTTGAGGTCGTCTTAAAGTTCAAGAGTGCAAACTGCCACTGGAGGCTTAACCACTATAAATCCATTGAACGCCTACGCCAAAAAAGTAGTTCATATGGAATATTGCACGCTCTAATCAAATTTGAGAGAACTATTTCAAAAGATTGCTGTTTAACCTATTCCCGCCCGATGCCGCTTTTTAAGCATCTTCTGAAGAAACTTTTGAAGCATTGTGGACAATGAAGAAATTGCTTGTAACAAGCAATTTCTTCATTGTCCACAATGTTTTCTACCCAATAAGGGAAAGATTTTCTAAATTCAACCTACTTGAAAATTGTCGTCTGCATCTTCTTTGAATTCAAACCAGTATAAGATTTTGTCATGTTGTAATAGGTTAACTCCTGTGTTACTCCTGAATTACTTCGTTTATTTTTCATGAAAACCTTTGGCAAAGAAGACTACTTAACAAAAATATGCTTTGCTAGCTTACAGTACTTTGATTTTTTTTATCGCATTCTTCCTTCTGGAACTTGATTTTTATTTTCTGTTTTGTTTAGTTGACAATGTTGGAAGTATTGTATCCTTCAGTCTTTTATGCTGCGTTTTATTTTTGACCTTTACTTGGGGTATCTGTTATGCTGTACGGCACTTCCACATAGGATTCTGGGTTCAATAATCTGTCTCGCTGGGGAATTCTAAATGAAGCAGAGAAGATCCGAAGTAAGAACCAAACCTTTATTTCACACATTCGTAAACAGTTTATAACCATAATTTGCGAACATGCTTAATTTATGCGATTTTCTGTCTTACATCGGACCCAATCAAATTTCACGTTACAAAAATAACTGACAGTTTGCCCTCTCGGCGATAAGAACTGAGCGATTTTACTCGTGTCAAAAAGGTGCCAAAAGCGTCTTTGTTTGTCGGTGTCAAGTCATAAAGCCTTATCCGCCGTTTGTTCTGATTTACAATCAAACACTGATTATATCACTACGATTGTAAATCAGTAGAATAAACAATTAGATTTTAATCAGATTAAGATTTCCCCTTTTCAAAAGGTTTCTAATCCCTGCGGTATTTTGCATGTCCACACTGACTATGCCTTGCCGAGGGCTAAGAAACGTTTTTGTGATGCCTAATTTCTCGATATTTGAAATTCTTTTATAGAAGTTTGTAACGTATAAACAAACGTTAGATATTCAAACATTTTACAACATGATAAATTCAATAATTAAACATTTAAACACAAGTTGAAACAATACTTAGTTCAGATTCACAACTGGCAATTGTCCATTTTAATCATATTCAAAATCGCGTTCTTTTGCATAACAGTTTTAAGGGAAATTTAACTGTGTAATACCACCCCTCCTCTTATTTTACTTAATTCCTTTAAAGTTGGAACAAGAAGGGATGCATTACATTCCTGCAAACGTAATTGACATGAAATGGACAATTACCTTCAAAACAGTTTTGTTGAAACAGCTAAAATTAACTTTAAAAAATATACAAATTTCTAAGCAAGTGTCTTGACATTTGCACAGCACAGGACTTTTACCAGTTTTGTAATGCGATATACAATGTCTGATGCTCTATAAAAAAGTAGACGCAATATGTCGTAGACATGATTCGCCTGAATTTCTTTCCCGTCAGGAGATTTACCCTAAATAACTTTTCACCAGACAGTTCTTGATTGCTTAATTTATTAATTACTTGAAATTCATCCCATTCAAACTTGACAACGGGAGTCATTATACCTGCAACAGTAATTTGTTCGACACATTAGGGAATTTTAATTTTCCAGTAGGTGGGACACAGCGTGAGTGTTTTAAGTATGATTTTAGCTGATGTATTCCCATTTGTTATTTCAATAAGCAATCGTGATTTACTGCGATCCGGTTTGCACGTGTTTATCAGAATAACAAATATTAATAGAAAACTCATTAAACATACGGTAAGCGTCCAGTGTTCAAGTTCAAAATTTATTTTACTCCAAAAATATTCCTTAGAATTTTCTACGGAAGCTGGAGTTGTATAAATTAATGATGGTATCGTAGACGAATGAACTTGTTGTGCTGATTTTAGGAATGATAAAATTATCATGACTTTCCGGAGTTTTATTGCTAAGATGATATATGCAAACGCACAGAATGCAGCGACAGTAGTAGTGACATAAAGTAGTATATCTTTATAAGACACAACTTCTTCAAAAGAAACCTCACCTGACAGTTATGAATCCGTAAGTGTTGAAAATATCATTGAGTTATCCTTTGCAGCTTTTGCCATTTTCTGTAGGTTTAAATGTGCCTTATTGTCATCCGCTAAGATTTTGGTCATGGAATGATTATAAATCGAACATTTTGGAATATTGGCTTGTAACGGAACATTGAAAAGTGAATTACTTCCAATATTTTTTAGCAAATCATCTTCGAAAAAGTTCTGCAACAATGCAAGATTAACAGGATGTAATTTTTCTGTAGTAATTTTGTGACAGTCAGTTAGTCTAGCTAGAAGATAGGAATTGGACGTTATAACAGAACATTCACAAGGAACATTAATTGTGCAAAATTTACACCCCTTTTCATTGTCTTGCTACTTTTACAGTTCAAGAACATTGACATTGTATACAAGAATTGAAGTTTTGGAAAGTAATATAACCTTAGATGATATATGATTAGTTAGAAATCTAAAATGGCATAGTTTTTTCACAACAGTGGTATTTTCCATAAATAGGGCTAAAATACAAGATGTTTCGACTACTGGAGTTAAGACTTTTGGGAAATTGCATTGTTTAAGATTATTCGTTTGACACGTAACTAACTCTTCATCCTGAAGTACAATGTAATATTGTAAATCATTGGTAATTGCAAAATAATCAGGTATGTCTAAAAGCTGAGTTGCATGGTTGGTGCTGTCGTTAACTGGAATAGGAAAAGATTTAACTTTAAAAAGATTTAGTGGTTTTCGAAAGGGGGAAATCGGAAACTTGACAGAAACGTATAACGAAGAACCTTTCCTGGCAAACATCGCCCCGACGTAATGGTAGATCAAGGATGGATGTTTATAGACCGGATGAAATCCAGGAAACTTCCTGTCAAGAATTGATTGAATATCTTGTAACGCTTTAAGCATTGTGTCTGCATTGATAAGATGGGGGGATAACTTTCCTTCTACTAGATCATACACTCCCTCTAAAAGTTCGTCAAAAAAAAGACTCCAACTGCCTAGATTTTTCAATTTGTTCCGAGAGAAAACCGCTCATTTTTGAAAAGGTTTTTTCCATACTAACTATTGAAACATTGAGTTGGTTCTCAAGCTGTGAAATTGCTAGATGATTTTCTTCCAACTCCTGAACTATATTATTCATTCTTTCGTCTGAAGCCGTCATAAATGAACTTAAGTCATTTTCATGTTGTTCTACTGTTTTGATTAGTTTGCCCGAAATACCATTCAGAGAATTAATAAGCCTAGCCATTCTTTCTACATCCTTCACTGTTGCTGTGCCGAATATTGACTTGGAAATATCCACAATGAAAGGTAAAATGGAACGGCTACGCCTGTTCCGAGCAATTAATTTTCTCTCGGGGATCAACCGAGTCCAACGTGCTCGTGATTATAATTTTAGTGTTATGCCTTATTTGTTGAATTTCCTGTAGCAGACTCGATATTATTTGACATGATGCCTTTCTACAAGCAAAAGCGTTTCGTAAATCTATGCCCTTTGGCAATGGTATTTCAAAGGTGTGAAGCCACACTTCGTTTGACAATTGTAATTGATCTTGGGGTTCAAAAACTACCCCGTAGTTTAACCGCTGTACCTGCTTTCCCATAACTGATCCAGAACACAACATCAGACAGGTAAACATCAGGAAGACTGGAAACCCTAAAACAATGAACAATATAGAACTAATCACACGACAACGTGATATCGTTCATTGTCTATCCTTAGCTTAAAACAGAGAAATAAGAAGATAAGAAAGACCTTTTTCTCATTCGCTACCGCTCAGTCAACACTTTCGTACTGTTTTGAACAAAAGACGTGAAGCCTATCGGCGAAATTGCTAAAGAAATAACCAGTCGACATGTTTTTCACCTCTTATTTCAATTATTTGAATTAAATGTTTGTGTTCGTAGATAGGAAAGTATATTTTACAAATAACTATAAGCTATTTTAAGGAAATTGCAGTAGCAGCTTCAATTGGTGTATTTTACAGTTTGCTATTTACATAAAAAAATTGAAATTGTCGTTTTCTTCTCTTTCCAGATTTAGTATGCCGTACATAAAACAATCTTTTTAATTAATCACTAACATCTTCATCAACCTCCCAAGTAGGCTTTGAATTCGTATCAGACAATTCAATAAGGTACTCTTTGTGACCATTTCGTACTTTTTGTCTCAAGATACGATTTGCCTGATACCAAGTGCCATCTGTAAGGTTCCTACCTTTATTATCTTGGTCGGAATTTTCATTAAAGTTTCCATCTGTCTTACCACCTACCTTATTTTCTGGTAATTGATCAACCTTCCAAGATACGCCTAATTCCCGAGTCAGTTTCGAGCAATTGGTCGTTAGTATCATTGCCAGCATTGTTGCTGATAATAGGTGGTATTCGGTAATTTCTCGGATCACTGTATCTTTTCAGATCTTTTGCATTTACTGGCGCTTTCATTTTTGTGCGTTCTGTTGTCAGAAATTCTATACGTGTCATTTGAGACCTTTTCTGTAATGTAATACGGACCTTTCCACATAACTTCTAATCTTGGAGTCAATCCGACTGTATGTTTATGAACTTTTATTAACACTTGTTCTCGTAGTCGAAAATCAGAAGATTTCGCTTTAAGATCATACCTTACCTTGGCTTCCTGCTGGGTTGTCTCAGTATTCTGTTTTGCAATGTTCCTTATTATCCTTTGTCTTTCCAAAAGCTGTTGGACGTGTTGCTTTGCTTCTTGACCTAAAGATTCTCGTGGAAGCAGATCAATATCAAATGGAAGCCTCATTTCGCCACCAAATAACATTTTGTATGCGCTGAAACCAGATGTCTCTACATTTGGAGAAGATCTGAGAGCTTGTAAAACTGTAGGCAAAAATAAGTTCCAATTTGAGTGATCCTTGTCAATATACATACGCAATGTTTGTATGAGTGTAGCGTTTTGTCGTTCACAGGCTCCATTGGCCTTGGGGTTGTAGCTTGCTGTGCGGTGCCTTGTGACATTATAAATTTCACAGACAGCGTTTACTAATTTTGATATGAAGTACTGACCCCTATCCGTAACGATAGCCAATGGGACACCAAAACGGCAAAAAATTTCGTCGTGTAAAATACGGGCTTTTTCTGCTGCAGACTGTGAGCGTAACGGAAAAGCTTCTTCCCACCTAGAAAAACTGTCGACGCAGACAAGTATGTATTCAAACCCATCCGCCGTTTTATGAAGAGGTCCAACAATGTCTAGATGGATCCTTTCAAAAACATTGACGATTGGTAAAGGATTAAGAGGTGTACTTACCTGATGTCTACTATGTTTGGCTCGCTAACATGAGTCGCATGATTGTACAAAATTTACAATTTCTTGATACATACGAGGCCAGCAATATTTTAAGTGGATAGCCGCAAAGGTTTTCTTGACACCAAAATGCCCATGATGGTCGTGAAATTATTCTATTACTTGTAATCTAAGACTCGTTGGCAGAGCCGTTTGAATTACAAATTTATCTTCGGTGGGCTTCTTCTTACCCCTACTCTGGTATTTGTGGATTAAGATCCGCTCAACTATTTCGTAAAATTCCTTGTTGTACATTACCTTGCTACATTCCCTTTCATCTTCAGGTAGATTACCATCTTTAAAGTATTCAGATAAGTTTTTCAAATCTGGACAGTTCTTTTGTAATTCAATTAATTTACCTGTATTATCAATTTGTTTTGATGAGGAATCCCTATCTGTATCTAGATTAAAGACTGTTATGGGCTGATCATACTCAAAACATACCTCAAAGGTATTTTGACTGTAAGGCTCAGAATTGCTTTCTTCCTTACTTTCTGGCCATGAATTATCAGATTCAAAACGGTTATCAAAAGAGAATGTAGACTTACCGGGTGCTAGATTTTGGAAACTGACACTGTTTACCAACTCAGTGTTATTTGTCAATCTTGAAAGAACATCAGCATTATTTAACTCACCTTTCCGATATTGCACTGTGTATCTAAAACCTTGTAAATAAAGAGCCCATCTTGCAATTCTACCATTTTGACATGTGGTAATAGAATTTAGAACTCTCAAAGCCTGATGGTCTGTAATAATTGTAAAAGGAATATCAGTTGAAAGGTAAGAGCTGAATTGCTTAATTCCTGAGACAATTGCCAAACATTCAAGTTCTGACACTGAGTAATTATTTTCAGCTGCATGTTATGCTCTACCACTGTATTCTATCACCCTTTCTTTCCAATTTTCATCAAGCTGACCTAAAATATATCCTTATCCTGAACGAGACGCATCACATGTCAGGATAAAAGGTCTATTCATGTCAGGGAAAGCTAAAATCGGTGCTGAACAAAGAGCGTTTTTTAAAATATTTAGAGACTCTTCACACTTTTCAGTCCATTCAAATTTAACATTCTTTTGTAGAAATTGAAAAAATGGTGCACAAATTTTACTATAATCTTTTATGAATTTCTTGTAATAATTTGTTAGCCCTAGTAAACCTTTAACGCCTTTCTGGTCTTTTGGAGATTTTGAACCTTTTCAACCTTTATCTTGTCTGCCTGTATACCTTCTTTACTAATAACATGGCCAAGGTATATTAACTTCTTTTTAGCAAAGTAGCATTTATTTGGTGAGAGTTTTTAACCTGCTTTTCTCAATCTACCGAATACCTCATTTGGACGCTTTAAGTGGTCATCAAATGAAGCTGAAAAAATGATGACGTCGTCAACGTAGCACATGGCGAATTTCCAAGAAATACCACTTAAAACCTTCATCAGTAACGATTGGAACGTGGCTGGCGCTCCGTTTAAGCCGAAGGGCATTTTATTGAAAGAAAAAATTACTTCTGCACAAATAAATGAAGACTTTTCCTTACTCTCTGGGTCAAGGGTTACATGCCAAAATGCCTTGCCTAAATCGAGCGACGAAAAAGATTGGGCATTAGATTCGCTTATTGCATCAAAAATGTCTGGCAATTTTGGTAGAGGGTAAGCCTGTGGTTTGCTAATTTCATTAAGTTTTCGGTAGTCAACAGCGAATCGATATTCTTCGGAGTCAGCTTTCTTCACTAACACTACGAGCGAATGCCAGTAAGACATAGAGGGTTCTATTATTTTGTTTTCCAATATTTTTTCTACCCATTTGCGAGTTGCTTCCCTGACCTTTGGATTTTGCTTATGAGGTGGTAACCTAACTGGTGCTGCATCACCTGTTTCAATTCTATGTGTCTGCAATTTAGTACAACCAAGATCGTGTAATCCTTCAGAAAAGACATCTCCATTTTCTTCAAGAAGCCGGAGAAGTTTTTCTTTCTGTTCAATGCTTAAATCGGAATCCGAAAGGTCAAACGATGGCTTTTGAAAGGTCTTAGGTTTATTTTGTAAGTCTGGAAGGCCAACTGTATACTCATTTTCACACTCTTCCGCTATTTCGTCAATTGAAAGGACTGATGCTGGTTCGATCAGTACAACATTTGCCAAACTTTTGTTAGATTTTAGGTGAATTGTTTTGTTTGTTGGATTGAGTCCTCTCATTACAGCTTTATGATCACGCACAGAAACTAAACTTTTAGCTCCGATAATATTTTTTTTAGACAAGGAAGACAAAGGCTCCAATAATACTTCAGTTCCCGACTTTACCCTGGAGATTTTACTGGTAAAGTTACTACAGATTGCGGGTCGATTGCAGTGGATCGCACAGTCCTTGCAATGCCCATATCTGTTGTAACCGTACATACCTTTGCCGAACCTTCAATGATGAATTTCTTAGCAGCTATATCTAGAGTTACTCTGTTTTTTTCCATGAAATCAATACCCAAAATAATCGAATAGTGAAGATCCTAGAATTTTGCATTTAACGTCAGAGAACCAAAACTAATGTCAACATCGATTTCACATTGCACAGCATGTTGTGTAACACCGACCCCGATAATTGTATTTATGTTTGATTTTGTACAATTTTGTGTCCATCATTGAAGGCCTTATCATAGAAAGCTTTACTCATACGTGAAATCGATGCACCTGTATCACATAAAGCATTCGTCTTTTTGCCCCTAACTGCCACCCACACAGTATTTTTAGACATAGTTGCCGAAAAGCTAGGATCAATCGAACAAACTGGAGCACTATTTACTTCCCTTGCTGATTTTCTTGCGCATTGTTTAAATGAAATTGTTTTAGCATTGTTTTTCTCTGAAATACTTTTGTGCCCATCTACTGGAGGAGACCCGCAGACAGGCGCGAGTCCCTATTGCGATTTATTATTCTCTGAATTATAATTGTTTTTTCTATAGTTTCTCCTAGATGTATGACATTTATTGCCAAAATGGTCCAAATTACCAAATTTAAACATGTCCGCACTGACTATGCCTTGCCGAGGGCTAAAAAACGTTTATGTTTTGCCTAATTTCTCGATATTTGAAATTCTATTATAGAAGTTTGTAACGTTTAAACAAACGTTAGATATTCAAACATTTTACAACATGATAAATTCAATAATTAAACATTTAAACACAAGTTGAAACAATACTTAATCCAAGTTCAGATTCACAACTGGCAATTGTCCATTTTAATCATATTCCAATTTGCGTTCTTTTGCATAACAGTTTTAAGGGAAATTTAACTGCGTAATATATCACTGACCCCGGTCCCAAACTCTGCATGCAAGTAACGCCCACAAACTCCAACAGGATAGGACACTTAGATATTAATAATTTCAATATGTATGGCTATTAAAAAAAGTGAAAATGATTTTAGCGACTTAAAAATCGTAACTACAGCTTGACCCCCCTCCCCCTCCCCCCAAAAAGTAATACTTCTCGTAAATGTCTACAAATGTCGAAGTTCAAATTTCACTTCCGGTCTAGATAAATGAAAATGCGTCCCTACAAAACCTTCATCAGCACACAATGTTGAGCGTGGTCTGATTATTAATTGTTAAAACTTACTATAAAATATGTCCCCAAAAATGTCCTTATGGCATAAGATGATGCATTGAGATATCATATTTATATATTGAGGCGCTCATAATTCAAGTGTCAAAATTTCACCAAATATTTTTCAGATTCTAGAGATACGTTTTCTTCGTAGATTAATTTGATGTATAACTTACGATAGTTTGCTTTTAAGCATACTTTTAGTAAGTTATCAAATTTGTCTACATAAAATGTCCCCGTGCGTAAAATAACGTCGACGCCTTATAGATAAAACGTCGATTTTACCAGTATTTCTTAACGTCGTTTTAGTTAAAAGTAAGACCGGATAGTTATGCCAATGCACTACATTTGAAAAGACTGTCCAGTGTGAACGATGTAAATACTGCCATGTAAACTAATCGAATCAACTTAAAATTGATGGGTCGCTAACGCCCTCTATCCCCCTACAATGTAGTTTTACTGAGGTATCCAAAAGCATTAATTTGCATGTGATATATAGGGAATATTATCACAGTGTCTTTTTGTATGTGTTATTATCGTTTTCGAGAATCGTGTGTAGGTGTTTTTTATTGGATGAGACCGAAGGTCGAATCCAATTAAAATACCTACACACGATTCTCGAACACGATAATAACACATAGAAAAACACAATGTTGTAATATTCCTATTATTATATACCTTTTAGAATATGGCATTAACCAATTCCAACACAGCAAAATTTTAGACTGGTCCATATTGAAAGAAGCTGCATACGACAATTTCAAGTTGATGGAATTTTGATTTTTTTCGTCTTTTTTGATAGAAAACATTATGGGTAATGAAGAATTGCTTGATACAAGCAATTTCTTGTTTTTCCACAATGTTTTCCAAAGCTTTTTTCTTAAGGGTCGTAAAAAGGAGGGATTGGTTTGGAATGGGTTAAGAAGGTTCTCTTAAATGATTAAGAAATAACCAATTTTCCGAAAAAATCCGAACGTCAATACACAAAAAAAGTAGTCCGTGTTTAACGGTACTCGACGAATACGGTTTTTTGGTATACGACGAATACGGATTTTTTTTCTGTCAAGTTGTATTAGATAGTCAGATTTTAATCCATATCTTTTATAGGTAAATAATAAATGGTCATATAAAACATTAAGAAGCTCGTTTGTTTGCATAATATTTTTCATCATTACATCATAAAAAACTTTATCTAAGGCTTTCAAGTTGCTAACCAATAAAGTATTTAAGATAAATGCCACATGTTAATCTTTCACTTTAGCTTTGAATAATTGCAATACTTCAAAATAGAGTATTTTCATTGGCCCAAATCGTATCACGTGATCATATCAATTGCACTTTATACCTCGATAAAAGGAAGAACTATTTTCGACAAAAATAGAAACAAACAAGGTCAGGGATTTCCGATATTGGGAATTCACTTCCAAGAAATACCAAACTTGTTTTGTTACTATTTATAGTCATCACCTTTTGAATTTCGATTTCCTCGAATTCCTCTATACTTCCATGGATTTTCAATAAATAGATAAACAAATAGTGTCCTTATAACAATTATAATGTTCGTTTTAAACATGAAGATTTCGAAAAACTCACATTTATTAGCCACATCAGAATGCATCGTGTCCATGTGGTAGGTTTATATTTCTTGTCTATTACAAAGCATCTATTCATAATTCTAACTGTTATCGACCCAGATATCATAATTTACAGAGTTTAAAGTTAGTATTTCCTCATAATAATTCCAAATAAATCCAACGAATGTTCGAATTTCCATTTCAAAAAACCCAAGCGACGAAACAAAATGTCCGCCGTTACAACGACTCGAGCGATAAACTGTGTCAATGTATCCATACACCTGTCAAATAAAAGTAACTCCACCCACAGTTCGTTTATTTGTTTTTATTTTCATCTCTCTATCCGTTTCGGATTTGAAAATAGACGTATTGCAATTATATGGGCCGAGTGTATTTTTCACTGCGTTTATTGGAGTAAAAAGTGCAATTGCCTTAGCACATGGCTTAAACATAACGCCCTACGGGCGTTATTTGCCATGTGCTAAGGCAATTGCACTTTATACTCCAATAAACGCAGTGAAAAATACACTCATCCCTATAATGAATGATTGGTTGATTTATCAAATGACATTTTTGACTGACTAAACTTTACGATCAGTCATGTTTAGTTGCTACTAAATTATTAACCAGTATTTGATATGATATTATTTATGATAGTTTACAATTTCATAAAAGTAACTACACTGATAAGATAGGCATTATTTTTGTAATTCAATTTTTTACATGACTATTAAATCACCTATATGGCCAGAACATTTGATGTTCACTCAAAACGAACGACACATTACTTTTGAAAATTCTCGAATAATTCACTATCAATCTATTTTTATATTGTAAATCAATAAGTCGATAAAATGAATATCCTCGTTAAAATCAGCAGAAAATATACAATTTGTGTCAATTTTTTTTTTAAGAGATGAGGGAAATCTTGACGTCATGTTAACGCCAGGTTGCATTAGTTGCGTACGTTAAGTATTTTAGTGTTATTGACAAATATTTCTTCGTGTTTTCTTTTCACCAAAAGCAAAAGTACTAGTGCACGAGTGGGGTCATCTCAGATGGGGTCTGTTCGATGAATATGCCTCCGTTAATCGAAAGGACTGGAAAAGTCCAGGCAGCAAAATCTACTTTGATGCAGTTGACAATGATGGAAAGGCTAAACCTGTTGGGTAAGAACGCTAATCTGTATATCACAATTCACCTTTATGTCCCTGTCACGAAATAGTGATAGCCATTTAGAGTTACATCTGTCCGTGTAGTTGTACGTGCGTGAATAGGTTGGTAAGTGTGTGTGTGTCCATTTCTTGTCCGGAGCATATCTTCTACTTTAACCTTTTCCTGTTTGTGCCTTGGCTTTAACGTCCCTGTGATCTTATCATTTACAAAAAAATGTGGAAAAAGAAGAAATTGCTTGTAACAAGCAATTTCTTCTTTTCTCACAATATTTTCTAACCTATTGGATGACAACTTTTCAAATTGAATCCTTTTTTAACTATTGTCTGCAACTTCTTCGAAATTGAACTAGTCTTAAATTTTGAAAAACAATTAACTGATGTATTTTAAAATTACTCAGCACAGTAGTTCCCCCTTATGAGTAATAGTATTATACATAAATTTCGGATGGAAACTTCCAATTCAAGGTGACATCTGAAGGTCTTGTGGTAAGCAATAAAGTTGGCATCCGTGTCTTTTACTCATCTCTAGAAGATGCTTAAAGAAGAATAAAATACCCAATAATTTGAAATTGAATTATGAAAATACACGATTACATCGTTTTTTGTTTTTAGAATAACTTAACGAAACATATACACTGTGTATAACCGTACAGTGAGTCAAATCGGAAGTGACATCGACTGTTCGCTAAATATATCACTAGTGAGACTAAACAGTATAACGGCTGGAAATTTCTCAATCGAGGTAAATTCTAGACTTCAAGACGGATTAAAACGCGGTTTTCGATAATAAATTGCGAGATGAAGGCAATTCTCATGTCTGTTTTACATTTTATTGTGGAAGAGTGCTTCTACTCGCAAATCGAAATTAATCACAGGCAATCAGCGAGTTTTATTTTTTGTCCGAGGATGCGAATGATTTTTCTCCGGTAAAGTATGTTCTAACGTAGATTGCAAAGCGTTCCACTGGTAAAATGACATTATTGTCTTTAGTTATGAAAACCTCGAGCTCCGTTTGGTGAAAATGCAGTGAAGATTTAAATAATATCCTTGTGAAAAGGACCACCCTGACTGTAGCAACTGTACGAACAGTGACCTATGCATGTTTCGTGTCTGTACAATTAGCTCCGAAAGTCTGTCCGATTAATTCCGAAAAAGATAGCCACATTAGCCCTCTCCCGTCTAATCCCTGTTTTTTACGTCCCTGTGTTTTTATACTTGAGGAAACATTGTGGAAAAAGGAGAAACTGCTTGTCACAAGCAATTTCTTCATTTTCAACAATATTTCCTACCATATTGAATCATTATTTTTCAAATAAAATCAATTTTGTGTCGTCTGCAAATTCTTTAAATTTGGACAGGTTTCATATTTTGCAAAACAGGAAAGGGTTAAGTCAACTGTTGAATGTGAATTTCTTAAATTGGAGCAATATGTGTTTGCATATCGTATTCACCGTTTATACAAAATTTTACTCAGTGATTCCCTTGTGTTTGAGGTTCGCTGAAACTTTACTTGGATTTCTATTTTTGAGGTGTATCTTATTCTGTGAATCGACACTTGTCATATATCTTTATATAAAAAAAACGACAATACAAAAGGGAAAGAGGGTGACTGTTGCTCATTGGGACCAATGTTTAAACATTTATAATCAAAGTCCATTACGAAAACACGCCTATATAATATACAGTAAATTTTTCAGCTGTAAATGAAAATTTTCCGTTGTTGTTGGGGTTTTTTTTGGCAATGTTAACTATTTCGTCAGACCCCTCTTTGGAGTGTGGACCCCCTCTGGAAAAAGTTTCTTGATCAGCGCATGTTTCATACTAGGACTTCCTCGAGGTGCGTCTAAGGTGAAAGATTTGGAGCAATATGAAAATTGTAATTTTTGCAGACCCGATCAAATACAAAGAAAACAGACGCACACTGATCACAATGTCCTGTTTAAGATGTGAAAATTATGCAGTGAGGTTGGCTAGGCTGCTCTGACTGGCGGGATAGGCTGATAATCTGTACGACAGCCGTGCGAATAGTCTCACTCGGACTGCACTTCATTTACACACACGTCCAATTGTGCGACCTATAATGATATATGCAAGGTTCAGCCGATTATATCGTATGGATTATGCCACTAGTGGCGCACCTCCAAATTGGCATAGTACATGTACTCTTCTTAAAGATTAATGTACAGGGATAAAATGCTTATCTCCCATATTAAGTTTCAATGTATTCAATTAAGCCCAAGTTCTGAAACCTTTATTACTACAGTTATGCGTGCGATCGCAATCATTAGCAGACTTGTACAATGACAAACACTTTTGACATCAGTTCTTAGTTAGGTCTATTATGTGTTTTTGATATAAACATGCCCAAGGTTGCGTTGCCAAGCATATCCCCCGGCATTCTATATTTACCTAAAGGCCCTCAAGAAAATATGGTTTTGAGCTCCCTGGCATTGAAAGCCTATTCAACAGGTAAAAAGACCCCATGAAAGACTGGTACTCGTGCGAAATATGTTGGCCTCCTGAAAAATAGCGATAATAATAAAAATTATTATTATCATTATTATCATTATCATTACATTAGTAGTAGTAGTAGTATTGTATGCGGTGCGAGTTTTACATCGACGAGCGGTTGACCAATCTCGTTTCCCTATTTGTATTTACATAGTTTCAGTTGTTACTAAAGGAACACCAAAAATATATCATATATACCCCTGAAAAACAGTCAGATAGAAGAACTAAAAGAAGCTCTTTAGACAAATAAACCCCACTAGTTAGCTCGTATAACGGTATTATAATGTCAATATATGTTTAAAAAGGTTTAAAGGATCGGCATTTGGCATTGTTGGCCTGCGAACCCAAAGACTATCCAAAAAATAGGATAACAGATGAATTCACCTGCCGGGGATTATATTTTAAACTGTCACTAATCGTACAGATTTTTCTGCGACTTCTGTCACTACTGATACTGTAAGCATGTCACTAATTCGTACAGTCAATCGGATGACAGGGTTACAATTCCTCGGTCGTACCCGGCATTACTGAATAAAATGGTATAGGTGTTAAAGAAATAAGATTTTACTATCCTTCTTCACAGGCTAGGTCACAATTAATGCTCTCGGTTACGCAAAATGACTTTGGATTCGTCAGTCTGACGGATCACATTAAAGAAAAATGAGTGATCCGTCGATTAAAGTATGGACTATACCAGAATGTATACTCAATAACATAGAACGACACACAAGCATGAGACAAGTAATATTAGCTCTTTAAAATACCGAGAACAGCGTTTAAATCCGTCTAATGGTCTAGAATTTACCTCGATTGAAAAATTTCCACCCGTTAAACTGTGTAGTCTCACTTGTGAAATATTTAGCGTACAGTCGGTGTCACTCCCGATTTGGCTCACTGTACGGTTATCACAGTGATATAGATACATATGGAATATCATGTTACGAAAGCAATCCAACATCATGTATTTACTTTGAGCTGCTGTTCGATCGCTATCTTATCTAAGTATTCCATGTATTTGATATCTACATTTTTTAACAAATAAAATAAAATAGTGGAAAAAATCTTTATTTCTGTAACCATTCCCCTTCTTCTTTACCATTCTGATTACGTTTGTTTGCATTATGACGTCATCTCCAAATGAAAATGACGTCATCTAAGTATAGTATGTTATTTTTAACCCATTCATCTTAATGGCGCTTTATAACGCCCCTCAAGAACAGACCTCGGGAAAACATTGTGGTAAATATAGAAATTGCTTGAAACAACATCTGTAAATTTGTACTTAATAAACATATATAACCGAGATTTTTTGCCTTGTTATAATACATGTTAAACCATACACTTTAAGTATATAATGCTTTTTGTCTTTAATCGTTCAGGACTATATAACAATAATTTTTAGTTGCACAATTGGTATGCAAGGAGCTGCGAAAAGGGACTGTAATTCTGAAGACGTTTGCACGACGAAAGACGCGCTGGAAGATGCTGATTGTAAATTTTGTCCAAAGATTGAGCAGTCAAATATAAGAGCTTCACTTATGTCTTATCAATACATATCAGGGGTAGGTTTTAATCCATTCCTGTTCAATCCCTAGTTTTTACGTCCCTTTGATTTTATAATTGAGAAAACATTGTAGAAAAAAAAGGAAATTGTTTGTTACAAGCAAAATATTCTATTTCCACAATGTTTTCTATGCTACTGAATGGTGATTTTTCAAATTAAATCCAATTTAAGATTCCTTCAAAACCTTTGAATTTGGACAAGTCTATTTTTTGCAAAATAGGAAATAGTTAACCAATTACCACACAATGTCTAATTTTACAAATCAAAGAAAGATGATTATGGAAAACAATTTGAGAAAAGAAGCTATTGCTTGTAAAAAGCAATTTCTTCTTTTATCACAATTTTTCTACCTCATATGGTCCTATTTTTAAAATTCAAACCGGCACTGTGTTGCCTTCATCCTCTTGTATAAAATTTTGTTGTTTGGGTATGGATTAAACAAAAATATGCCACTTATTTTCCTTCATCGCGATTTTTGGGAATATTGGCCGTGTAGAATGAGAGAAAGGTTTTAATCAAAGATTTAATTATTCACAACACTTAAATATTTGGAATACGCCTTCAATTTCAATTCGATTTAAAACTTAAAATACAGGTTTACACTTACTTATTTTTCACACATTATCGCTTATCCTAGACGATATAAATTTGGACCGGTCCAAATTGATCAAAGAAGCAGACGATATTTTAATTTAATTGAATTATTTTCAAAATATGTGCTTTTTTTTGGGAGAGAGAGGGGGGCAGGTTGTGTATAATGAAGAAATATCTCGTAAAAATACTATTTCTTCCCTTTTCCACAATGTTTTCCTTATCCTTTTCTTGAAAAGGCGTCGAAATACTGGCTGGTGTGGAAATAGGTTGAGATGAGTATTAGTTTTTACAGAGACAAATGAGTGATTAGATTTTTCTCTTTTGGTAAATGTTCTCCAGCCGCCACGATATGACTGAAATACTTTTTAAAGTGACGCTTAACCCAAAACAATCGATCTCTTTCGGTATATGACTGTTTATGTGCAAAAAAATTCAAGTGGCCTGGTTAACCCTTTTCTAGATTTTATTTCCCGGTAAATTTAAAATTGAGAAAATATTATGGAAAAAGAAGAAATTGCTTGTAACAAGCAATTTCTTCTTTTTCCACGTTATTTTCTTCCCTACTCAAATTAAATCCACTTTCATTTTTTTCTTCAAACCTTTGATTATGGACAGGTCTAAAATTTTGCAAAACAGGGAAGGGTTAACCCATTCCTACACAATCCCGTCTTTTACTCCTCTCAAAAAAAGGAACTTGGAAAACATTGTGGGAAATAAAGATACTTCTTATCGAAAGCAATTTATTTATTTCACACATTTATTTTCTTCCCTGAGATAAAATCAATACAAAACAATACAAAACAACACAACAAACAAATAAAAAAAAAAAAAACAACGAAAAACACTAAAAAAATAAATAATGATAATAATAATAATACAATGTCGATTAATAAACATTCATCGACTCAAATTTGTCGTCTTCAACTTCCTCAAATTTGGACAATTCTAAGATTTTGTTGTCTTAATGGGTAAATTATCGAACAATTTAGGTGGAGCATTTCTGTGACAAGGATAGCGACTCTACACCGCCGTATCTACGTCATGACTCAACATCAAGAAATGAACAGAACGAGTTTTGTGATGGTCAGAGCTCTTGGGAAGTCATGCGTCAACATGAAGACTTCAAAAATGGTAGAAGTATCCTGTTTCTTGGAATTCATTAGACCGATAGCGTCTGTCAATTAGAGAATTAATCGGCCAATCAACTCACACATTTATACCGGAAGTGGAATTTGAACCCCAACTTTAAACCAATATCTATATGAAGCCTTTTTCTGGTTTGGCTATAAAAAACGTCGTAATTTAATCTGCAGTTACGACCTTTATGTATCCAATCAACCATTTTACTGTTTTGTTATTTGTGACTGGCCATCAATTTTGCAAAACGACGCTGTTGAATATCGAAGTTGAACTTCATATCTTAGTTGATGGGCGTGTCTATTCGGAGTTAGTGGGCGAGTCCAGCAATCCGTCCATGTAATAAGCGAATGTTCTGATTTCTTATCAATTTCTATGAAATCAATCTATTAACACATAATCCTACCCCCCCCCAAAAAAAAGGGTTAAGGAAAGCGATATGTTTAATGTACAAATTGCGTTTCAAAAGCAATTCCTGCCTTTTTCACATTGCTTTCTACCTAGAAACACAGAAATTTGAAATAATATCAACTTCAAATTGTCATCTGCAACTTCTTTGAATTTAGCCAAGTCTAAGATGGTGTCGTTTGGTAATGGGTTAAATTAAAGTTGTTCTTTTTTGTTGTTTTTTCCCCAGAAAACAACCCTTCCGTTCCAGAAAACCAGACCGTGGACACCACACCAACATTTGAAATCGTCCAAGAAGGAGGTCGTACACGAGTTTTTGTGTTTGATGTCTCGGGTAGTATGTCGGTAGGCTAATTATCTATCTTCTTTCTGTCACGGAAAGGGTATCTTTGGATTTTTATATACCAGTAAATATTTCTAGTAGAATAGATTCCACACAAACGAAATCGGACACGACAGAAAAAGTGCGGAAATACGTTTCCTACAATATAGTCTAAGACGCCGTCATGGGGTCATAATGCGAATATGGTGAAAAATACATTTTTTTTATAATCTCTAGTTAAAGAGAGTGAGGGGGAAAGAGAGGGGCGGGTGGTTGTTTATCGGGTTTACATTTGTATGTACAACTCTAAAAAGCTGTTTCATGTTTATCCTATTGATAGAATTCGGAGGTAAATATGTATTTACACAAAATCGGATCATGACCAAAATGTTTGCAGACAGTGCAAAAACGATACTATGATGTACCATTCAATTTGTTAAACAAAACATTCCAATCGTGCCTAAAACCGACATCTTCGCTTATCAGCTATATACAGCATCTTCGTCTAACCGGACCGTTTTAATAATGTAACTCTAGGATAGTAAAATTATTTTGGAATAAAAAACACATTATCATTTCTTTTAGAAAAATATGATATGATTAAACATAAAAAATAATTGTACAATATATTGTATCTCCTTTCTTTCTGTCCATTCACTCACCAATTTTTGATAATTTTGCCAAATTCAGAACACTCACACGAAAGTACTGTATATTTTAAAATGAAATGAGTCATATCTCGCCTTTGTCCTTCTTTGATCAATCTAGACTGGTAAACCTCTCCCATCTCCGCTGCTCTCCGATAATGGCTTGTATCGTCAGATTTGGACAGGCTCGCCAGTCAAGCCTCAATCGAACGTATTAATTAATACTCACAGTCATGTAATTCGGTCCGATCTAATTTTCATGTGACAAAAGATGTGACAAAAGATTGTATTTATTGCGTTAGATGGTTTTTACATTTTTTACATTAAACTCTGCGTGGGTTTAAATTTTACCGTGGTAACTTTAGCCTCAGATTGCTAAGCAATCTCAGGCTAAAAACCGAAACGATTAAATTATATCACCCATTTAGACCAGAAGCGCACTTTGAACATTAACATTGGTCGACATTTATGTGAAGCATTTTTGTCGACATCCACATGGTTCATGAGACATATCTGCTGGAAAATAACAACAGATGGAGCAGCGAAGACTGTGGTTGTACAGCGTGCATGAACGGACTAATTAGAGTCTTTAACGCTTTCCTATTTAATCCCTGATTATTAGGTCCCTGTAAATCTGTAATTAACAAAACATTGTAGAAAAAAGAAAAGAAACTGCTTGTAACAAGCAATTTCTTCTTTTTCTACTATATTTTCTACCCTTCTAAATGGTCATTTTTAAAAAAAATTAATGCACTTTCGATTTTCGTCTGCAAAACCTTTGAATTTTGACAGGTTTAAAATTGTGCAAAACAGGAAAGGGTTGCACCGATCTGAAATTGTTTTAAACGTCAAATACTGGTTCAATCATCTTAACCCTTTATCAGATAAGCAAGTTTTAGACTGGCTCAGATTGATAGGAGCGCTGTCTGAATCTAGTAAATCTTCGTATTTTTAGAAGAAAACTTAGTGGAAAATAAGGAATTTGCCTGATACAACTTCTTCTATCTCAAAAATGCTTTCATTTATTGTTTGAGAGGGGTTGAAAAGAAATCGTGATTGGGTGGGAATGGGTTTATCAGTAAATAATTTGATAAAATATCGTTCTTTCTTATCACAGGGTAACAAAATAAGCCAGCAGAAAACAGCAGCCGATCTTGCCATTGACACAGTGATCGAAATTGGTAGCTGTCTCGGTGTTGTTACGTTTAGTAATTTTGCACAAGTTCGAGCGTCTATGACATTCATATACAATACTCAAACTAAAACTTCACTTAAACAAAGTATTCCAATATCAGCTGGCGGAGGAACAGACATATATCTAGGTCTTGAAGAGGCCATTGGGGTAGGTATAATTTTTTCGAATCTATCGAAATACGAAGAAACTTGAACTAAAACTTCACTTAAACAAGATATTCCAAAATCTGCTGGTGGAGGAACAGACATATATCTAGGTCTTGAAGAGGCAATAAGGGTAGGTATAAAATTTTCGAATCAATCGAAGTACGAAGAAACTCGACTAAAAACTGAAGCCCATTCCCACACAGTGACGCTTTTTGACGCCCCTCAAGAAAAGCAATAAGAAAACATTGTGTAAAATGAAGAAATTGCCTGTAACAAGCAATTTCTTCATTTCACACAATGTTTTCTACACAGAAAGTTGAAAAAGATCTTGATTTTCGTAAACTTTAAATTTTCGTCTGCAACTTCTTTCAATTTGGATCAGTTTAAAATTGTGCTGTCTGGTAATGGGTTAAACAATATAATGCAACTTCTGCTGGCGGCAGGACAAAAATATATCTAGGTCTGTAGAAGTCATTAGGGTGTGTATAAATTTTTCAAAGCTTTTGAAATACGAAGTATTTTAATAAGATACCGCAAGCTTATTTCGTATAAGATGCATATTTACAAATCAAGAGAGTTCGGTTTTAATGAGTTCGAGTACATCAGAAGCATTGATTAATAGCGGATGCTGTGGGAAGAGCCCAACTGCCCTATCGCTGGCCCTGCCCAGCTACTTCATTGGCACCGCCCATTGACTCAGATAGGAAGTTCCTCTCCGGTTTTTAACGGTGCTATATTTCAAAAATTATTCAAGCTGTAGTTACGACGTTAAGGTCACCAGCCAACCCATTTTACTTTTCTGTTTCATCATACTTGCCATATATTTTGCAAAATAACGCCGTTAAAAATCGAAGCGGGACTTCCTGTCGGAGTCGGTTGCCGTTGCCATCGACGTAAGTGGGCGGGGCCAGTGATTGGTCAATTACCTGTTTGTATATTGCGATTTTCTTTCGGGATAAATGTGATGCAAACGAACAAAAGTTAAACCAATGTTTTGTTCTTTACATATTTATATTTATATTAGGTAATTGAAAGTGCAAGACAACCATGTAATAGTAATACGAAAGGAGCAGAAATCATACTGCTTTCAGATGGAAAGAGTAGCTCTCCTTACGTAGATCGGATCAGTTTGGAGTTGGTTACAAAGGGTATCATAGTACACACAATCGCTATAACCGACAGTGCAGACCCGGGCATGACCGAATTGGCTAGTCGAACAGGGGGCAGAAGTTTCACCTATTTGGAGACTCAGACCGTTAGTTTCTCAGATGCCTTTAGTCAAGCTTTGACAACAAACGACATAAGTAGTCTCTCCCCTGAAAAGGTAATTTTGTCATTATGATACAGCTTACGAGATCAATATTTCATTTACATGAAAACTACTAAATAAATAAATAATTCATGCAACTAAAGTGAAAATTTCATAGTCCGTGAAGCTCGGGGAGTTGAATGTAGTGAGTTATAAAATCCAGTCCAACACATCAACGCACTAAGTCGGAGAGCTAGAGAGAGAAATATTAAAGTTTCTGTATTTCTTTGGTGGACGTAGACGACGTCCACCAGTGTTACCAAGTTTGGAAAATCCAGTAGGATGTTACTAGATTATAGGAGAAGTAGTGCACAATTAGGTTCGATTTACTATTTTTCAAAATCTGAATCTTTCAAACAACTTTACATTTTGAAAATGGCGTTATATCATGATTCTATATAATTTATAAAAAGCGTAAAGACTCCTTTTTCACAGGAAAACACCTACCAATATCCGATGCGTTCACGGTTTCAATAACGCGTCGTCTTTCAATCGTGAAGTGAGTATTTGCCTTCTGCAGTGCTCCAGCTATGCCAGTTCATAAGGACACGTGTCCTCAACCTGCGACGCCCTGTCATTTTTTTTCAATCGCCCCACCAAAATTATAGTCTCTAAATTCTACACATGCTCTAGAGATTATCGACCACACTTTAAATGCCCACTTAGTTCGATTAATAGCTCAAGTTCGATGTGATTGCCGACGCGTAAATTCAACAACTAATTACTACCAGTGGGAGTTATATCAGCAAGTCAACCAATCACAAAAAGCAATACGCAAGAAGGTAGTATAGAATAAGATCAGATTGCACGTCTGTGTTTAAAGAGATACCAAAATTAACAAAATTGTCTCACTTAAATGTCGGTCATAGTCAAAATTTCACTTTTGGTCTAAGTGAATGATTTGATTGGGCAAATGATTTAATTTACAGTCCGGTACCGTCAATTCAGACGAACAGTTGTCATCGTAAACTTTTTGTTTTAAATCTATCATATGTCATTCACTTGAATACAAATTCAGCAAATGATAATCTCCCCGAAATATGTTTTTATGTCAAAGGTATCAAATCAAAGAATTTTACTTTTCTGATTTTTATTTTGGTATAGAAACAATGGCATCAACTGGCTTTTTTCTGTCCATAAATTACAGATATTATCGGAAAACCAAAATCTATCGAGTACGTCACGGGTAAACGGTACATTTAACTTAGAAGAAGGTCTTGGTAACAATACAATCGTAACTGTAGAAATAACCAGAGATGCCACAGCTTATCTCACCTTAACCGACCCTACAGGAAAAACATTTAATGCATCAAACACAGGAAGAAAACTAGCGATTGAAATACCTGGGATAGCGAAGGTTGGTACCTCAAATTTTTATGTGGGTATCACGTTAAAAAAGAGGATAAAACAAACAACAACAACAACAAATAAAAAGCGTCGAAGACCTTGCTTTGTGCAATAAAATTCGTTCTCGTTTTTATTTACAACGTAAGATGTTGATTGAAGCTCTACTGGCCAAAGACAAGATGTGCTTTAGCGATGGCTTTTTCCGTCCGGTGTCGGTGCGTCAAGCCGTCCGTTCGTCCGTTAACGTTTCCTTCTAAACATTCTAGAGTCCAAGGTTTGTATCGGATTCTCTTCAAACTTTTTCAAAATGATTGTACCATCAAAAGGACCATTCCTTTCGGAATTGGGTCCGACCCGTCAAGAAACATGAAGAAATTAGCTTTATTAGAATTCAATTAAAAAACCTCGTTAACACTCTAGAGTCCACAGTTTTCTTGGATTCTCTTTGAACTTTTTCAGAATTATTGTACCATCATAAGGACCGTTCCTTTCGAAATTGTGCCAGACCCGTCAAGAAACATGGGGAAAAATAGGCCTTACGAAAATTTGATTGAAATTTATTAAAAATCCTCGTAAACACTCTAGAGTCCACAGTTTTCATAGAATTCTCTTCAAACTTTCTCTGGATGATTGTACCATCATTAGAATCGTTCCTTTCGGAATTGGATCAGATCCGACTAGAATCAAGGAAAAGGGAGCTTAATTAAAATCTAATTAAATAATCCTCGTTAACACTCAGTCCACAGTTTTCATCGGATTCACTTCAAACTTTCACAGAATAATTGTACCATCATAAAGTTAATTCCTTTCGTAATTGGGTCAGATCAGTCACGAAACATGGAAATATGGGGCTATGAAAATTTAATTCGAAAGTCTAATAGAATCCTCTTTAACACTCTAGAGTCCACAGTTATCATCGGATTCTCTTCAGACACCTAGAATGATTGTACCATCATAAGGATTGTTCCTTTCGAGACTTGGTCTGATCCGTCAAGTATCACGGAAAAGGGGGCCATAAGAAAGTTTGATTGAAAAATCCTCGTTAACACTCCAGAGTCAATAGTTTTCATCGGGTTATCTTCAAACCTGTAAAGAATGATTGTACCATTGTAAGAATTCTTCCTTTCGAAATTGGATCCCATCCGTCAAGAATCATGGGAAAGGGGCCTCATGAAAATCTAATAAAAAAATCCTCGTTAACACAATGGTGTCCCCAGATTTCAAACTTTCATAGAATGGTTGTACCATCATAAGGATTGTTCGTTTCGAAATTGGGTCTGATCCGTCATGCAACACAGGAAAAGGGGCTTTATGAAAATTTAATATTTTTTTAGCATATGCAATAAGTCAACATATTTTATCGAGTTGTCTTCATACTCTCACAGAATCATTCACAGTTCCCTTCGAAAATTAATCTTATCCATCAATTAACATGGGGATAGGGGTAGTATGAAAATTTAATTAAAAAATCTTCATTAATGCAATAAATCTCACATCTTTGATCAGATTTCGATGTAACTTTCACAGAATGAATGTAAGGTTAAAATGACCACTCTTTTCAAAACGGGATCTGAACTGTCAAGAAATGATTGTACCATTAATAAGATTATTCCTTTACAAATTCTGTCTGATCAGTCAAGTATCATGTAAAAAGGGCTATTACGATAATTTCATCAAAAGATCCTCGTTAACATAATTAGGTCTACAGATTTCATCGGATTCTGTTCCAACTATCAGAGAATGTTTGTACCATCATTTTGATTGTCTCTTTCCGAATTGGGTATGCTCTGTCTCATATCACAGGAAAAGAGGTTGTATGAAAAGTTATTCCCAAATTATCATTAACACAAGAATGTCCTCACTTCTCACCAGAATCTCTCCAGAGAATGATTGTAACATCATTTGGATCGTTCCTTTGTTAGAACAATCTTTGATAGTTAATGACTCACTCCTTTTCATGTGGGTTTTCCTTTGTTCAGTTTCGAATGGGTAAATAGAGAAGTAAATCCGAATCTTCAACAAATTCGGTGAGTTATAACTTTACAAACAAAATCGGCCCCAAGCCATATTTTCAAAGAAACAACCTGTGTTAAACAAACACAAGCCACAGGTTCAAACAGTTAATCTAACAATGTTAGATTGAATACCCAGTCAAAACAACATTCCAATACTAGGTCTAGTCAGACTGGTAGAGATCAAAGTTAACAGAACATTAACGCAAACATGTTGTCGAGACATAGTCATACTACGGTTTCTCCGCTGTCCCAGTCCAAGAGCCTTTTACAACAAATCCCCCGTGTCCATAACCAAAAGGAGGTTATTACCCATACCAAAAATCAACGTTTTCATGTCCCCTGGCCCAGACAAGGACACCTCAGTTCGAGACCCAGCCTAACATTCAACAATCCGTCTTGGACAAACTAGAGAGTATCGGCAAGCAGTAGACTACAGTGACTCGAAAATGACTTCCATCGAAAATCGCGTCACTGGTTTAGAGCAAACTTCCAAGGAAAATACACAATAATTAATTGATATTTGAGCCAGCAGCGCTTTTGACTCGAAAATGTGTGTAGATATTAAGAAAAACAATGTGATATAATAATTATATAATTATACTGTCATTTTGTTTCTTCATATTGACTAATCTCTAAGGAAACAAAATGACAGTGTTGCCGAAATGTCGAAAACCTATGATCGGTTGAAAAAAAAAAAAAAAAAAGAATTATTGCCTAAATGATATTGATCTCCAAACACGTTCTATGTGTGATAATCGATTGTTTTTAGTAAAGAAGAATGTCAAAATACCCAAGAGCGTAAAAAGGAAGACTGTATTAAGAGAATTCATCAATTTTGTAGTAATCATTTGGGTAAATCTGATCAAATTAATGGTATCAAAATCGATCGTGCACACAGAAGCAGGTATAAAGAGGGGCCAATCGTTGCAAAATTTGTTTCTATCAAGATAAATTGACAGTCAAAGGTGCTAGTTATAACAAATTAAAAGATACCAATTTTCGTGTGAGCGACCAATTAACATAAGCGGTAGGTCGAAAGAGGGCAAAATCACGCCCCTATCCTGAAAAATATTAAAAAAGAGGGCAAAACAGCATCGTGATAATTTGATTCACTAATTATCAACAAGAGGCCCATGAGGGCCGGACACGCTCTACTTGTTATCAAGTTTTCCGTTAGAGAAATCTGATCTTTAAGGAAGTTAATTGCTCAAAGAAGAATGCACAAAGAAAAAAAAGGGGCTTTATCCCTTTTATCATTTTAAAGGGCAAATCCATAGGGGTAACATAATTCAAATTTTCAAAATTCCATTAATAAACATGTGCATTGATACTCATTGATTTTTCTTGAGGTTGTTTCAAAAACACTTTATTGGAGTTTTTATTTTTACCTTTTCGTTTTTACGGCATCGCTTATGTCCCTTACCTATTGGATACATATGCTTAAATCCCCTGAATTGTGACGTCATAGTAGAAGTTTATTAAAAATGGACGTAGAGTATGACAGCGATTTGAGCGATATTCCCGAAGAAGAAATGGATGTTTCTGGTACTTTAAGGCCATATGTGTACGAACCAGTTTGAAGGGCAATTGCTACGGAATCGGAGGATAGTGATGATTATAATTCTTCGTCTTCTTTTTGCCCCGATTTTGACGATAATGTTACTGAGGTGTCAACATGGTGAGTGATCAATATTTGCGGCGAATATTGCCCTTTATAAACATTAGAATCGTAACGAATTTAATTTACTCCCTTTTTGAACGTTTTAATCTGACTTGAACAACGAATTTAAATGAAGATCCCAATGAAGTGACGTTTGCGAGTGAGACCCCTTTTGAATTATCCGGGGACTATTAATACAGTAACAAAAACTCCTCTGAATTTTCTTCTACCAAAAAGTTACGATCAAACATCTCGTTTGTAAATTTAAGACGAGAATAAGAAATTATGTGCCTGACATTTCCAGTCTTATTGTCCAAATAGTGCATTAGATGATTACCTGGCTGTCATAAGAAACTTTCGGTCTGTAGCTATCTACTAGATGCAATCAGACAGGATTATATGCAAATGTCAAACACTGGCTCAAATGGTTTTGGTTGCTTGAAATCAGTACTACATTATCCAATGTTTGAAAACAGTTCTTGGTATATGGTTTACAATTGTGCCCCCATCAGAAACTTTACATTAACGTTTGTTTACTCTCTGTAAATATGGACAGTAAATCATTCTCAAATATGAAAATTATAATAAATAATTCAATTTCACAGGTGCCAGTGCAAGATTTGTGACAGAATCCAAGTGCTGCAAGACAACAAACAGTATAGATGGGAAGGTTGAAGCAGGATTGACATGCATAACAGATCACATTGCATTCCGGGTGAATTGTCTGAACATTCACGTATTGGAAGTTACCTACTTTGACCATTCGTTACAGACAGGCCCACTTTGGGAAAACCAAAGAATTCATGAGTAAGTAAAATATTTTCTTTTACAATGTTTTGTTATAATGCTAAATTATTTTTCATAAATGACCTACATTGTTTATAACCCTTTCCTGTTTTGTAAAAATTTAGACCCGTCCAAATTCAAAGGACTTGCAGACGAAAATTCAAAGTGGATTCTAGTTGAAAGTAAGCATTCAGTAGGATTTTAAATATTGTGGAAAAAGAAGAAATTGCTTGATACAAGCAATTTCTTCTTTTTCTACAATGTTTCTTATTCATAAATTTACAGTGATGTTAAATCAGGGATTGAACAGAAAAGGGTTTAGGCAAGGAAACCTACCCCATTACCACACAATCCAATGTTCTGACATACTGAAGCAATGTAGTTTGCAAAAAAAATAGTGGGAAAAGGAGTAATTGCTTGTAACATGCAATTTGTCCTTATACAAAGTTTACTACCCCATTCAACACTTAAACTCTTAAAATTCAGTAATTTACCAATTGTCAGCTGTCAAAGAATTTTTTTTACAATCAATTCATTCATTTAGACCAAAAGAGAACTTTGGACTGCAATTTTGGACATCTATTAAGCATTTTTCTTGGTTTGTTGACCTTGACATTGTAACTGTAGCTTATTCAGTCTGTAGTTACAATTTAGATCACCAACCAACCATCTTGGAAACACTGTAGAAAAAGAAGAAAATGCTTGTTACTTGATTCTGTCATATGTAAGACAAAGCCTGTAAAGATCATCAACTTTATATTGCCATCTGCTACCTTTTGAATTTGGACCATTCCCAACTCTGTTGTCTATCATTAAGTTGAACATCACCAAAAATTTTTGGTGTAAAAGCTAAGATCTCATTACATTTTTTTTATTCTAGGCTACACAGACACCTGGCCTCTAGACGATTGGGAAAGGAGTGAGGAAAGAGATTCCTTCACTCCCTTATTTTCATGCTCTGAAGAAAACTAAGCTGTAGAAACTATACAGAGAAAAGTATCCATTGTTCATGACATTTTCTCTTAAAACTTCATACATGATTTACACTTACTTTTCAATTTTAACATACTTAAATTTTGCCTGCTGTTTAAGTTCAAGACCTGCCTTAAATTTGTCAATTTTAGTATTAACCCGTTGTCACAACCCTAGCTTTTTGAAACACTAAAGAAATATGGAAACTTTGCAGGAAAAGCAGAAATTGTTTATGACAAATAATTTGTCCTTTTCTCTCAATGTTTCTAGGCTTTGTGTCGAGCCTACCCCTATTTAAGCAGGCTTTGTCAATTTTCAATTTCGGACTAGTGTAAAATTTTGTTATCTATGCACAATGAGTTAAAACCCCTGATGCAGTGGAATCCTTTAAGTATCAACATGGGCATGCCAACTATGATACTATTGGGAAGGTAGTCTTTACAGGAATCTGTTAAAAAATGTAAAAAAGTCCTGTAAATCCCTTAATCCTTTCCTGTAAAAGCATGGCATTTTACGTCACTGTGATTTAATACTAGAGAAAACATTGAGGAAAAAGAAGAAATTACTTTTAATAAGTTATTTCTCCATTTCCCATTTTCTACCACATGGTTTCAGTTCATACTGCATCAAATCTACATTGTCGTTTGCAACCTCTTTCAATTTGGACCAGTCTTAAAATTCCTGAAAACAGGAAAGGGATAAGTCAGTTGCATATAAGCCGGGATTGCTATCAACCGCTTACTAGACGATAAAATTGTAGACTGGTCCATATTCAATCAATTTCATAGCTTAGTCAGACTCCTAATCTTCAATCATGGAATGTCATGGGTCCGATCCCTGGCGGCAGCACATATTCTTTCCGACATTTGTCTCTCACCAATGGGTGGATAATCGTAAACCTAAGTGGGATAGCAGCTGGAGTCTAGGAAAGGATGTAGTGGTAGTACTGATGTGAGAAATACCAGGAATCCTTTGTTAGGTTATCCAGCTGCTGCGATATGAATGAAATACTATTAAAAGCAGCATTAAACCCTATTTAATTTGGACCAGTCTTAAAATTTCTGAAAGCAGGAAAGGAATAAGTCATTTGCATATAAGCCAGGATTGCTATCAACCCCTTACTAGACGATAAAATTTTAGACTGGTCCATATTCAATCAATTTAATAGCTTAGTCAGACTCCGTATCTTCAATCATGGGATGTCATGGGTTCGATCCCTGGCGGCAGCACATATTCTTTCAAACATTTGTCTCGCACCAATTGGTGGATAATCGTAAACCTAAGTTGGATAGCAGCTGGAGTCTAGGAAAGAATGTAGTGGTAGTACTGGTGTGAGAAATACCAGGAATCCATTGTTAGGTAATCAAGCTGCTGCGATATGACTGAAATACTAAACCCTGTTCAATCAATCAATTTAAAAAGGAATATGTTCCAGGTTTATTATGTGTTTTCATCCCGAGACTAGGCAATTTCAATAAGCTTTTTTTTCAAGTTGATTGAACTAAAACAAGAGCACTGCCTACGGGTGCCTATGCGCGGTTGTTGGGTGCTGGATAGTGAACAAAATGCATCTAGAGTTACCCCCTTGATAGTATAGGTTGCTCCTTTGATGGTGAATAAATGTGTCAAGTTTCAAGTGAATGTCTTTAGTAGAACCAGAGATATCACAAATGTCGTAAGTTTTCGCACGACGACAATGACACCAATGCAATCCCAACACCTCGGGTTTTCTTTGAAACAGCCGAGCTAAAACAACTATAATTAAATGGCAAGATATACTGATAAGACGGGACTTTGAAAATAAATAATATCCACAAGCTTCATATGTTTTATTCTGTGTTGCTTGAATTTTATGCAATGTTATTCTACAATTTATTTGCATAACCCAATACCATACAATAAGAGACAAAAATGAGACTGGCTCAAATTCAATATTGCAGGTGCCGCCGTCATAGAGCAGTTGGTAGCGCGTCGGACTGTCAATCTAGAGGTCCTGGGTTCGATCCCCGACGGCGGCACTCATCCTTTCCGACTATTTGTCTCTCACCAATGTGTCGATAATCGTAGACCTATGTAGGATAGCAGCTGGAGGCTAGGAAAGGATGTAATGGTAGTACTGGTGTGAGAAATACCAGGATTCCATTGTTAGGCGCTCCAGCCGCCGCGATATAACTGAAAGAATGTTGAAAGTGGCGTACAACCCCATTTAAAATCAAGATTGCAGGTGACAATTCTAAGTGTTTGGAATGAAAATTTGGGTACCAAATACGGTAGAAACCATTGTGAACAAGGGCAAATCTCAAATAACAAGAAATCTCTCCTTTTCCCACTCTCTTTTCCATTTTATAATATTTTCATATTCAAAATAAGAATTGTATGGTAATGGGTTAAATGCATGTACAAAGACAGGAAAGTCATGAGTAATGTGAATAGGGGCAAAATTTAATTGTACCGTAGAAACAATAATTCAAAAACAATCATGGAAAGAAAGAGAATTCTGGTTGTCAACCTTTCAATTCTTTAAATCCATTATAAACCATTTTATGACACACTTCAAGAAAAGGCTTTGATTAAAATTGTTGAAAATTTGGAAATTTCTTGTTGCAACCAATTTCTTCATTTCCCACAATGTTTTCTGCCAAGGAAATGTTTTCTGTCATGTTATAAACAAATTAAGATTAATTCATACATGACATAAATTATGACCTTTTCCAGTATCATCTTAGCTTATTTCCAAAGTCATAATAAGTTGCAATAGAATAATAACGGTTTTAACAAAGGAGTTATACAGTCCTTGGAATAAACATAGATCACGGGTGAAAATCAATTGGTTCCATATACATCACTAGTTTGTCTAACATGAAAGGATGGGATATGCATATATTATGTAATCATTTCCTGTATTGTTTAAAACACTAATTAAGACATGACCATAACCTAAGTTTACCCTTTACCAAACAATAAGTAGCTTGTCTTTCCGCTAGTGACTATTGTGATCTTTGAAAAAAATTGAACATAATGATAGCCACTATTTTCTGTTCAATTATCTGTACCTCCTTTTAACTCATTACAACTAAATCCTCTATTTTTACTCACAGTAGGAGAAAGTTGTGACAAATATTGGGGGAAAAGGAGAAATTGCTTGTGACTTATCTCACATTTTTGAAGCCTATTTAAGATAATTATTCAATTTTGGCACAAATTAAGTTGTTATCTGCAACCTCTTTCAATGAAAAAAAAACAACACTTTTTTTAATTTGATCTTAAAACTTTTTTGCCCAGTAATAACTCATTCACACGCAATCCTGTCCGTCTAAGCCCAACTTTAAAAAAAAACTTCAATAAAGATTGTGGAAAATGAAGAAATTGCATGGTACAAGCAATTTCTTCATTATCCACAATGTTTTCTACAAAGGCAAGCAAACAAAAAATCAGGACCATTAGTTGATACCTTAAGATCTATTGTACTGGAGAAATATTTAAGGATCCTAATGGAATCTCTAGCCTTGAATTGCTGGGGTCCCTTCAAATTTTAAGGTATCCCGGAACACTGTTAGTGTCGACCCCTTATTGTGTCTGAATGGATTTTTTGGTAATAAAAAAAGGAAATACCTTCTAACAACCATGTAAAGGGAACATTTTGAAACTCTGTTGGAATTCTAGATAAACAGTATGTTTGTGAGGGAAATATGTTCATATCAATAAAAAACACAGGTCTAAGTAGTTGATAACGGCAATTTAATTCAAAGCACCTCTCAATTTGGACTAGTCTAAAATTATGTCATTTTGGAATGGGATCAATGAAAAAGAGAGTATGACTAGAGGAGAAAATGGTGAGAATAAGAGGAAATGAATTATAATTAGTAAGTTCTCCTTTTGCCACACAGTTTTCGTGAATATGTCAAAATCGACCAATGGCTGGCCCGCCCTTTACTTCATAGTCTCCGCCAATGAACTCCGACAGGAAGTTCCACTTTGATTTTTAACAGCATTCTTTTGCAAAATTTATGCCAAGTAGCATGTAACAAAAAAGTAAAATAGTTGGTTGATGACATAAACTTGGTAACTACAGCTTGAAAAGGCTGTAGTTACAATGTTTAAGCCGCCAAATCAAAAATAATAAAAAATAAAGGTAAACAAAAATGGCAACCAATGATAAGCTCAGGTCAGAGCTGAATGAATTATTTGATTGGTCGGTATATTCCTCTATTGAAAGTCTCGTTTGTTCATTATATTGGAAGGACAATATCCGAGATGAAAAAAAAATGGGAACGCTTTCAGTTCTGCTGTCTTATGAAAAATCGGTCCATAATGAGATTCGTTCATTTTTTTTATATAATCCCAACCCCCACAATATATGGCCGAGATATCAGTTTGTTCACCAAATTGATCTAACCGCAGCTTCTTCCTCAAAATTGCCCTAGCTGATGGTCGGCATGTCGGTTCTTCTTCCCGTCGGTTCTTCTTCCCGTCGGTACTCCGAGATCAAGATTGTTGGCACGGCGTCAGGTTTCAATCGGAGTCGAAGTTCTTAAAACCAACGTCATTTCGGGCTGATCAAAAACTTGAAATTAAAGTGTCTCACACAAAGCTTTGCATGACTCTGTGGCTCAAAATTTGTCATTGCTGTCCGATCACGGTTCAGTTTATGAATCCACAACTTTTTTCTTTTAAAATCAATCGGAAACGTAAAAGTGCTGATCCTCTGAGTTCCAGATTCAACATTACAACCGTAAGCGGCACAGATCGTCATTATCCTGCTCTAAAATATATTTTATACGTATTATCGCCTGTATTTAGTACATGTATAACAGATAACTTCCACTATGACGTCACAAATGCAGGGGAGATAAGCGGTTTGGGGAATGTACAGGGGAAGTAAGCGATGCGCTGTTTTGGGGCAGTATTAAATCTTGACATTTCGAATTGGTTTTTGTACATGTGCAGGGTCTGCAATCGCGAAAATATTGTTTGTGTGTTTAATTAACACAATATACATGAAAAATAATAAATGAAAACACAAAATAAAAATTTCTTTGAATTTGACCTTTAAGCAACAATCCCCAAGGCCCCTTTTCCCATGTTTCATGACGGATCCACTCCATTTCCAAAAGAAAGTTACCTTATGACCCTACAATCATTCTGTGAATATTTCATCAGAATCTGACAATAATTGTGGACTATATCACATTAACAGGATTGTTTTGAATGTAAATCAATAAGGCCCCCTTTCCTGTGTTTTCTGATGGATCAATTTCATTCCAAAAGGAACTTTCCTTACAACCCGACAATTGTCCTGTGAAATTTAAAAGACGATTTGATAATGATAGTTATCTTCATCACATACACAAGAATGTTTTGAATGATAATCTGTAAGGCTCCTTTTCCTATGCTTCGAATGCCACAATTATTCCATGCATCTTTGAAGAGAATCAAATAAAACTGTTGACTTTATTGTGTAAGCAAAGATATTAAATTCAAGTTCTCATAAGGCCCCCTTTCCCGTGATATTTTACTGTTGGTTTCAGCATTCTGTGAAAGTTAAAAGTGAATCCGATGAAATATTGGGAATTCATTATGTTTAGTTCATATGGCCCCTTTTCACATGAAACTTCATGGATTGTACCCAGTTCTGAAAAGAACCATTTAAGTGATTGTACAATCATTCTGTGAAATTTTGAAGTGAATCCGGTGAAATCAGGGGACATCATTGTGTTAACCAGAAAATTTAAAAAGATTTTCATAAGGCCCCTTTTTATGTGACACTTGCCATAATCAGATCCACTGTCATAATCAACAATTGGAATGATGGTACAATCAATCTGTGTAATCTGTAGAATTTATTGTGTTAATGAGTTTAAAGTGAAATCTTCATAGGGCCCGTTTTCTCATGATACTTTACAGAACAAACCAAATTTCAAAAGGAACAATTCTAATGAAGGTACAATCATCCTTTAAAAGTTAAAGAGAATCAATGAAAACAGGTGACTGAATTGTGTCGAGAATTTTTGTAACAAAATTTTCATAAGTCCCCTTTTTCCGTGAAACTTAACAAATCAGACCCAATGTACAAAGGAACAATCCTAATGATAGTTTGAAGAAAATGATAATGACTGAGGACTTTATTGTAATAATGATGTTTTGTAATAAAATTTTATAAGGTCCCTTTTCATGTGTCACTTAACCAATCAGACCCAATTTACAAAGAAACAATCCAAATGATGGTACAATCATTCTATTAAAGTTTGAAGAGATTCTGATAAAGACTGGGGACATTATTGTGTTTATGAGGATTTTTCAAACAGCCCCTTTTTCTATGATACTTGACAGATCAAACCCAATTTTGAAAGAAACAATCCTCATGATGGTACAAACATTCTGTGAAAGTTTGAACAGAATCTGATGAAAACTGCAGACTTTATCTTGATGTAAAATTTTTGAATTACAATTTTCATAAGGCTCCTTTTCCTGTGATACTTGAAGGATCAGGTCTCATGTCAGCATCAACAATCGTGATTATTGTACAATGATTCTGTGAAGGTTTGAAGAAAATCCAATGAAAGCTCTGGACTTGGTTACAAGGATTATAGATAAAATTCTCAAAAGGCCCCTTTTCCCATGTTACTTGATGGATCTGGACCAATTCCAAATGGAACTCTTCTTACAAAAGTATAATTATTGTGTTTGAGTATAAAGACAACCTCATCTCATCTGTGGACTTACAAGCATTAATTAAGATTTTTTTAACTGAATTTTCCTAAGGCCCCTTTTCCTATGTTTCTCAATGGATCAGACCAATTTGAAAGGAACAATCCTTATAATGGTAAAATCATTATGTTAAAGTTTGAAGTCAATCAGTTGAAATCTAGGGCCATTACGTGTTAACTAAGATTTTTTTTTATTAAATTTTCATAGGGCCCCTTTTCCCATGAAACTTGATGGATCAAACCTACTTCCGAACGAGGATTTTTTATTGAATCTTTAATTAAATTATCATAAGGCCCCTTTGCCCGTGTTTCTTGACGGATCTAACCAAATTTCGAAAGGAGTGATCCTTATAATGGTATCATCATTCTGTGAGTGTTTGAAGAGAATCCGAAGAAAACTGTGGACTCTATCGCGTAAACGAGGATTTTTTAATTAAGTTTTAATTAGGCCCCTATCCCCGTATTTCTTGACAGATCTGACCCAATTTCGAAAGGTACGATCCTTATTATGGTACAATTATCCTGTGAAAGTTTGAAGGGAATCCGATGAAAACTGTGGACTCTATCGCGTAATCAAGGAAAAGTTTAACGGACGGACGACGGACGGACCGACGGACGCACGGACGCCGGACGGGAAAAAGCCATCTCTATAGCTCTAGTGGCCTTCGGCCAGTAGAGCTAACTAGTATGACAGGGTAATGTTTAGCTCTCAAGAAGAATTAAATTTTCGTTCTGATGTCGAGCATAGACCTCTTGAATAGGTTCTAATACATAGCTGGTAAAAAACCGTTGATTTAAGCAGAAGAATAGATAAACCAGACAGGAATAGGGGACAAGATAGACCATTATCAACAGGGCGTGGACATATCAGCAGTTTGAAAAATGGAGAAGGCTAGTTGGTGGGGATGGACTCTGAGATCGCAAGTAATACAAGTAATGCTAAAAAGAGGCAACGGCGTTCAACAGGTGGGATTTCTTCTACATTAAGCCAGTCTACTCTAGAACAAACCCATTCTCATAGGCCAGAAGCACGGACCGAATCCTCTCTTAATCCCCCCGAAATAAACAAAGCTGAATTCCTAAACAAAAATGATGATGATAAGCTTAATACCATATTTGGCATGTTGTCTGTCGCGAAGCTCCTAGCCCAACGTACAAATAAAATAGACAAGAGGGTGGAAACGGTAGAGCAGAAAAACTCCGAGATGATAGACCGCATTAAAATGCTTAAGTACTGAAGTATTGATCAAGAGGCGCTAGGAAAAGGGTTGAATTTGATCTTTCGGGGCATAAATGAGAACCCTTTGTTAAGAGGGAACTGTACAACCCTAATAAAAACATTTTACACGATGAACTATCGATTGAAAACGAAATCCCAATTCAAAGAGCATATCGTCTGGGTCTCTCATACAGACCTTCCGCCAACGCACGACCTATTATAGTCTGTTTCTGTTTTGATGAAGACGTCAAGCACTTACTACAGAACGTGTATCGCTTAAAGGGGAACCCGGACTCAGCATTAGTAGGGATTTTCAACAGGAAATAGACGAAGCACAATCGAGGCTATGGGATCGCTATAAAACAGAAAGTTTAAAAATCCGCCGAATAGTGTGTTTATTAGCTTCCCTGCTAAGTTTATCGTACTCGGTAAGTTGGTAAATGATGAGTTACGTGACTGGAACGAGGTTATGCGCACTGCACGTCTGAAATAAGAATGCTGAATTTACTAGGCTCAGAGAACGGACAGAGCAGGATCGGGATTAGATAGGATCAGGTGACTCGGCGGATTCATCCGATCCTGATTCGCACAATGAAAAGGGGGATAACTATCAATATAGTGCACAATTGTCTACAAATAATAAAAAAAAACCTTCAAGTCGTCTAACTGATCTGGGGGGGGGGTGCTAGAGAAGTAACTGTCATAGGCACTCATTTCTCCACGATTGGAAAACACCTAAACTAAATCAGTCTAAAGGTGCAAACCAAAACTCAGAACCTAGACCCTGTGGAAGTATTGATAATGAAGAGTAGGACAAAGGAGAAAGAATGGACAATAACGACAATTTGAATATATTGAACAGAAGATCTAGTACTCGAAATGAAATTAATAACTCTCTGTCTCTATCATTAGCTATGTTAAATGTGTGTGGTCTCAAACGTAGAGCAAAATATCTTGATTTTATAGATCTTGTGTCAAAAAATGATATCTTTTTTACATGTGAAACAAAGTTAGACGAATATGATTATATTAGCACCCCTTGTTATTCACTTATAAATGGTCCAAGAATTCATCAAAAAGTCTGGGGTCCGAGAGCATTTATAAAAGATAATTTATTATATTATTTTGAAACTATTGATTCAAATAATGATTACTTGTGCTAGTTGAAAATTCTCTAATAAGCAACCTGACCCACATGTTTTTTTGTTATAGGCGTTATTTATATAACACCAGCTCTATCTAGCTCTATCCAGATATTTCAATGCTGATCAATATGAAATATTTAAGCAAGATATCAATGTCATGTGCTACAAGTATGCAAACCTGTACCTATGTGGTGATTTTAATGCGTAGACTAGCAATATGGTTGACTATACAGACACTGTAATTTTCTTATTAAATGGTATGAATCTTGATGATAACATTATTGGTGGTATGAACCAAAGGGAGAAAATGCAGACAAAAGGAATTCAATCAGTCAGGCAATCATGAGACATAAAGCAGAATAGTTATGATCACAAACTAATAGAATTGTGTAAAAATAATGATTTGATAATTATAAATGGAAGGCTAAAGGGGCGTTTACCTTGCAAATACACAGAAATTTATCAGTTATTGATTACTTGGTCTCTTCAGTGCAAGCTTATGACAGTATAAAACTTTTTCAGATCAATGAGTTAGACTCGCTTTATTCTGATGGGTATTCACTCCTACACTTTGTTTTAGATATAAAATCAAAGGAAGATGCGAGCAGTGTCCAAAGTCACACATACAAACAAAAATGAACGAATGAGCTAAAAGAAACATAATTCATACTATATTAATAGAGATCCACCAGATGATGCTACATACCTAATATCAAAGCTCTAGACCTATCTGTTTGAGGGAATAAGTTTTTTTTAAAGTTTTCACTATATAAGCCTATGTTAAATTTGTGACATCCGGGAATGGGATGATTTTAATCCTGAGGCAGTAATTTTTACGATCTTGATAGAGGTCCACAAGACGATGCTGGATACCAAATATCAAAGTTCTAGGCCCTCCCGTTTTGGAAAAGATTTTTATAATTTCATTATATAAGCCTATGTTAAATTTGTGACATCCGGAAATGGGCAGATTTTAATTCTGAGGCAGTAATTTTTACAATCTTGATAGAGGTCCACCAGATGATGCTTTATACCAAATACCTAAGTTCTAGGTTCTCCTGTTTGGGAGAAGAAGATTTTTTACAAATTTCACTATATAAGCCCTCTGTGAAACTTGTGACGTCCGGGAATGGGCTAATTCTGTCCCCTGGGCTATGATTTATCTTGATAGAAATTCACCAGATGATGCTACATTCCAAATATAAAGGTCTATGCCCTCTAGTTTGGGAGAAGAAGAATTTTGAAATTTTCACTATATAAGCCTATGTTAAACTCTAGTGACGTCCGGGAACAGGCTAATTTTGACCCTGGGGTTATATTTTATACAATATTGATAGAGGTCCACTTGATGATGCCTCATACCAAATATAAGACCTGTAGGTCTTTTGGTTTTGTAGAAAAAGATTTTTAAAGTTGTCACTACGTAAGCTTATGTACCCTACCCATCTTTGCCCCCCCCCGTAGCACGGCCATTTCTTGACACTTTTTTCTTGTACAAACTTGATAGTCCTTGCCCTAAAGACTCTAAATTCCAAATGTGTATCTAATCTGACAGCCGGTTCATGACAAGAAGATGTGCCCTTTTTGGCCCCTCCATAACGTGTACAAATCTGAAGCGCCATCCCATAAGCTTGCTTCATGCCAAGTTTGATTGAAATCCATCCAAGGGTTCTTAAGAAGAAGTGGAAAATGTAAAAAGTTAACGCACAACGCACGACGACGGACAAAACACGATCGCAATAGGTCACCATGACCTTCGGACAGGTGACCTAAAATTGTAAAGAATTTATACAATATAGCCAAGAAAAAATACTATAGAAACCCACCATTTAACAACAGAATCTTTCTCAAAGCAAGATGTAAAGAATATAAAAATATCATGAATAAATACATAGATAATCATTAAATAAGCAGAGTGAAAAAAGACTTCGGACTATAAGTAGTAAAAATTCTAGAGATTATTGGAAATATCTTAACTCATTAAATATGAAACAAAACATGCATAAATCCCCAAATTTACAGTCTTTCCATGACTATTTCAAGAAGTTAACTATACTGAATCACATATTCTTCCATGCAATAATCAAACATGCTAAATAGTGGAGTTAATAATAATGATAATAACAACGAAAATAATGGTCATAATGATAATGTTGTAAATAACTGAAAAATTATAATTATTCAATAACAATTTACAATGATATCTTAAATGACCACATAACACAGAAGAAAGTATAAAATGTATAAATGCATTAAAAAAAAAAAAGATAAATCACCGGGTACACATGAAATAATTAATGAATATATCAAAAATTCCCAACAGAAACTATTGCCAATTCATGTTTACCTGTTCATTAAATTCCTGGAAACGGGCATATTTCCCACAAATGGTCATGTGGAGTAATAATACCTATTTAAAAAACAAAGGAGATTCAACAGACCCAGAAAATGATAGACCAATTACCCTTTTGAGCTGCATCAATAAGCTTTTTACATCAACCCTTAATAATAGATTGTCTAAATTTCTAGAACATAACCATATATTATTGGAAAACCAAGAAGGGTTCGATCAGGCTATTCTCCTTCTGACCATGCATTTACTCTTAGCTCCATCTTTGAACTATTTAAATTTCATAATAAAAAATATTCTGTTGTTTCATTGATTTTTCTAAGGCATTTGAGTCAATATGGCGTACGGTACTCTGGTCAAAATGAGTTAAATCTCACATATCAGGGAAATTTCTTATACTGCTTCAAAATATATATGAAAATATAAAATCATATGTCTCAAGTAATAATGAGCTATCATCTTACTTCATGTGAAATACTGGAGTCAGGCAGAGCGAAATCTTTCACCGATACTCTTCTCTCTCTTGAACGACCTTGAAGATTTTCTTATCCATAAGGGTAATAGTTGAATAGAGATTCCCAGCTCAGAACTTGATGTATTGGTTAAAATGCTAACTTTACTATATGCAGATGATACTGCCTTTCTAACTGATGATGCACGAAAGTTGCAGCAATGTTTAAATAATTTCAATGAATACTGTAAATTCCGAAAAATAGATATAAATATTGACAATACCAAAGTCATGATATTTGGAAATAACGTAAGGTGTGAAACTGTCTTTAAAATAAAAAATAACCCTATTGAAATGGTCAAACTCTACAAATATCTAGGAACTTATTTCTCCACTACTGGAAGTTTCTTGCAAAATAGAAAACATTTAGTTCAGCAGGCATCTATAGGCCTCTTCTAGCCGCCGTCATAACGCAGTTGGTAGCGCGTCGGCCTGTCTGTCTAGAGGTCCCGGGTTCGATCCCCGACGGCGGCACTCATCCTTTCCTTCTATTTGTCTCCAACCAATGGGTCGATTATCGTAGACCTATGTGGGATATAAGCTGGAGGCTAGGAAAGGAAGTGATGGCGGTACTGGTGTGAGAAAAATTATACATCATAAAGTCATCTGTTCCAAGAGAATTAAGACCCTAAGCCCAGTAAACTTTGAACAAAGCTTTCAAAAATCTGTCTAGGATTATGAATGCTTTTCGGACATAGGGTTATCAAAATATTTTGCCTTGATAACTTCATGCAACCACTTTTAATAATTTGTTCAGTCAAATAACAGTGGATGGAGCACCTTAAAACGTATTCCTGGTATCTCTAACCAGTACCACCCTAACATCCTTTACAAGCCTTGGAAAGGCAATGGACTGCAATTAAACTTAATATTATTAATATGTAACTTATTTTGCAAAGGCACCCATATCTCTCTTAAAAATCAATGGACTGGAACAGAAATTGAACTCGTTCTGTAACTCACCAATGCTGACTCACTTACAAAAAATCAGCTCAATACCTGCAAGTGTTAAGAAAAAAGTCTGGAAAAAACTGTAATTTCCCAAGTCTAGCATCCATATCTTCCTTAAAAATCAATGGACAGGATCAAAACTTACACTTTTTCTGTAACTTATCAATATTGACTCACATACCAAAAGCTACCTTCATATCACAAAGGGTTTCGAAAAAAATCAGGAAAACTGAATTTTTCTGGTAATTTGCTAAGTCGAGCATCCGTATCTTCCTCAAAAATCAATGGACCAGAAACAAACTTAAACTTGTTCTGTAACTAATTGATACGGACTCACATACCAAAAATCAGCTTAGTATCTCTGAGGGTTAAGAAAAAAAGCCCGGAAAACTGAAAAATCCTGGTAATTTTTTAAGTCCAGCATCTGTATCTTACTCAAAAATCAATGGACCGAAACCCAACTAAAAAAATTTCTGTAACTCGTTGACGCGGACTCACAAACCAAATATCAGCTTAAATTTTCCAGGGTTTAGAAAAAAAGCCCGGGAAACTGAAATTTCTTTTAGTAATTTCTAAGTCCAGCATTCATGTCTGCCATAAAAATCAATTGACTGGAGCCAATATCGAACTTATTCTGTAACTCATTAATGCGGAAACACATTACAAAAATCAGCTCAATATCTCGGAGGGTTTGGAAAAAATCTGGAAAATGAAATTTCTTTGTAATTTCTAAGTTCAACATCCGTATCTTCCACAAAAATCAATGGACCGGAACCAAACTCCAACTTGTTCTGTAACTCATTTATGCTGGCTCACATACCACAAATCAACTTAATATCTCTCAGGGTTAGGAAAAAAGTCCGGAAAACTGTTATGTCCGGACTTACAGACGGACGGATAGACGGACGGAGCGCAAACCTTCGCCGGTAGGGGACTAAAAATATACTAAATGAAATTGGCAGACCAGACTTTTGGCTATACCAGAATAGAATTACAAATTCTAATGTGAAATTGTTCGTTAAGAAAACTTTAATTGACCAATTTCATCAACAGTGGCATAACAGCCTCGTGGACTCTAATAAAGCATTTACAAAGAAAGTATAGCTCTTGAGCAGTACTTACTACAATTGCGTAAAAGAGATTATTATTATATTCCTTATTAAGCTTTGAACTGCTAAGCATCGTAGATGGAGTAATAGACATAAATGAACGAAAGTGTCCATTAAGTAACAAAGATGCTATAGGCGACGAAATACATTACCTGCTTAAATGCTCTTTCTCAAAATGAACGCACAAACCGCATTAAAAGTACTATTATACTAGTATAAATAAAGTATATTGAATTAGATAAAATTGAATGGTAAAAGTTGACACGGTTTCAAAACTTGTAGGAAATTCATAGTAGTTGAACTTGGGAAAGCTATCTTTTTTGCAATGGAATGTTCAAGGTAATTCTCCTAAATTAAATAATCCAGATTTTATAATTTTATCTCTGGTTTCGACATACTGATACTTACGGATACGTGGGCGTCGAGTGTGTCGAATCTCGAAATAAATGGTTTCAGTTACTTTAATTGCCCAAGGCATTAATATAGCACTAAAGCAAAACGGAATAGTGGAATCATCTATTATAAAGAAAAATATCAAAATAGATTACCCTAACAAAATCTGATTGTAAAGGATTGATGAGTTAAATGGAAATGGAATGATTCAGTTTAACGCATGGTGTCTATTTATGTATTTGTTACATTCCACCTGAAGATTCTATCCATTATTCTATCTCTAAATCCAATTTGTATCAATTTGATTTCTATGAATATCAGATGAGATTAGAAAACACATGGACATAGATCACGTGTTAATAAGTGGCCAACTTTAATGCTCGCAATGGTACACAGCGAAACTATGTAAACAATGTAAACCTTGGCCGTTTCGTTTATCTCCCATGCACTGATAATTCTAACAGTGATTTACCCTTACGCAATAACGTTGATTTATTTGTTAACAATTTTGGACACAAGCTATTTACTCTTTGTAATGAAAATAGTTGTCGTATTCTAAATGGTCGTTTGGAGCATGGAAATTGTACATACCATTCGCTCTATAGAAATAAAACTGCTGGTAGCGCTGTTGATTATTTGATATGTCAGTTTGAATACATGTCTTTAATATCTAGTATGGAGGTGTCTCAGAATTCTCTGATCATCCTCCAATTCATTCTTAATTCAAATGTTCAATGATTCCTCATGTTATTAGACAGAATACCCATTATGGAAAAGTTATGTTGGTCTCGTCAAATCTCATACAATAATAAATACCTCTATTAATGAAAAAGAAAGCGATTTTACCCTTTATCTGAAAGTTTAATTTAAGATAACATTAGCATCGATAAATATATCATCAATTTTACAGCATCGGTACACGACATTTCGTGGAAGTGATTTGGTAAAACATTTAAGATATCGCTAAATTCTAGACAGAGACAAAAAAAGTGCGAGTGGTTTAACAGTCAATGTAGGGATGCAAAAAGGTTGTTTTTGAATGCCAAGAGACAGTATGTCAAACATCGAACAGATCAGAATAAATATTTATTTTTGGAATCATGAACGTCTTAAAAAATCAAAAGAAAGGCCTAATTTAAATTCTATAACGTTTAAAAGATTACAATATCTTCTCTAAGGAAGACAAATCGTAGAAATTTTTTGTCTTATGTGAATAGACGATTTGAATAATCGATCCACCACCCTTTGCGTGTGACTCCCGGATACATATCGATCATCATGACCGATCCTTTACAATTAAAGAAGTCAGAAAAACTATTTTGAATTTACTAAGTAATAAAAGCGCAGACCTTGAAAACATTAGTTGCTGATTTTTTTCTTCTTTAGATGCTACTGTTGGACTGAAACATGTTGAGCCCTTTTCTCCTCTACTGATCATTCTTTTTATTAATAATATTATAAATGTGATCGTTAGAGAAAATTTGGATGAATATGACGTAAACCCTTTATCTACCTTTCTATTTTGCTGATGATATTGTTTTGTTTACCACTAATCCTCAAACACTTCAAGTTCAGATCAATAACATCTGTGAATATTCTATAGAATGGGGATTAAAAATTAATACTTATAAAACAAAATTATTGGTTTTCCGGTGTAATAATGTCCCTGTTGATTCAACCCTTACTTTAAACGGAGAGATAAATGAAGAAATCAGTAATTTTATATGCCTAGGAGTTGATTTTCATTACAATGGTAAAATGAACTTATGTGTTTAAAATTAAATGACAATGCATTAAAAGCTTTTCCCAAACTGATGATCTTATTCGCTAAAATAAAGCTCAACATCAAGACTAAATTAATCATTTTCGATTCCATGATCGTGCCAATTAGTCTCTACGACTCTGATGTTTTTGGAATTCACAATTTGAAATTTTGAAGAATTCATGGCGAACTTCGATGTTTTCCACTTTTTAATCATTGCGAAAGAGAGGTCAATTCAATTCTATCTTAAAATACTAAGAAATCCTGATTCCATACTTTTAAAATGTTTCATGGGCAAATTCGAATCAGACATGGTTGGGCTTTGAAAATGAAAAAGAATGACCACCTAAGTTTCAATTTCTTGACTAACCCATAGTAAACAATAGCATGTATACCCCTGATCAAATTGTTACAAAGCAGATTAAGGGACCATTTTATTCAAGATTGGTTGGAATACATTTACAGGACGCCAAAGTTAGAGTATTTTTGTACATTCAAAAACGAATTCAATAATGAAAAAAAAACTAGAAAGAAACTTACAAGCAAAATACTTAGCTCACTGCCACTAGAAATAGAACTCGGTAGGCAGGTCGGTATTGTTAGAACTGATCGTCTTTCTAAAGTATGCAGTTCTAAAGCTATTGAAACTGAATTTCATTATATTTTATCTTGTCCTACGTACAAAAAAATACGGAAAATTTATCTCGGTAGAGTTTGCTGGACTTCTTTACGTAAATTGTATAATTTAATGTTCTTGACAAATAAGAATATCCAGATAAGATTAGCAAAATATATCAGCAATGCCTTCTTAATAAGAAAACAGTCCTTGAAACAATTGGAGCAGAAACGGTGTTTTTGGTGTGTGTTTTGTAAGAAATTCCTGTACTTCATAGCTTTTGTATATTTTTGCTTTGCCTTATGTACTTGCATATTTGTGAACTGGCTTTCCCAAGCTAAATTTACTTCTTTTTCTATTTCTATTTGTTTAAATTTATATTGTTTTCTTTCTTTTAACGTCTTTGCCATATATTTTTTTTTTCTTTATAAATGGTCAAAGGCAAGCTGTTTTGCTGAAAAGGGGCCTAATGAAAATTTCATTACAATTTCAGTCCACTGTTTTCATTGATTCTCTTTAAACTTTCACAGAATGATCATACCTTCATTAGAATTGTTCCTTCCAAAATTTGGTTTGCTCTGTAAAGAATTATGGGAAAAATCCCGATTTTTCATCGGATTCACTTTAAACTTTCATAGAATGATTAAAACAACATTAAAGTAACACAGGAAAAGGGACCTAATGAGAAATTGATTGAAAAATCTTTATTAACACTTTGACAGTTTTTATTGGATTCTTTTCAAAGATACATGGCATAATTGTGGCATTGGAAACGCAGGAAAATGGGTCTTAAAAATTATCATTCAAAATATTCTTGTTTATGAAATGAAGTTCACAACTTTTATCAGATTGTGTTAAAAATTTCACGGTACTATTGTAGGGTCGTAAGGAAAATTCCCCTCGGAAATGAAGTGGATCAATCAGAAAACACAGGAAAAGGGTTTTTTGTAGATTTTCACTCAAACGATTCTGTTAACGTGTCTAAGTCCACATTTATAATCGACTCTATTGAAAATTTCACAGGATAATTGTAGGGAAATAAGGAAACTTCCTTTTGGAACTGGAAAGGGTCCATCATGATTCATGGGACAAGGGTCCTTACGGATTTTTGTTGATAATAATAAAGGGGATAACGTCCAATTTTTTCTTTCCATTTTATGCATTCTTCTTTATGCAATTAACTTCCTTAAATATGAGATTAATTTAACTAAAAACTTGATAACCTGCTGAGCGTCTCAGGCCCTCCTGGGCCTCTGGTTTAATGTACAGAATTCTACCACACTACTGTGATTCAAAGAGAGGCTACAAAATTAGTTATTTTATTGCTAGCTAAAGTCTTAGTTTGTCATGATGATCACATGCTACTTGAGCACGAGGTGCCCAATGTGACATATTGTAATCGGTCAACTTCCGTCTGTATGTCTGTGAACAGTTTTCTTACAGCCTTGGCATTGTAAAGCACTTGATCAACTAAGCTGAAGCTTTGCAGGGATTCTTCTTGGTAAAGAACGGTCTACATTTGTTTACGGAAAATTTATTTCGATCAAAGCAGCTACTAAGGTAGTAAGAGAAGTGCTCCAAAATAGCAGGAAATTAAAATTTCCCCAACCCGTGTCATAAAGTTGTATTCTTTAGAGAGGGCATCAACTAAAGACCCTCTACACATGCTTGTAAAATAATTCCCTTTTTTGGTCTTATTCATGATATGATCAGAACTATCCTATTTTGAAATGACTAAAAGAAGGAAATCTACTTGCGACAACAATAAAAAAACATAGATGCTCCATATTTTCACAGGTTATCAGTTGGTGTCTCTTTAAACGGAAAAAGGCTATGGGTTTCGATATTGGCTCCGCCCGGGAACAACCTTTTTTCATAGAAAATCATAAAAAAAATTATTTTAAAACCATGAAATTAGACACAGCAAAAAGCTGTTGGAATATGTCCCTTGGTTCATATTTGTTCTTTAAATGTTCTTTTTACCACACATAAGGCATTGATGTCTAATATGTTACATCATCTCATATACCATTACATGAATTATTGTTAAAGTAATGCATCCGTTTTCAACTAGTCTTCACCAGAACACATCCTGTTTTGCATAGAAACAAAGAAGAAATTTTTAAAACCAGATGGCAACCATCTTTCGTAATTTTTCTTTCGGTCGGTAAAACTGCTTTTATATACAAGCGGGCAAAAGTGAGCGGTTGAGGACTATCATTATCCTCTTGTTTTTCAGGTCGGGGTCTATAGTTATTCAATCAAAAGTTCCCGCCAAATACAGGCTTTCGTTAAGGTGTTTAGCCAACCAGTTTCTGTAGAAGCCAGTATTGTGCGAGTTACATCTCATCTGTCTAGCGATAAATTGGATTTCTTTGATCCTAACGAAATAAAACTGTATGTTGAAGTAGTGAAGGGACACCATCCACTCTTAAATGCCAACGTGACTGCAGTCTTAGCAGCAACTTACCGTTATAGACCCATCAATCTGGTATTACAAGATAATGGAATAGGTATACATAAAAGATATCCGAATCCTTCACATCGATGAATTGCATCCTAACCTTTGAATGAGTAATATAATATATATATATATATATAAAAAATTCGTCAGACTCGCTGTGATTATATTGTTCCTGTATCTGTTGTGTTAGAAACCTTTCAGTTGGCACATAAAATATCTAGTTGTAAATGAGATTCATTATTAGTTTAACCAGAGTAATCGTTTTGTCGACGCTTTTATCAGATGAAGATCAACATACTTATAGTTGAACTTAAGTTTCGTCTATTAAAATTAATAAAATCCGCAAAAAATTACTCAAATTAAAAAAAAGAATGGTGGCATTTTTTTATGATAAATGGAGGGATTTTATTATTTTTTTTGCTTGTATTGAGGTATGAACTTAAAACCTTCATCCCACTGTATGAATACGCTAAGCGGATTCATACATAAGTGTGATTAAGGTTGAAAGTTCTAAAACAAGACATATTCCATTCATTTCTTAATTAAATTATTCCTTCGTTTATTTACCATTTCTAAACAATCTTTGAAAGCAGAATCATATATTAGTGTTTTCATACCTCAAAGAAAACATAACCTTTTCTCATATAAATTTAATTAAACTATTCTTACATTTATCTAGCTATTCTAAACAAGCATTGAAAGCTCTACAAGAAAATACATTTTTAGAAATAATTGTTCGCAATTTTCTATTTTCATTGTGTCGCTGAACAGGCGCAGATACACAAACCAATGACGGAATTTACTCTGTTTACTTGATAAAGAGGTTTTTCAAGGTAAAAACCAGGTATGTCATCAAGGTCTCGGTGACGAATTCGGACGATTCTATCATCTATACAGAGGATATTGGTCTTGGAGGGGGTAGAGCAGCTCTATTGCCAAATGGTAGGACAATGTTCTTTCTTTCTTTTTAAGTAGTCATGATTACCCGACTGAGATCTAGTAATCGATGTTATTCACCCTTTATTTCTTGGAGTTTCACAACTTTATGTACAGTAAAACTTCTAATAGACGCCCGGACGTTTATTAGAATCACAAACCTTACAAAAGAAGGGGGTGGGCGTTTACTAGAGGCTTTAAATATGTGATACGTTAAAAAATTGGTCAAAAAGCCCCGAAATGTCGCGTCAATATAAATAAAGATGACTAACTTGAAAAATTTGGACCCTTCCGAACTAATATAGTATCAACATCAGTCTACAACAACAATGAGCCTGTGAGATTTACGCAATTTGCCCGGGATCAGAAGTGTTTATTTTCGGTAAAACATATAAACGAAGATATGTTATTCTACCAAACTATCCTTTTTTCGCATTTGAAATTATTCAACTTCTTGGGGTGAAATAATTATTCGGAACAAGCCAGATAGCAATAAGAAAATACGAAAAGATTACCGCAAATTGACTTCTCGTTATATTCCAAAAATCAAATCCAATTCTAGATCTATAAAAGAGCGATAAATTACACTTTTAGACTATCATGTAAATGCGATAATTGGGTAGCTTTATTCTTCTGTGAGGGGGTAGAGTAGGTGATCAAAGGGGCCAACGCCAGGTGTTCATCTATTTCGGGTCGAGTTTTCGGAGAAGACGCGTGTCTCGTGAGATGTATGACCCTTGTCATTCTGTGTATGATTGTAGTGGACAAACTCTCTGGGATTTAGTACAAAAACTTATGAGAATTTTTCATACAACAGGTAAGCGCTACTGTAAAAGTCAAATACAAACATATACTGAGGGAAAAAGGTTTAGCAATTTAGTACGTTACAGCCAATTTCTCCGGTGTCTAGCTTTGGATTCAACCATATTTTCACACATCGATCTTTTATGTGTTAGCCACAGTATTTAAAAAAATCAGATAATTTCAAGGTCATACGTGTTTGTTGTACAGCGTCAAACATGGTAGGGGTAGGGAAGTAAAAGCAACACAAAGATTTAATATCTGGTGTGTCCACCGTTTGCGCCAGTAACGGCATCAAAGCGTCTTCTCATGCTGGAAATGAGCCTACGATTAATGGCCATAGGGATACGACCCCATTTCTGACGCAAAACACGTTCCAGGTCTCTAACGTTATTAACGTCATTCCTGTCTCTTACTCTCCTTCCCAGATGGTCCAAAAGGTGTTCGATCGGAGACAGATCCGGTGATTTGGCTGGCCAATCCAACACATCAACACGCTCACGCCAAAACGTTGAGCTACATCTTTTACCATCATACAACCAGCCAGCATACCGATGGCTACGCTCCGTCGGTCTAAGTTAGTCTGTAAAAGGTCCAACGTGTGCCGAGCGACATGTGGGCGGGCATTATCTTGCTGAAAAATGGTAGCAAGCCTTTGACGCAAGAACGGCAATACCACTGGCTGGACAATTTCGGCGCAGTATCGAACGGCATTTTAGTTTCCCTGAATAGCTACCAAGTCAGTCTTGTCACGGTATGATATACCACCCCAGACCATGACGCTGCCGCCTCCAAAACGGTCATGCTGAATGACTTTGGCGGGATCCATCCTTTCCAAACACGTACCCTGCCATCCGCAAACATCAAATTAAAACGGGATTCGTCTGTGAATAGGACCTGAATCCACATTCGTCTTGGCCATCGACAGTGTGCCCTTGGCCAATTCAATCTTGCATGTCTGTGTGCACGTGTCAAAGGAATGCCAACGTAAGGTCGACGTGCGTGTAAACGTGCCGTACGAAGTCTGTTTTTACAGTACGAGCACAGACCCGTGTTCCCGCTGCATTTCGGACCAAACCGGCTATACGAGTGCTATTGAGGAATCGATTACGCCGTGAACACGTCACGATGTAATTGTCCGCACGTTGGGTAGTCTTACGTGGCCTGCCTGAACGTGGCCTGTCTTTGACGGTGCCTAATTGACGATACTTTGTTCTAAGTCTTGAAATGGAACTTTTTGCTCACGCCAAAATGTTGAGCTACATCTTTTACCATCATACAACCAGCCAGCATACCGATGGCTACGCTCCGTTGGTCTAAGTTAAGCCCTGGGCGCAGTCCCATTTGAATTTTTTTAAATGTTTTAATGAGTTATCTTGTTATTGATGCTAACCAATTAACTGGGATAGATATTGTGGATATAGACTTCACGTACATGTGGACGCTTGTGTAGAACGTGTTTCAGCAAAATTGCGTCAGACAGCCTTTAGAAGCGTGGAAAACGTGCTCTAAATGCATAATTAGTTAGTTAGCTTTTAAAAATTGCAAACGAGACTGATTTTATAAGGTTTATACATTTACGTTGAAAAATAATGTAGGTCGAAAAAAATTACTAAACTTTTTTCCCATAGTATTCATTGCGTCGATATAGGAAGTTTGCCGCCTATGACAGATGTGGTATTTTTCTCTATTTTGCACAAACCGAGAAGAACAATGTAAATCCATTGGAATTTGCAGATGCCGTATCATATTTCAAACAGTTTTCTCCTAAAGTTACGTTTGAATAACAAAGTAATACATCACTGTCATTGATCACTTATTTAAAGTACGACCGCAATCTAGACTTACCTTTTCACTTGTCGGAAATCCGAACAAGTGAATAAAATGAATTTATTTGAAAATATTTTGATTTTAATGTCGCGTCTCTTGCAATTTATTTTGGGTCAAACACCTAGCGGTGTTGATTATGAAATAACAATGTAAATGCGATCGGCGTTTCTGGTGGTAGCACTGCAGACTGAAGTTCTTACCAAGCATCATAGCTAATTGAAGTATTCAAGCTAAAAGTTTGGATATGTTTTCTGTCATTATTCCCCATTTTTCGGACAATAAACGAACGAATCTTTCGACTAAAAAAGAAGTTTTTTTTTGTTTGTTTTTTTTTTTTGGGGGGGGGGGGGGTTGCGATCAACTCACTTTCAATTCTCTTTCTATCAATGGACGGACGTTTTGGCCACGTACGTTTGGCCACGGACGTTTTGGCCACGGAGGATTTGGCCAGGACGTTTTGGCCACGTACGTTTTGGGCAAGACGTCTTGACCACGGACGTTTTGGCCATAATATTTTACATGGTATGACCTTTTGGAAAAAAAATTGTAAGGAAAAAAACAACATTGAGCCAAATCAAACTATTCCATAGTTGTATTTTAGTCATTTTGATAATAAAATTCATATTTCTTTATTATTACTATTTTTTTTAATTTGATGATTTTGTTCACTCTATTTATTCAAAAAGTTCTTTCCTTTTGGAAAAAAAAGTAATAATCAACAATTACGTATATATAAACATCAATCAAGTATTTGGCCAAAAATTTATAAATTTTAAAACAATGGCCCCCTTTTCTCACACAATTTTGTTCATGGCATAATATTTTTATACGCCGCCGGAGGCGGTCGTATATTGGCGTCATCTTCGCCGTCTGTCCGTCCGTCGATCCGTCCATCCATCCGTCCGTACGTACGTCCACTTTTCTCGTGAGCGCAACTCCTCCTAGGTTTCTGGATGGATCTTTTTGAGACTTGGTCAATGTTATCACCTTAATTGGTAGATGTGCATGAAGTAAGGATTTTATGGTTCATTGATGTTTGCCTCAGTTAAGCCCCCTTAAAAATTGCAGCCTTGTGAACGCAACTCATCCTAACTTGTTGTCTTGATTTAAATGAAACTTGGTCAATGTTATCACCTTAATTGGTAGATATGCATGAAGTAAGGATTTTATGGTTCATTGATTTTTGCCTCAGTTATGCCCCCTTAAAACTTAGTCTCTCGGGCTCATGAAATTGGAGCCTTTTGAATGCAACTCCTCCTAAGTTACTGGCTGGATCTAGATAAAACTTTGTCAATGTCATCACCATAATTTGTAGATGTACATGGATCAAGGATTTAATGGTTCATTAATTTCCCTGAATGATGCCCCCTTAAAACTTAGTATCTGGGGCTTATTGAAATGACAGCCTCGTGAACGCAACTCCTCCTAAATTTTTGTCTTTTTTAAAATGAAACTTTGTCAATGTCATCACCATAATTTGTAGGTGTTCAAGGATTTAGGATTTTATGGTTCATTGATATTTGCAAGAGTAATGTCCCTTGACACTTAGTCTCTTGGTTTTTGTTTTTATTATTATCATTATTATTTGCAGTTTAAAGAGGCGTTAAACCCCATTCAATCAATCAATCATAAGAACAGATTGAACTAGACAATTTAAAAACATAGTCTGCAAATGTTTGAATTTGGTTCTGAATTTTTTTTTAAGATATGGCTTTGACTTTCCAGAAATCACTTTCCTTGCCATGAGTCAATGGAAATAAAATGTCCAAGCAAGTACCCTAGTTTGTCTTGTTTTATCGCGTAGGGTCAAACTTTTGACCATACGCGATAAAATGTCAAACTTCATCTAGGCAAACATACAAAACTGGCATTTGAATATATAATTAAGCATCAAAAATACTAATTATGCTATCCAATCATATGACATAGTGAACTATTTATTAACATAGGTGCCCAAACTTTATTCATTTATTTCTCCCAGATATCATGGCGTCAACCATTCTGACCAAGTGTTAAATCATGAAGACCACAACGGTAATGTCTAAACTGCATACACAGAAAATTCACAAGAAAACAGTTTGGTTGAGATTTAAAACATGAACCAAATTTGTCGAGGAGTGCAAGAAAGATTATGCAGAATGCATCTAACTCTAATAGATCACAAAATCTCACATTGAGATCAAGTGAACTTAAAAGACTGATCTAACTAACTGTTTTTCAGGGTTGAACACTTTGTAATCGCTTCATCAACAACATGAATAATGAAAATAATAATATTAAAAAACAACTACAAAGATGTGACAAAAGGCAAGAAGAAATGATAATTTAAATCATCGTTTATGTTTGATCATGTCTTTAAGTTGGACCGATCTGCGTATTGATTATAAATAAATATCTGTATGTTCGTATATCAAAGCATTTTTTGTGTATGCATGTGTAACTGTATGAATGGTTTAAACCTATATATTTTACATCGATTGGTATACAAGTTCCTACAACTTGGATTAATCCCTCTCAATTCTGCTTCCTGGAAAATTCAGAATGTGTAGGCCAAGATTGATAGCCGCTCCCGGAAATCGATCTCGGGACCTCTTGAACAAGAAGCTGACGCTCTATCTCTCGACCATGGACACCACATATGTATGTTTGTTAATGCATGTTTTAATGTATTTATGTATGTATGTATGTAAAGGCATATTTGAATGTATGTACAATTTATGTTTGTATGTAAATGCATTTTTGTATGTATGCATGTATGTATGTATGTGTGTTTGTACGTATGTATGTGTGTATGTATTTATGTATTTATGTATGTATGTATGTATGTAAGGACTACGTTTCTTACAATTCGTTTTTCATTTGTTTCTAGTTTTGTCGAGAATGCGGTACAAGCCTGTTAAAGTACATACTTTCCAGCGACAATCTATTCCACCATCTATCAGAGTTGAAAACTTCCAATCAAATTACAAAGATTCCACTCCGCCTGCTAAAATATCTGATCTAGACATAGCAAGTAGGTGGGAAGAGAAAGTTGGTGGAGATCAAGAAAATAACAGTATAACGTTCAACCTGGTTTGGACAGCAGTTGGTGACGATATGGACATAGGACAAGGTGCATGTAATGTCAATCAAATCATTCAGCAAACTTCAAATTAGATGTTATAAATTCACTTGACCAATCGATGGTCCCGCCCACTTACATCATTAACCCCGCCCATTGACTCCGACAAGAAGTCCTGCTTCAATTTTACACGGTGTTATTTTTCAAAATGTATGACAAGTAGCATGTTACTAAAGGGTAGAATAGTTGGTTGGCGACCATGAATAAGCTGTAGTTACGACGTTAAAGTCGCCAAACAAACAAATAATGTAAACAATAATGGCGGCTAATATTGGAGTTGAAATCACCACTCCGGGCTGAATGAATAATTTGATTGGTCGACTGATTCCTTGGCAGACAGCCGCCAATGGTCAATCGTACCAATAACTGAACATTGACACATTAGGACGGGAAACCAATTTTTGGAATAAAGGGTAACTATATGATAGATGACCGAATTAGATTTTGGATCTGGCTAAGACTTTATCGCGCAAAGAGAGTAATTTTTTTCTTTAGTTTGCATTAAAGTTTAGCAACATCTAATAACTAGTATTATATGACTGAACAGTTTAGTGTTTGCCTGATTATATCTGCAGATACTATTAATGTCTGAATCAACGTTGAACAGTTCTAAATGTCGATTTTCAAACTAACTACGGCGATCATTAAGCAAAACTTTATTCCGAACAACCAATATTCAGTTATTTACTTCTTCATATGTAGTGTGGAAACACATTGACGCGACAAGGGTTTTGCTTAGTCATTTTTTTTTTTCAATAAAATAATAAACAAATATTTAGTTTCGTCCATCTAAACGGGCGTTCTGATTGGTCGAAAAAATTATTCATAACTCCATAAACAAAATTTCGAGCATGTAGCTAATCTGTATGCTTCCGCAAAAATAGCTCCATGCAAAAAAGTATCAAAGTTTGTAATTGTTTTGCTTTTTACGATCGATTCTTTTAAATTATAAGATAGGAAAAGAATGTTTTTTTTTTGTTTTCATGGAGGTATGAACCAATAAACCTTATTACACTTATGTATGAATCCGCTTCGCGAATTCATACAGTGTGATTTGTTTTTTCGGTTCACACCTCCATGAAAACAAAAAATATTATCTTCATTTCTTAAAACACGAGTTAAAACTAGTATGTTATATAAGTATGGAGCCAAAGACGGATTACTTTCTTTCAGCATCGGAGTATGACCTTCGAATGGACGGAAATATTACTGTTCTACGAAAAGAGTATAACAAATCAACCCCTGTCAATGTTAACCTGTCTACACCACTTGAGGCAGGACAAAGAGAGTCTGTCAACGTGACACTCTTTTTGTCCAATCACAACAGTACAATTTACCTAGCAATACGTGCATGCGACAATGCCAGTCTTTGGGGTGATGTGTCGAATATCTTGCCTGTTGATGTTCTATTTTTGACACCCACTCCCGATCCCACAGGTGATGAGGAAGAAGACGACTCGAATGTTACCTCTATTGCAGTTGGAGCAAGTGCTGCGGCTGTAGTCATAGTTATTGTAGTAGGACTTATTCTATGGCTGAGAAGACGACGTCAACTGTTTGCTTCTTAGAAAGAACAAATTTGTATGGATTTCACATTCCTTTTAAATCCAAATTTTGTAAAACAATGTAGGATTTTAATGCTTGAGTCGGATTGGAGATTTGTGTTGTAGTAAGCAGATTTTAGTCATACGTTCACGAGGGCCTATCACAGATTGATCGATCGCGGCTATCAATCAAAAAATCAATCGATCAATGAAATCTTTCACTTAGAACGGGAATGAATTTTAAACTTCGACATTGGCCAACATTTTTGTGAAGCATTTTTTTGGCATGGCGACTGAAACATCAAGTCTACAGCTTATTCAAGTTGTCCATACATTTTGAAAGAATAACGCCGTTAAATATCGAAGCTAAACTTCCTATTGGGGTCAGTGGGAGTGCAGGGTTGAATAAGTGGGCGCAGCCAGCGACCCGTAGGTTATGTATAATAGCAAGGTGGTTTGTAGAATTTAGTTTTCAAGTTTTATTAGTGTACCAGTCGTAAGACATTCAAACATCTTAGACGTATCATCGCATCCATTTCAGGTTTAACCCTTTCCTGTTCAATCCCTGGTATTTACGTCCCCTTAAATGTATGATAGAGAAAACATTGTAGAAAAAGAAGAAATTGCTTGTTACAAGCAAATTCCTCGTTTTTCCACAATATTTTCCACCCTATTGATTTTTTTTAAATTGAACCCTCTTTAAAACTTCGTCTGTAAAACCTTGAAATTGGACAGGTCTAAAATTTTGCAAAACAGGAAAGGAACAAGTTACGGTGTTCTGTCGCCTGTCATAATCTACGAAATAAAAAAATATATCGGAATGGAGATCTTTTAAATCGCGTTTTTTTACAAAATTAATGACCATTAGCATGTATCACAAAAGATGAATGTTTGGTTGGTTGGCGACCTAAACATCGTAACCCCACCTTGATTAAACGGTAGTTCCGACGTTACGACGTTTAAGTCGCCAAACCAAATGCTTCACAAAAAGTGCGGCAAATATCGGAGTTCAACGCTCGCTTTGGTCTAAACGAATGATTTCATTTGTCGACTGATTATTTGATTGACATTCGCGATTGGCCAATTGATCGAGTTCAACATGTAATATAAGAAAATACTACAATCACATTATTTCATTTGGCTTTACATGACCATGGTGGGACTATCAGAAATTTAAAAATTAATCGACCTCATCATTTATTCCTACTATATTGGCGATTGGCCAATTGATCGAGTTCAACATGTAATATAAGAAAATATTACTGTCACATTATTTCATTTGGCTTTACATGACCATGGTGGGACTATCAGAAATTCAAAATTAATCGACCTCATCATTCAATTTATTCTTACTATATTGGCGATCGGCCAATTGATCGAGTTCAACATGTAATATAAGAAAATATTACTGTCACATTATTTCATTTAGCTTTACATTACCATGATGGGACTATGAGAAATTCAAAATTTATCGACCTCATCATTCAATTTATTCTTACTATATTCCTAAAATTGTAAATTTAGCTTGTTGAAATCAATAGATTACGGACACAGACTGTCTTGTGTAAATGTATATGTGTAAATGTTGTTATATTAACCTATTCCCACACAAAGACGCTTTTTGACACCCTCCATGAAAAAAAGAAAACCTTGTGAAAAATGAAGAAATTGCTTGTTGCAAGCAATTTCTTCATTTTCCATAATGTTTTCTACCAAGAAAGTTGGTAAAAGTAAAAAATAGCATAAACTTTAAATTTGAAACTTAAAATCTGCAACTCCTTTCAATTTTGACTTGTCTAAAATGTTTTTGTCTGACAACGGGTAAATACTTATGTATGAAAGAACAAACGTATAAATGCTTACTATCATATTTTATGTATAAATTATCTTTTGCTTTTTTATTTGATTAGCCTCTATTAAATAGTTACTTGATATGTACATTGCACTTGTGTTAATTGTCCTGACCTGACTAGAGAAAAACTTTTCCCCTTTTGTCAAAATCTGATATGCGTTACTTTTAAAATTGAAATTATTGCTTACGTTGGACATATTGTGATATTGGATGCAATTCTGGAAAAGGCGTTCACTTGACATTTTTTTTTTTTTTTTTTTTTTACTACAAACAACGTCACTCGAGTTCATTTGACACTTTCAGGTGTGTTTTAAGACAAACTACGTCAATCGTGTTGACTTGACATGTTAGGTGTGTTTGAAGACAAACTACGTCTCCCGTGTTCATTTGTCACTTTCAGGCTTGTTTAAGACGTCATCCATATTCATTTGAAAAGTTGGCCATAATGACGTGTGTGTTGGCGTGTCTTAATCTTGTCCAGAGCATCGCCGCCGTCATTGCACAGTCGGTAGCGCATTAGACTTCCAATCTTCCAATAACAATTGTTTCAAGCAATTTCTTCAATGTCCACGATGTTTTCCAAAGCCTTTTTCTTGAGATGCTTAAAAAAGCGGATTTGAGTGTAAATTGGTTAAATAGCATGCTTTTGAAAAAGTGCTCTACAATTTGAATAGAGTTTTTAATATTCTTACAATACATCGGAAGTACATATTATGGTGTATGCATTTAAGTGATTAGTGGTTAAGCCTCCAGTGGCAGTTTGCACTCGTTGAAATTTGACATCACCTCAAAATTTTGCCTGTTAACTTAAGCTATCAAAGCTGACGCTTTGCTAGCTTACAAAGTTTATTAGATAAATTTCAAGGTTGAAAGAGACACACGCGTAAAGAAAAAAGAGGATAATCGTTTATTTCAGTGTAAGATCGATTTATATTTCATTGAGAGAACGACAAAAGCTTTTCTTTCTCGATCGGCGAAGCCACGAGTGAAAATAAAGCTTTTGTTGTTCACGAAATGAAATATCAATCGATCTTACTCGAAAAACAAACGATTGTTCTATTTCTTTAATGCAAAAAAATTTAGACAAAATGCGAAAATTATATGACACATTTTCTTAAAGCGCGTCATTTTGCACGTGACTACTATGTAACGCTTATGATGACGTCACTTATTTGGCTCTGCTTAGATAACGTCAGATAGGGTGAAATGAACGAAATCGGGGCATAAGTTTTTGATAATTTCACTAGATAGGCGGTGAGTTTATCAAATGTTAATCTACCGTTATTTTTGATAATCCACCTGAAAGCATTAAAGAAATCATCAATTATCATGAGACTTCAGTATTTGTTAAATTGTTTATAGTGTTAACCTTTAATTTAATCTTTGTCAATCTAATGCTAATAGAGAGAGAGAGAGAGAGATAAGAGAGACAGAGAGAGTAAGAGTATGTACTGGTTTGTGATAGAATATTGATCCTTATTACTCAAACTATTACTACTATTCGTTTCTGCAATAATTACATGCAAACGGCGTATAACCCTCATCCAATAGTATCTAAATAAAGCAAAGAAAACAAAACAAAAAAGCAACAGCAAAAAACAAAACAAACACAAAAAAACACAACATCATCAAGAACAACAAATTAGGGAGAATTCGAATTATGTGACAAAGGGGCAAAATGTCCTAAAATAAACAAATAAAGCGCTAAACATCCAAAAAGCTTAATATTTTGTCAGAGATATAAGTTTACTTTCCGTAAATTCTGCATGAACTATTTGATTGGTCTATCGATTTGTTTGACTGTGGCGACCCATTAAGTCTTCTTTATGGTGTGTCATATTGCAAATAAATCGAGAAAATTATCAACGGTGCCTAAATGATACATAGTAATAATTTACGAAACGTTCTTTGTGCACTCTGTCGTCGTTGATTTTAGGCAGAAATACCGTTTGAATAAGCTTTAGTTAGGACGTTTTAGTCACCAAGGAAAGAAATATAACTGACCTAGATACTGAAGTTCAATGCCTTTTCCGGCCTGAATGGAGGATTTGATTGGTAAATCGACATCGGTGATAGGTCAATTCAAAACTCATTCCACCAATAATTCAATTAAGTGAAGATATTTTCACCCTTGTTCGATCATTAAAAAATATGTAGTGAATATGTGGTGACGCTGAAATTTATATTTTTCGGACCATTTAAATTTCGATTAATAAATCAAATTGAACAAACAAAAGAACACACAAAAAACAAATATATGCTACTTTGTTTGATAAAATGGCGCTTACAAGTACGAAATGCAAGTAAATTCATATCTTCTGCACTTGTTGAAAGGAAGCGCGAGTATGAGGTGGTATTAGGCTCAAGTGATTCTCCTGAATATGTATTTTGACGCAACGTCGTAACGGAAATTACGTCAGGCATCTTAGCAACAGACGTTAACGACGTGGTGTATCTGGAATGTCGGCTAAAGAAATTCTAATACCAAGATTCTCGATCTACAACGACGAATATGAGCTGTAGGTATTTAAATGTGACACCCGAAAAGGGTGTTTCTGGAAATTCTGAAATGAAATGTTTAACCCGTTCCCATTCAATATCGCTTTTTTACGCACCTCAAGAAAAATGCTCGGGAAAACATTGTGAAAATGAAGTAATTGCTTGTGAAAGCAATTTCTTCATTTTAACAAAGGTTTCTACCCCCAATATATATATATATATATATTTAAGTTTTCAAAACTTTAATTCATCGTCGTCTGCAGCTTCTCTAAATTTGGACCAGTCTAAATTTCTTTTGTGTGGTAAAATGAGATCGGATCAAGCAGAGGTCAATGCAAGGTAAAGTAGAATGACTATTCTAGATCTGGAAAATATTGCATCAACGAAATATTTTTCCACGCTGATTAGTTTCTGCAATTTGCGTATAAACGGAATGATCATTTTCGTTTCGCTAGATTTTCGTATTTTATGGGACGGGTTACAGAAGCTTTTGTTCAAATATTTTTTACGGGTTGATCATTACCATACGACAAAATTTCAAAGTGATCCTAATCAAAAGGGACTACAGACTACAATTCAATGTGTATTTAAATTTAAAAGTTAGTGTCGTATACAGTAGAAATGGAGAAACCCCCTGTCACACAATGTGATGCTCAATTTCATTCTATAGCGGCGTAAAATGAGGGATAGTCTGGTTATGGGTCAAGCAACAAGGTAAAATATTAGATTTTTTATCTTTGTAGAAAATATTTATAACAAAAAACAACAAAGAAGATATCAGTTAAAAAGACGAATAATTTGTCCTGTGGAATTCTATGACAAATAAAATCAAAGTGCCGTACGCACTGTAATTGGTCGTCACCAAGAAATTGGACATATCGTTGCATTCCGACTTTATAATTAGGGTAAAACAACTTTAATTTCCATTACTTTCATATCACGTAGGTTCTATCCTAGTGTATAATATTTCCGTGAATGTTAATTAGAACTAATATTATTTTACACGAACGTAAGACCTTGATACAATATGGGTACCGACAAAAAAGCAATTTTTTGTGAAAACTACATTTTTAAAAATTCTCGATTGTTAAATAGTCATGGTTAGATCATCCCTGCAAGCTTTTTTTTAAAGCGAAAACAGAAAAATTATGGAAATATGATAACTTAAGTTTAAGAGCAAATGCTGACAGCAGGTTCATGAAATTTCAAAACGCTCTCTTTTTCTGGGCAGAAATTAACAAGTTCCTAAACAGCGCTGATTATAAACAAAGGAAAAAACAATTGATACTATTCTTTGGGCGAATTCTTTAGACAGCTTGAAAGCATAATAATCAAATTTGCTCTCCAGAACAACTTTCAGTACTTTGATTAACTTATGGCTGGAAAAAAATTAGTGGCAGTATCATCTTTGTTTACACCTCGATATGATTGAAAGAAAGGGTTGGTTAGACGCGTTCATCACTAGCGGAAAATCCTTGAAGCATTCATTTTTAAAGCGTGTGGCCGTCCAGTTTTCCTTTACTCCTTTTGATAATTCTTAACTTGTAAAATGAAATGATTTTTTTCTCTGTTTTCCCGTCAGAATATGCGTCCAGTTGGGCTAAAGGCAGTTTTGGTAAATTGCAGCGACACAATCTCGAGTTTATGGTTATATAAATTGGTCTACGACCAATTAAAAACTGACACAAAGAGGGTTCGGAGTGACAGGTTATACGTTATATGGTATAGGAAGTCTTGTTAGTAAAAAACCAAAAACAGAAAAAAAACGAACAACAAAATCACACAAATATACACACACGCGCACATATAATTCCCCTTCAATGTTTTTCTTGTGTTCAATAAATCACATCAATAGACTTATGCCAATTACTCAATAATACTGAAAACCAAACCGTTTTCTTTCAAATGCCCTACTTGAAAATTCTTTAACTTTCCCTGAACTTAGAAACCCATAATTTGGACAAATAGTGCACGATGAAAAAAAAACGACTTAACAACAACAACATTAACAAAAGGAAAAAAAATCGACTTAACCACAACAACATTAATAAAAGGAGAAGAAGAAGAAAAAAAAACAATACAACGCCACAAAACAACAACAAGCAACAACAACAACCACAAGACAGAAAACAACAAAATCGCCTTTGCTCGAAAATGCTATGTTGAATCCCAAGAACCGGGTTTTATACAACTGTCGACGATGAGTTAGTATCGGCATGCCTAAATAATTCATTTTTAGTTACGTCCATCAAGATTACAGCGTTTTGTTTGGGTAATTTTTTCCTTCTACTTCCATAAACAAAATACGGAGCACGCTTCTATATTCATCTCGGCTACTTTCGGAGAAAATCCGAGAATTATGACCAGGCCGTCGTTTGTGTCAACATCGTCGTCGTCCGAAAAACGTTTGACATTTTGTAATATCTCTGGTATTACTTAATATTCACTCGAAACTCCATATACACGTTCGATACCAAAAGAGCAACCTATACTAACTCTAAAATCATTTGAACTGGATTATTCCCCCTTTTACCCACTAGCAATTTGTTATACGCCGCTTTCAACAATCTTTCAGTTATATCGCGGCGTCTGGAGCACCTAACGATGGAATCCTGGTATTTCTCACACTAGTACTACCATTACATCCTTTCCTAGCCTCCAGCTGCTATCCCACATAGGTCTACGATTATCGACCCATTGGTGAGAGACAAATAGTCGGAATGGATGAGTGCCGCCGTCGGGGATCGAACCCGGGACCTCTAGATTGACAGTCCGACGCACTACAAACTGCGCTATGACAGCTAATCACTGGTATCCACATGCAGAGCTCTTTTGAGCGTTTTTGCACAAAGTAGATCCATTACATTGTACACTACGCAGTAAATAATTTGCTTTTTAAGCTAGCAAAGCCTCAGCTTTGATAGCTTAGGTTAACAGACGAAATATTGAGGTCGTCTAAAAGTTCAACGAGGGCAAACTGCCATTGGAGACTTAACCACCAAATCCATGGAATGCCTATGCCATAAAAAGTAGTTCTTATATATTTCAGGAATATTGCAAACTCTATTCAAATTTCCTGAACTCTGTTAGAAGCATGCTGTTTAACCCATTCCCTCTCAATTCCACTTTTTTAGCATCTCAACAAAAAGGCTTTGGAAAACATTGTGGACAAAGAAGGCATTGCTTGTAACGAGCAATATTTTCAATGTCCTCAATATTTTCTATTCAACAAGGGAAAATGTTCTAAATTTAACCATGCTTTGTTAGCTTACAGTATTTTCAGTGCTTTGATTTTTTTTAAATCGATGACATTAAATCATAAAAAAAGAAGAAGAATTTCGTATATTCATACGATATGATTAAGTTTTAAGGTTCATGCCTCGATAAAAAGAAAAAAAAAACCAACATATTCTCTTCATTTCTGATATTAATGCTCACTATTTTTTAAAGCACCAGTTTTGAGGCCCTGAAAAGCATACCCACGTGATCAAGTAGATTCGGAGCGTTTTTCCACTCAGGTCCTATCACTAAATACAATTTAAGTGATAATTCTCCTTTTTAGCTAGCAAATTTTGAGGTCGTCTCAAAGATCAACGAGAGCAAACTGCCTCTGGAGGCCCAACCAATAAATCCGTTAAATTCCTACGCCATTAAAAAAAGAAGTTCTTATGTATTTCAGGAATATTGCAAACTCATGCAATTTCATCTCCTGGGTATTTCAGCTCCCTTGAGCACATCGATCTTCAAAGAGGTTGCAGACAAAAATCCCAAATTGTTGAAAATTCTAAAATATTTATCTCTTTAGGTAGAAAATATTGTTGAAATTTAAGAAATTGCTTGTAACAAAAAAAATTGAGTGGAAAACAATGTTGCGAATGAAGAAATTGCTTGTCACAAGCAATTTCTTCATTCACAACATTGTCTTCTAAAACTTTTTTCTTGGGGGCGTAAAAAGGAGGGATTGTGTGGGAATGGGTTAACTCCTTAGTTACTTTAACCTCGTTTCTTTATCACCATAACGTTTAACAAAGAAGATTATTGAACAAAACAATGCTTTGCTAGCTTACAGTACTTTTCAGTACTTTGATTTACCTATATTTATTTCGCTGTTGGCACCAAATAAATGAGTTGACAGATTAACCTTAAAATTTAAACGAAAAGGCTTACTCAATTTTTATTGGGTAGAGGTATAGCCCGCGCTTGCAATAACATTCTGATAGATATAGAACGTTAATTTATGAGAAAAAGAGTAGGACTTTAGTCTTCTTGGAGGCATGAAACGAAAAAGCTAATCACACTTATATACAAATCTGCTACACGTATCCATACAGTGTGATTACTTTTTTCGTTTCATAAAAACCCGAAAACAAAAAAAATTCTCTTCGTCTCTGCCAAAACAGCAAATAATTTACAAGTTTTGATACATTTTTTAATGGAACCATTTTGTGCAATAGCGTACAAAATAGATGCGTGCTTGAGGTATGAATATCTTTTGCCGTCAACGGTAAAAGATGTGACACCGACGGCGGTGAGCAATAGTCATTCTATCAGAGGAAAGCGAGTAGCTAGGCTTCTTCAGGAGCCAATGATTACATGCGTATGCAGTGAATGAACTAGTGTAACTGCCCTTGGAAGTGCATTCATAAGAATGCAGAAGTTATCGGGATAATTGACTAACCGCGGCTGTCAATCAAAGAAAAATCGATCAATCAAATCATTCATTTAGACCGGAATTGAATTTTGAACTCCAACATTAGCCGATATATTTATGAATCATTGTAGTTTAAAAGGATGTCGCTGTATCTCGTGGAATATTCTGCTTCCCCAAAATTGAATGAGCGGTTGTGATTATTTCAACTTTTTTGTAGATACGAGAGTGTTGCCGAGTTCCTCTGCCTTACAGACAAATTAGTTCGAGGTAAAAGAGAGGTGAAAGCAAACAGAGTTCCGATCTTCGTGTTGAAAGAGTTGTGCAGCGTGAAAAAGCTTCACTGTAAGATTTTTTATTATCTTCTAATGTTCAGATAATATATATAAATGTGTAAATAAAGTGAGAGAGAGTGTGTGTGTCAGAGTTTGTGTGTGTGTGTGAGAGAGAGAGAGAGAGAGAGAGAGAAAGCGTTTGACACGGGCAATTTGAATTTCCCCTGTACAGTTACCGGAGCAGGACGAAACTCTTGTCATAGCGCAGTCGAATCCCAATCTTCAAACGATGTCCTGGGTTCGATCCCCGGCGGCACATATCCTTTCCGACATTTGTCTTTCACCAATGGGTGGAAAATCGTAAATCTAAGTGGGATAGCAGCTGTAGGCTAGGAAAGGATGTAGTGGTAGTACTGGTGTGAGGAATACCAGGTATCCATTGTTAGGTGCTCCAGCCGCCGCGATATGGCTGAAATACTGTTAAAAGTGGCATTATACCCAATCAATCAATCAATCAATCGTTCACTCATTCAACCAATTATTTCGAATGATTTCACTTGGTTGGTCACACCTACAAGAAAAAGGTTTGCGATCTAATTATATCAATTATCGTGTTTCAGATATGAACATTGATCGGAGGCAATAAATTTACCGTACTTGTATATACTTTTAATCTTTAATCATTTACCATAAAATCACTAGATTTCACGAAAACAAGATTTTATTCTGGAGAAAAGAAGAGAGAATGGTTGTAACAAACACTTTCTGCTTTTCCGTCGATGTTTTCTATCCTATAATTTATCCTTCTAATTTGTTTTTAATTTTGCATTTTTTACACAAATCAGATGCATGCATTCAAGACCTATTTACGTCACTAAGGGACGCTGCTTTTTCTTATGATGTATCAACAGATAAACAGGGGGACGGCAGAAGGTCATATCTGTAAGTAAAACCGAAGAAATATAGCTATGGAAAAAACGTTGTGCGAAAAAAGAATGCTTGTAACACGCATGACAATGTCTTCTAACTCATCTGACCCCTTTTTTTCAATTTGGAACAATCATGCTTTGTTGTCTGCAACCTCTTTTAATTTGAATCAGTATAAAGATTTGTTGTTTGGGAAGGTGTTTAATTGCAATGAAATTAAGACAAGAAAAAGTAAAAGCAAAAACAGTACAATTATAAAAATGATAGAATATGTTGATGATTCCAAAAGCAAGTAGCCCAAAAAGGAAATAATGCGACGCAAAACGCGAAAGTATAATCTGATGAATATTAGTATATGTATCCGTATATTCGGCTGATATTAACGCTCCCATCCGTATATTCGGCTGATATTAACGCTCCCACGACTTAACTTGATGACCCATTTGGACAAATATAGTAGCTTCAAAATTGACGCCATTTTATTTAAAGCCTTCAAATTTTGGTCCATAGCTGCCTTCGTCGTCCTCTAAAATTATATAATAGAGTCTTTGTTCAACACCAGATTTCCAATCTTCAGTCACGGGGTGTCATGGGTTCGATCCCCGGCGGCAGCACGTATCCTTTCCGGCATTTGTCTCTCAGCAATGGGTGGATAATTGTAAACCTAAGAGGAATAGCAGCTGGAGGCTAGGAAAGGATGCAATGGTAGTAATGGTGCGAGTTATACCAGGAACCCATTGATAGGTGCTCCGGCCGCCGCAATATGACTAAAAATGTTAAAAGCGGCGTTAAGCAAGAACAACAACAACAAAGAAAAACGCCGGATGTGTGATATTCTCCATAAGAATTGACACTAGTTCCAAAGTCTCTGTGTTCGACTGAAAATCGAGTTAAGAAATGAAGAGAATGATATTTTTTTTCATGGAGGTATGAAACGAAACAACCAAATCACACTGTATGGATGCGCGAAGCGGATTCACACCTAAGTAATATTAGGTTTTTCGTTTTATATCTACATGAAAATAAAAACAAAAAATATTCTCTTAATTTCTTATATTTAATGACACCAAACTGAAAAAGCAAGTATTCTAAAATTTCGATACATTTTTATGGAACTATTTTGTTCGTAAGCATATCAAATAGCTAATTACTCAAAATTTTCACGGAAGTATGAATATTTTTTCCCGCCAATCGGAATGCTCGTTTTTGATAGACGAAACTAAAATTTAAATTATTCACACACAAATAAAAATGGACCGTATTTAATAAAACATTTCCAAGCGAAACAGGTGGTAGAAAAAGATTAGACCACTGTCCCTAGACCTATTGGTACTCTTTTAGACAACGAGCTGCCAGTTTAATCCATACCCGGACGGCATAATTTCAGACTAGTCCAAATTCTAAGATGATGCAGACATCACATTTTAGTCGATGTTGTTTGGTTTTCTTATTTCCTTTTTTTGGGGGGGAGAGGGGGGGGTTATGTTTTTATTTTTTGCCTTTTGGGGTATAAACCATCGTGAATAATGGAGACATTGCGTGTCACAAGCAATTTCTTCATTTTTAACAATGTTTTCTAAAGTTTTTTTACTGGGTTGTCTCAAAGCGTCATTGTTTAGGAATTGTGTAGGAATGGGTTATTTGAGGATGGTACATGTTGTTTAGTATTGAAACCCTTCGAGAAGAAATTCTGTAAGCTTGATGTTGTATCACAGATTCGCCACTTTCATATATATTCGCGTATTCACCGTTTCACTTTCCCATTATATTTTCGCATTTCGCATTTCCCAACAATCAGACTTCACCAGAAGTGCGATATTTTCGACTGTGATAAGTATCGTTTTTCTCCTTGTCTGTGCTGTTTTCTCATTTTAAAGATCTCATAACCGCAAAGATAGTGACGTAATAGAAAAGATATACATTCTAGTTTAGATGAGCTGCAGTTACGATGTTTTGACACATCAACGTTGGATTTCTTCTTTGCAGATTCAGTCAAAGGTCCACAGAAGAGTGGGGCAAAAAGAAAACTGAACTGAAGAAATTGATAAAAAATCATTTAGATCCTGTATTGAAACTCCGGGAGATTCAGAAGGTGAGCACCACCCAAGTCAGATAATGCTCATTAACTCATTCCCACACGATCCCGTTTTTATGTCCATCGGGCAATAATCCTTAGAAAGCATTGTTGAAAATGAAGAAATTGCTTGTATAAGCAATTTCTTCATTTGCTACAATGTTTCATTTCCTGAGAGACAAAATATAGGAATGAACTTGGAATTATCGTTTGCAGCTTCTTTCAATTCGGACCCATTTATGATTTTGCCATATGGAAATGGGTTATTGGTTTGCAGTTTTGTGTCCCCGTCTGACCGTCAGTGATTCCAACCCGAAATAATATATTGAACTAGTAATTAAGATGCTTGAAATCGACATTTACAATGCTTAAAATGCCGACATTTTCATTTTATTTATTTTTATGGAGTATGTTACACATGAGCGCTAGAACATTACGTGCTAAAACACATAGTCAAAGTCACTCCACTTTTTGTACAAACTAGGTAAAGTGTGGTGTTGAGATTCTAGGAGTCCAAAGTCAATCAAACATTTGTTGTCAAGAGTCTTAAGTAAAGTCAACCCCTTTGCGCGTGTTGTAGAGGTGCTAGGGGTCCAGAATAAAGTAAACTCTTTTGGATGTGTTGTAGAGATACTGGGAGGCCAAATTAAAGTAAATCCCGTTTGCGTTCGTGTAGAAATACTAGGAGTCCAGAGTAAAGTCAACCCCTTTGGGTGTGTTTAAGAGATACTAGGGGTCCGGAGAAAAGTAAACTCTCTGGGGTGTGTTAAGAGATACTAGGAGGCAAAAGAAAAGTAAACCCCTTTTGCGTGTGATGAAGAGATGCAAGGGGTCCAGGGTAAAGAAACCCATTCCTGTGTGTTGTAGAGATACTAGGAGTTCAAAGTAAAGTAAACTCTTTTGCGGGTTTTGTAGAGATACTAGGAGTCCAAATTAAAATAAATCCTTTTGCGGGTGTTGTAGAGATGCTAGGAGTGCAGAGTAAAGTCAGCCTTTTTGGATGTGTTGTAGAGATACTTGGGGTCCAGAGTAAAGTAAACCACTTGGGATATGTTATAGAGATATTAGGAGTCTAGAGTAAAGTACACCATAGGAAGCCAAAGCAAAGTCAGTCTTTTGAGTGTGTTGTAGTGATGCCAGGGGTCCAGAGTAAAGTCAACCCTTTTTGGTGTGCTGTAGAGATGCTAGGGTCCGGAGTAAAGTAAACGCCATGGGGTATGTTATAGAAATACTAGGAGTCTAGAGTAAGGTTAACAATTTTGCGTGTGTTGTAGAGATGCTAGGGGTCCGGAGTAAAGTAAACCCTTTTGGATGTGTGGATGCTGGGAGGCCAAAGTAAAGTAAATCCCTTTGTGTGTGTTGTAGAGATGCTGGGAGTCAAAAGTGAAGTTAAACGAGTATGCTAGTATATTGGAAGCTGCCCAGATCTCACTACAGTATAACTCAGAAGATAAAAATGAATATAGAGCTAGAGTTATGGCCATTAAAGTAAGTGTGTATGTACATGTAATGTATTATAATGGTGAAAAGGGACATATTGTAGTGTGAATCACAGTTGTTTGTTTGAATAGTGTTTCTAAAACGATTCATAAAGAAATTTCCATAAAAATCATTCGAAAAGTAACATGTATACATGCACCATGTAAAGATGAAAAGAACCTTTGTTTAACCCTTTCCCATTTAATCCCTTGCTTTACCGCCCTGTGTTTTTAAAAATTCAGAAACATTGTGGAAAAAGAAGAAATTGCTTGTAACAAGCAATTTCTTCATTTTCCACATCATTTTGTACCCTATGGAATGATTATTTTTCAAATAGAATCAGTTCTATATTGACATCTGCAAATCCTTTGGATTTTGGCAGGTCTAAAATTTTGAAAAACATGAAAGGGTTAAAGGCACTCATGGTAAAAATGTTCACAATGTAGTCTTAAGGTTTTATGCGGACTCCCAGTTACTCTAGAAGATCAACAAAAAGTTCCTAATGCAGTCAGTGGATTACCAAGCTTCTTAGTGGCATAGAGAATTAACGGATCGCTGACCACGCCCACTGACCCCCTATAGGAAGGTCTACTTAGAAATTAAAAAGCATAGAATGCTTTGTTGGAGACCTAAACGTCGTAAATACAGCTTGATTAAGCTGAAGTTTCGACATCTAAGTCACCAAATCAACACAAATAGTTCACATAAATGTCGATCAGTGTCAAAGTTCACTTCTTGTCTAAATGCATGGTTAGGTTAGTCTTTCGCCTTTGATTGACGATGCGTTAATAAGAGGTTTGTACGCTATTATTTCTCTCCCCCCCCCCAGTTTTCTTATAGTCAGTCTAAAATCTCGTAAATACAGCTTTTTTCAACCTGTATTTACGACATTTCGTTTACCCGTTGACTTTATCACTGCTTGAATGAGCTAATGTTACGACGTATTATTCACCAAATCAACAACAATGCTAAACCGAAATGACAGCCGATGTATGAGTTCAGAGTTCAATTCCTGTTTTATCATAGATGATTTTTTTGGCTTATCGATTTTTTAATGGTTGTTGTGATTGATCGTTTTGTAGGGCTTAAAGAAAGATCTTGCATCTAAACAAAGGAGGCATACGAGAAATTTAAGGGCATATGAAGAAATTTTCGAGGTAGAAAACAAGATTCGGACAGATATAATAGAGGTAAAAGTAGAAATATGAATAAATTGTATTTGTACCCCGTTCCCACACGATAAAGTTGCAGACGACAGTTCAAAGTTTAGAAAACCATTAAAATTATTGTCTTTTAGGCTAGAAAACATTGTGGAAAACGAAGAAATTGCTTGTTACAAGCAATTTCTTCATTTTCCACAATGTTTTCCAAAGCTCTCATATTGAGGGGCGTTTAAAAGTGTCCTTGTGTGGGAATGGGTTAAGTAGAAATATGCCGTTAGAAACAACAACAAAGAAAATAATTGTGTTGTGTGAAACTAGACTATATGCGTGTTTTAACCCATTATTAACTTACACTATTCTAGACTGGCCCAAATGAAAAGAAGTTGCTGTCGACAATTTCAAGTTGATAATATTCTTAAATTGTTCGTCCCTCTGGGAAGTAAAGATTGTGAAAAAATGAAGTAATTGCCTTTTCCCCGAAGCATTTTTTTTCGCGGTTGTAAAAAAAGAAGGGTTGTGTTGGTATGGATTAATTGGCGATTATTATTACTTCACAATGAACGTGCGTGTGTTTTATTATTTTTTTTTTATCCCCCCCCCCAATAAAAAATGCTTTCAAAATAAATAGATTAAAGTACTCTATTAAGACTTTTTTAAAACATTAAGTCTATTGTTTGTAAATTGGAACTCGAAGAATTTCTAAATTAGGTTAAGCAAAATCCGAAAATTCAATACAGGTTTCAAAAGAACACACAACTTAATATCAGTACACCTAGGATATCTTATCCTTTCTTCGCTGGGTAAATCATTTCCCTGTTTTAATGTGTGTGTGTGTCCCATGATTCGTGTCCGGATTATAACTTCCACATTAGTTGATTGATTTCTGAATGATATGGCTCATTTGTTCCCCTTGATGACAGCTAGTTTCTTACAAATAGATTGTTCAGATACATCCAAAATCAAGATCATGGTTGAAAGTCAAATGACACAATTGATCTTGTCCGGAGCAAAATAAAACAAACAATAAAAAAAATAGAAATTAAATAAAAAAACAAAAAAAAGAAAAACAACATCAACCAAACAACAACAACTTACAAACAAACAAACAAAAAAAAAAACACATACACCTTTTCTTACGTACTTGATCACACTTCATGCGAAGTTTTTAGGGGCCTGCTCACTAATTGTTTATCAGCATACGGAAGAGAACGCGCATTACTCTGTTTGAACTGGACAGTGCTTTCAGTGCTCTGATGGATAATTCGTTTGCGGTGCTATACAGTTTAAACTAGCTGTGGTTACGAGGTTTGGAAAGTTAGCCGACTGTAACTTTTCTTTTTGTCTTTACTGCACCTTTCTCTCAAACACTAATACATGTATGCATATCTGCATAAAGGCCTGTGTAAACGAATATTCTTGGTTATGAAGTGTACCCTAATGTAACTTTGTAGAACAAATTTAGACAGACAACTATTAAAATCAAAAATGCATGATGAACGATCAATAGTTAGTGATAACAGACTTTATAAAGCTGTAGTCACGGGCTTTTGTTCGCTCGTCAATAAAAGCTATAATTCGTTTCCTTTCTCAACATAAAACCACATGAACTGTGCACTTTGCACACACTAGACATTATATGAATTTGCCTATCCTCCAAATATGATACGGCTGAATAAATCAGGAATAATCCTTCCTAAATTTCATGATCTTATAAGTTGCTCCCCCCTCTCTATCGCTCTCCCCTCCGCCTCTACTAATCTATCTCTCTACAAAAATCATACATAAACGGAAGTAAAATGTATATGAACATGTATGTATTAATTTAATTTTCATATTTCCCTTGTTGTATACGTGTTATACCTGGGTGTAAAAAAAAAAGATATGTTGTTGTTGTTGTAAAATTAATGATCATGTGACCCGTTTAGACATTTTTTTCAGACGAATATAAGCTTGCATTTCTACTTTTAACGAACCTGCGCTGCTTAGCCGGTGCCTTTATTTTGAAAGTTTGTGAGCGTTTTGTCTTCCTGATTCTCTAGAGTAGTATTCGCAGTATTTTAACTAGGTTCCTTGGCGGAATCTAATGTATATTTATTGCATCTTTACTATAGATTGCCGACTCCCTTAAAAGAGAAATAACAGAAAGGGTGAAAGGAAAACTACAAGAGGCTTTACACAAACTTAGATCAGTGACATCATTGACGTAAGAAGGCAGAATTCATTTTTTATGTTTCACCCATTCCCACATAAAAACATTTTTAAACTGGTCCAAATTGACGAAAATATTAGGTTGATAAAATTCTGAAATTCTTCGTCTTTTTGAGTTATAAACATTGTTGATATTGAAGAAATTGCTTGAATCAAGCTATTTCTTCTTTATCCACAATTTTTCCAAAGCCCTTTTTCTTAAGGAGGGATAGTGCGGGAATTGGCTAAGAAAACACATGCATGCTTTCAAGTTATTTGAAACAACAAATAGCACGTATTTCCAATTCAATAATGAATGCAATATGATGAATGTTACTATAATACCAGGAATATAATACCCTTATTTTATGAACAGTACAAATGTTCGAACTTTTCGAATTTCTGATCTTAAGTGAAGATATAAATTTGTAATTTCAGAATAGATTTCGATCCAGCCTTGATAAGTAGCAGTATATATGACCTGACTTCTCGAGTTTATAGATTTGATGAACCAACGGTGAGTAGAACATAATATCGTTGTCCTTAAAATTTGCCAACCATTTCAAAATTCAGAAATGGATTGCTCTATAATAGGCAAATAACACTTACGGGTGAAGTATATTGGCCAATTCTAATATTTTGTCGTGGATTATAAAACCACCGCCATCAACAACAATGAAAAAATGATATTAGTGTAAAACGTTTCAAACAATCTTGCATGTAAATCATTTAGCTTTCAAATCGTCATTTAAAAATGAAATTCTAACCTGACTCCTTCTATGTGGGAAAATTTGAAACTTGTCGGTCTCTTAAAGTATCGCAATTTTTCTCCGTAGCTAAATTGAGATTTCACAATGTAAATCGAGTGATCTTTCTTATGCCCATTGAATTTGTTATACAAAAAAATATATTTTAAATTAGGGACACATATTACCTTGTATCTTTCCCCAATTTACATGTGAAATTCATTGTCAAATGTCAGAAGGAATATATAGCTGGTTTCACAAACAATATTTTGAGAAGATCGCTGTAAAAACTCCGTCAAACACTTTTTAGATCTAACTTAAATTAAAATACTTATCTAGCGAATCGTTACACATTTAAGATCTTTTCTTCTGGGATTTAAACCCAGATTTCTCACTACCATTAACCGGAGAGGTTATTTCCAATGACGTCACCTCCATTACCAAGAGGCGCCTCAGCGGGAATGGACATTTTGGTCTGAATTAATATCTATGGAAGCACTACATGGATAAGGGAACGAAATTCAACCCCACACTTTATAGCCTGCGGTTTGTCTGACCTCCTTTACTCCCCCAGGGAATTATTCGTCATATACCTCAGTAAGAAACCGTTTAACTAATAAAGTCACCATTATACCATATTCTCTGTGTTAACCTGCTTCAATAGATCCATGCTTGTCAAGAACCATGGTCGTCAACTATTACCAACATTACTGTTTTTCAAGGTATCGAGTTTTGTATTTTGTGTGTGTGTTTTTTTTTTTTTTTTTTTTTTTCATTTTAGATAGAAGTGAGCTCGAACCCAATAATGAGACCAAGTACCGAAGAAAGTGAATATGACTCCACATCTAACCACGCTACATACGGTAAATTGGCCAATCGCTGGCTGTGCCTTCTTTCTACGTTGGGTCCGCCCTTTGAATCCGACAGGAAGTCCCGCTTCGATATTTAAGTTGTTGTTTGACAAAATTTATGGCCGGTAGCCTCTAACAGAAAAGTTGAAAGTTTGGTGGATGAGCTGAATAAGCTGTAGTTATGACGTTTAAGTTGCTAAACCAACAAAAAGGTTAACAAAAAAGGCGGCAATGTCGGAGTTTAAAACTCATATCTGGTCTAAATGAATGGGTCTTCATTGTTGACCTATCAACCAGGAATATCTGTTTTCCCGTTTTGTGAACTTTATATACTTATTACCAAATACCAAAGTAAATGACTTTATTTGAAATAAAGTTATTGTACACTTCTTCTACATTTGATTCAATTCAAACAGGGCAATTCCTTCGCAACTGCATGTCATTCATTTATTTTTCATGCACTGCCGAATGTGATCGTATAAAGTGTGTCCTTACGTCCGTCACGACGTTAGCCCGTCCGTCCGATTTCTGGTTAACACATATTCTCCTCCTTCATTTATCGACGAATTTGAACGAAAAATTGACAGAATGTCCTAGTAGCCTGACATTGCGCATATTGTCTGGGTATCGTAATTTAGGCTGGGTCATACAAAAAGGGGGTTTAATGTAAAATTTCTTATCAACACATCACCTTCTACATTTATTGACGAATTTGAATGTAGCTTTCACAGAAACTTCCTAGTCAACTGACCGAGTGCACTTATTTTAGGGTTCGCCATTTTAGATTGCTTGATTGATCGAATGGGGTTTAACGCCACTTTTAACATTATTTCAATCATATCGCGGCGGCTTGAGCACCTAACAATGGATTCCTTGTACTTCTCATACTAGTACTACAACTACATCCTTTCCTAGCCTCCAGCTGCAATCCCACTTAGGTTGACGATTATCCACACAATGGTGAGAGATCACCATTTTAGGCTGTGTCACAGAAATGTGTCTTAATGCAAATTGGGCGGCGTATCTTCGACTATGTCACTCTTGTTAAGATATTTGAAAAAATACAAATTAACCAATTTATTTTTAATCCAAAAATCATATACATTGTACATTTCCCGATATCGGCGTTAGAAACCTACCAGAAACTAAAAAAGCATGACCGAGCTGCTCGCAGTTCCCAGATTGCCCATTTGTGTATCGTTTTAAATATTTTCTCAGCTGCAAGAAAAGTTTATTGTTCATTGGCGACCGAAATCTAGTAACTATACATTATTTAAGCTGAGTTACGCCATTTCGGTTGCCTGCGGACTAAATGGGGCCCGTTGTGGTGTATTAACTTTGAACTCCGACATTAACCCTTGTCCTGCTGAACCCGGAATATTCCGGTTTTGGCAGGAGATGTATACCAAGATCAGCCTGCACATAAGTGCAGTCTGATCTTGGTGTACACCTCCTTCCTTTAATTTTCCTGCCAGAGTTGTTTATGAAATTGATTTCTAAAAGATACATTGATTTTTGAACAACAAGTTCTATCAGTGCTTTCATCCGTTTGATTTAACAGCAATTCAGTGAAGTGATTTATATAGCATGACAAGAGTTAAAATTTGCGAACTAACGCCATCAAATATGAAACCGTAGCTTTCCGTTGGAATCAATTGGCGGGGCTAAAGCAGTAGAGGGGGAAGCAGAGATTGGTCAATTCTAGTCAGTACCTTTAATTGGTTTTACGGTAATCTTATTTATTTTTCACCATTGGCCTCCAAGTGTAGAGCTACCGACTTCACGTGTACGGTCAATGCAGAGCCATGTGGAGCAAATTGAACCACGACTATCATATGCTGACATAAAGACTATCGCGGGAGGGTCTTAACTCTCAATTTAACAAATTCACACACAGAATTTATTTTTGTAAGTTTGTTCGATGTCTGTCAGATAAGATATATACTAAAACACTAACTGCGGTTGTGGCTAACAGCAAATGTCCCCCAAACAACAACTAATATGGAATTAGAAACTCATGCTTTCTTCTTAGATTTATACGAATCACCTGCCATTTAGAAAAAGAAAGATAAAATAAAGATGAACAAGTTATAGTGAGTGATCAAAGGTCAATTTTGTCAATACCTGTATAGACAAAAACTGACCTATTATCACTCGCTATAACTTGTACATCTATAAAAGGGACAACAGCTACACAAAATGGGACAACAGCTAGAGAAAATAAGGATGGCAGAGTGATAATTCATGGATTGCTGACAAATTCCTCTGGGTCTTAACAGGAAGTTCAACAAATATATTTAACAGCGTTATTTTGCCAAACTTATGGTTAGAAACTTGTAACAAAAACTACAGTGCATGATTGGCAACCTAAACGCCTAAAATGCAGCTTAAATTAGTAGTAGTTACGATGTTTTAGTCTTCAAACTTATGTCGAAGTTCAGAGTACCCTTCCAGTGTAAATTAATTACATGATAGGTCGATCATTTCCTTGATTAACATCTTCTAGGCAGGTCTATCATTGAAGTATAAAGTTTAAGTCTTCTGCCATTTAAAGTTAACACTGAAACGACGAACAAGAACACTTATACACGTACGCACACGTACACACACGCGCGTAGAGAGAGAGGGGGAGGGGGAGAAGAATAGATAGATAGATAGATAGATAGATAGATAGATAGATAGATAGATAGATAGATAGATAGATAGATAGATAGATAGATAGATAGATAGATAGATAGATAGATAGATAGATAGATAGATAGATAGATAGATAGATAGATAGATAGATAGATAGATAGATAGATAGATAGATAGATAGATAGATAGATAGATAGATAGATAGATAGATAGATAGACAGATAGATAGATAGATAGATAGAGAGAGAGAGAGAGAGATGGAGACAGAGAGAGAAAGAAAGAGAGAGAGATTGAGAGAGAAAGGAAGAGAAAGAAAGAGAGAGAGAAATTGAGAGAGATAGAGAGAGAAGGCGAAAAACTATAATAATACTTTTGAATTCCACACTTATGCTAGTCTTGCTCTATCAGTGTACGGATTTCCAAGTCGAATGCTACCCCTCTTAATTGTGTACTGCTAAAACAAAACCAAAACAAAGAAAAGAATAAATCCTACGGATAGAACACGTTTACATAAAGGCATTTTCAAAACGCCAATATAAATATTATTCTGTTCTTTACAGCTCAATGCGATTCTCTAGCGACAGCCACAGACGAATGTTTGGATTTGACCGAAAACCATCTAAAACTGAAACCAGGTAGGATGAATGGGACAGTATAATTATAGCATCATCATTGAGGTATTGTTCTTCTCCTCATTCCCACATGAGAAAATTGTAGACTGATCCAAATTGAAAGAAGATGTAGACGACAATTTTAGGTTGATGAAATTCTAAAATACTTTGTGTATTTTTGGGTAGAAAACATTGTGGACATTGCAGAAATTACTTGGAATTTTTTTTCTTTAGGGGCGTAGAAAGGGGGGCTATGTGGGAACGGGCTATTTCTGAATATATTTCAGTATGTGCTAATTATTTTTTCAATCGTTATAATGGCAATACGTGAATTCAATAAAATAAAAAATAGAAAACGGCACTAAATTTAAGACAAATTATTCAGGTTTTTAGTTTGAAAATTCACTTCGCTTAGGTAGAATGACTACATCACGATCAGAAACCTGCAACTAGTGTTGATCTTAGTCAGACTAACGAGGGTTGATAATTCCCGTCTCTCCGAGATTCCCCTTTTTGCGAGAGAGGTTAAAATAAATCTCTCCTGTCAGGCGAAAATGAGCCTTCTGGGAATCTCGTAAAACAAATACTTGAAAAGGAGATTAGGTGCAGTAGAGGCGGACCAAAGATCGGACCAAAGAAATCAAGCAATCGGATCTATATTGAAAAGATAGCATTTCGGTGTAGTATGGTAAAATGACTCCCAGGGTATAATGAATCCTTCCACGTTTGGCCACTGTAGACCAATTTAAATTTCGTGTATAAAAAACTTTCAAAATTACACCATATTTCATTTAAAAGTTTTAAGGACACTTAAATTCGCTTATTTTGTTTCAGGTGATAAAGTGACAATGAAAATGATAAACCGTGGAGGAAAAATGGGATTTGGCTGGATTAAACAATCAAGGTTCTCCAATAAAAAATGGGGCTTCTTTTCAACTAATAGACTCTCGTTCGATTGACATGAATAGTGTGGATTATTTGAATTATTAAAAATGTTTATGTATTTGTTAATTATCATTATTTTTAATATCATCATTATTATGATGACTACTAATATCCCGTAAATTTTATCCCTATGTATAAATCGTTTAAATCTGTTCTCAATATTAAATCATTTCTAATTAAGGTGAGTCCATTTCATTGTATTTGATATACATGAATGTGCGAGGTTTGCCAGGGAGATTTATAGACAGTATATACTCTACTAAATAGTTTCACTTTTATGTTAAGTTTTACTTGGTTAACTACCTTGGCTATCCTTTCTTCATTAATTATGAAAAGAACTTAAAATATGTCTCGGCGGCGGGCGAGATATACCGGTCGAAGTAGACATTTTTCGGCCTTTGGTTCGTAAGAATTAACCAATCGCTGGCCCCGCTCACTCACTTCATTGGCCACGCCCACTGACTCCGACAGGAACTTCCGCTTCGATTTTTAACGGCGTTATTTTGCAAAATTCATGGCCAGTAGCGTCTGACAAAAAGGTGAAATGGTTGGTTGGTGACCTAAACATCGTAACTACAGCTTGAATAAGCTGTAGTTACGACGTTTATGACACCAAACCAACAAAAAAGGTTAACAAAAATGGCGGCCAATACCGGAGTTTAAAAGCTCAGGTCCGGGCTGAATAAACGATTTGATTGGTCGGTTGTTTCGTTGATTGACCCTCGCGATTGGTCAATTAAATACCACTATCCAACTTCTGACCTAATGCCTAATGGTAACCGACGTGCAATCTTGCGAAGTTGGTATATCTACTGGTGGCTGGTGATTCAAGGTAATTTAAGGGCGGTTGTCGGTGTCTGTGTCTGTGTGGTCATATGGCAAGTGGAGACTCTCAGACTACAAATCCAAGGCAGTCTACCATACAAAGCATACAAAACATTTTGTCATGGAATTTTCAATGTTGTCAGGGCGAATGCTAGTGCTGCGAATAAACTGATAGAGTTGGAAGCTCGGGAAATACGAAGAATACAACAGTTTGTGCTAACACCCCTGCAACACGAAGAAGAGCAGTGTTCCGAACAGCAGCAAAGACTACTTGTAGAAAATCTTTTCCTAACGAAAATGTACCCTTTGAAGTGATAATAAGATATATTTCTAGGTTCAAATCGTCTTTGGTCGTGTAAAATGTCGTTACTACAGCTTTATTTAAGCTGTAGTTACGACATTTTGCACGCCCAACGACGATATATTTCCCAGTAAACCAGGTATGCGTCCGTCAAATTATCTTGCGGGCACTTTCTGGTGGTAGTTTGAATTTCCAATTCAAGAAAGTTAAAACCGCACGCGGGTTTCGTCAGATAATGTAACACAAAAATCACAGCCTACGACATCGTGCGGTATCAAAATTATTGGTGGCAAATGCAATCTAACGTTCTTAACCCTTGTCATGCGGCATAAATTACCTTACTAAATTGCTGTAAAGTCAAAGGGCTGAAAGCACTGATAGAACTTGTTGTTCAAAAATCAATATTTCTTTTAGAAATCGATTTCATAAACAACCCGGACAGGGAAAGTACAAGCAGGAGGTGTATACTAAGATCAGACTGCACTTATGTGCAGGCTGATCTTGCTCTACACCTCCTGCCAAACCCGGAATATTCCGGGTTCAGCATGACAATGGTTAATCAATTTATAAATTTCCACGTCAATCAATTAAAGCCTATGACTTGGTGAAGTTCTGTACCAGATACAAACATGAAATATAGATTGAAGGTCAAGGTTAAGCACACATGTCATGGAACAAAATCTTAAAACTCGGTGAGTGTATATATAAGAATTTTTAAAGTAGGTCAAAAGTCAAAGTCACGTGATCATGCTTCTCGGTGCCAAATAGAAAGCTATGACTAGATGAACACATAGGTCAAATATTATTGTCCAAAAAAAAATGTTAGCTATGTCAAAGCTATGGTTAAGGTTATTTGGACAAAGTTTGACCAAGGTCAAAGGTCTAGGGATCACATGTCATGACATTAAATGAAAAGCTATACTCTGGTGTATTACAATGACACCCGATGGTAAGACTATAGCTCTTCCAAGACTATCACCTAGGAAGATATAAAAAGAGCCTGAATATACAATGACATGGTGCTTTCTGTCAGTCAATATTCTAGAGATTTCTTAAAACTTTTAACCCATTACCACAAAATTACGCATTTTACGCCCCTCGTGAAAAATAATTCAGAAAACTTGGTGAAAGATGAAGAAATGAAGAAAATATTTGCAAAAAGCAATTTCTTCATTTTCTACCCAGAAGGTTGAAAATATCTAAAATTTCATACACTTTGAATTGTCGTCTGAGACTCCTTGCTATTTCGACCAGTCTATATTTTGCCGTCTGGTATTGGGTTAAGCGGCAACATGCTCCGGATTTAGGAACTTCTACTGAATCGCGCGAGAAGACCCGATTGGCGTTCTGACAAAAACTTAAAAATCTTAAACCATAATACGCACCTCTTAGATTGATTGATCGCTTGCTCTACCCACTGAACTCCGACATGGTAGTTCAACTTAACCTTTTCCCACTTAATGACGCATTTAGACACAAAGAAAAAAGAATTCGGAAAACAGTGTGGAAAATGAAGAAATTGCTTGTTATAAGCAATTTCTTCATTATCCAAAATGTTTTCTATCCGAATGGTTAAAAGAAAATCCAAAATTTTATAAGCTTGAAATTGTCGTTTCAATTTGGACCAGTCTAGATTTTTGCCGTCTGGTAATGGGTTAAATACCAAACAAAACTGTTTTGTAAAAAAAATGCGGTTCGCGGCATAGAACAAAAGGCAAATCGTTGGTCCGAAGATACTACTGGATGTCTAAATAAGCTGTAGTCACGACGTTTTAGTCGCCAACCAAACAAAAATTCTTCACAAAAATGCCGACCGTACAAATGTTTTGAAAATGATATCGGGTCTGATTGGTCATTTTTTAATAGCAGCGATCTTTTAAAGGGGGACATACAAGAGTTCGATGGAGAAAACTAGAGACAAGCATAAGTACAGATACATCATCGGTTTGTCACAAATAAGTTCCACTTTTCTAAAATTGCCTTCTTATAGTGGTGCTAGCTATATGTATTTGAAAGATACTTGGGTAGTCTAATCATTCAGCGGGTTGTCTTGGGGCAGCCGTCTTAACCACTATTTTCGGCCATGAGGTTTTAAAGGATGTACTTTTATTTACTTATTTAACAAACTCAATAAGGAAACCGTTCTTTAATTGATTTGACGAGTTATGAATGTACACTACGCAATCATTAGCCTACTCCTGCTCAATCACTGTCTAGCCTATTTAGACGAAACATTTGAAAATACAAAATAAGAATTCTTTGACTAGTTTTTCTCCAACGTGTTGTTTTGTATGTCTTATTTGTATGTAGAGAGGTTTTTTCTATCAAGGTTTGTTTTATTGTTCTTCCCAGTGAATCAAATCAATGGATGGCCGCTGCGGCCATGAGTCGCAAGTTTAAACCGGTCGATTTATCCACACCAAGCTTTTCAGTTTAGGCAGCCGCAGAATGGAGGTATGAACCGAAAAACCTATTCACACTTATGTATGAATGCGCGAAGCCTGGAAATATAATCAAAGGACTGAAAGTACTGAGAAGTTGGAATGCGCTGAAAGGGTCATAACTGTTGAATTCGGTCCATATTCATTTATTACTTTCCGAGTAAGCCCCCCTCCTTTAAACTTAAACCAGAATTCCCATTCTTGTACTTATGTGCGTGAATAACGCACAAAAACATAAATCCACGTACAGAAATAAAAAACTAGCATTGTCTAACCAATTCCAATACAGTGACGCTTTTAAATGACCCTCATTATGAAAGCTTTGAAAAACATTGTGGAAAATGAAGAAATTGCTTGTTACAAGCAATTTCTTCATTATCCACAATGTTTTCTGTCCAAAACGACCAGGATTTTAGAGATTTCATCAACTTACGATTGTCGTCTGCTACTTCTTTGAATTTTGTCTAAAATTTTATCGTGTTGGAATGGGTTATAAGCTCGAGTCACGCACAGCAAAATTAGAATTTTCAAGCATAACATTCTCCCTTTGATCAACTGTAATACTTGAACTCCTTTTATAACCTTGAAAACAGAGAATAACAGCTTCTACAATAAGAAACCAATGACCTCGATGATTATTTGACCATCAACTCGGCCAATTTTGTAACGATCATACTGAACTCAAGTAGATTTTCACCCCAAGTTTATGAGTATACGTGGAAATTTGCGGAAATGCGCGGAAACTTGTTTCATGGTGATTGCTTGAAATACCGGTTTAGACTTAGAAAAAAAGAATATTTAAAGCGTTGTGAGTAAAATTCAAAAGATAAAAGAGACGTTAACATTATTGTAACGTTATTGTTTGCACATGTAGTTTTACCCTTTTCCTAAAAATTTCTATAAAATGATGAAGATAGTATCAAATTATCTTCGGCGCCCTGTAGTCGCGCGATTTCCTTATTCGTTATTCGGCTTTAGAACCGTAAAAAATCTTAAGTATAAAGGACCAAGCTGAAAGCTAGATGACACTTGTTAAACGTTTGATGTGTTATCATTGATTTAAACTTGTAAATAACGACATAATAAAGCGTAATTATTTAGTTAATAAGTTGAAACCGAAAGTTGATATGTGGGTCAACTCCACTCCGGAATTACTTCCGGGTGGTTGTACCCTAAAGTAGTCCATTAAGAAAATTTGATCTCCTCCTTTTGTCATGCTGTTTTAACGTTTAATCAACAGCAAGTTGCTTGATGTTAGGTTCTGCAGAGTGAGATATCACTGTTGCATGTCATACATGTGATTCAAAGCTTTAATCAGGGAACTATTTCCTAGTAGAAACTGACATTTGAAGGTGGTACCCTACAAGACTTTCACTTCCGAGCCTAAACAATTTCATGGGTTGATGTGCAGAATGAAGATTTGCGAAAAACTTTATCCATAATGATACCATTTTCCTGGCCTGTAATTCAAGATCAAAGACTGCTCTTTATGACGGACTAAGATTTAAGGCCCAACGAAACTTTTGGGATGAGCTACAGATTGTGAAAGTGGGCCCTTTTTGCTCTTTATTTAATGAGGCAAAAACGGACAGGAGTGTAACCTATATGAAGCAGGGGAGCTTATACAAAAACGGTGATATTGGCCGTATTTTTGTGAATTTTCTTTTCAAATTTTGAACATGAATAGAACAGATAGTGTAGAATTGGATTTTAATAAAATTCTTTTATGGTAAGTGAAATTTTAATTTAAATTTTTGAAAAACATTTAAATTTCAGTTTTTACCCTATTTGCAATACTCTGATCCCCCAGAATGCATCAATTTTGGCCAATGTTGTCATAAAAGCTCGTCTGCACCTCTTGTTACCCCTGGATAGTACTTCAAATGACAACAATTCACCACTAGACGGCCAGCCTTGGGCTAACATTGCGCTTCATCAGTATTTAGTCTGTTTCAGCTAGCATCAAGCCTCATCAGTGGTGTTGCTTTCCACCAGACAGAAATTGCTGTCATCTCTCATCCCATCTTGTTTTCTATTTACTAAATCTCTATCTGTTGTCCTTTTGCATCTGGTTCACAATCTGTGCATAATTATGTATGTCATCATTGCCCATATACCCTGTATCATTTCTGTTTTTCCTAGCCTCATGGTATTGAAATTCCATGACAGCTCTTCTTCTAAGACGCTTCTTTCTGTACCAGTCAGTTTTTCTGTATTTCTTGGTCTTCATTTGGCGTACTGAAATCTGTTTAAGATGCTTTTTACCCAAACTCCAAGCCCTGTTCCTGTTATTTTCCATATTTTCTTTTTGACCGCTTTGTCGAGAGCGTCGTTTGAATGCAAACTTTGGGCCGAAAGCCTTCTTGTGAAGGTCTGGGCCGAAAGCCTTCTTGTGAAGGTCCGGCTGAAGCTTACTCTTTTGCTTAGAGTAGCAGATGCTGCGCTGTTAAATGCTTCACACTTTTGTGTGGAAGCCCTGGAACTCACACTGTAAGTTGAACCATCACTGAGTCTCATCTGCAAGATCACTTCTAACAATGCCTATATCATTCTCAGTCATTCAGATGTTATGTTGGCAGGGCTGAGCAATTTTGAATAGGCATCCAAGCAGATAGAAGAGAATTAGTGGCACAGTTACTACAATTTACAGCGCAAGATTCCACGGTTTAGGCTCTTATTAAGCGCAAGTCCTTCAACGTTTTGGATATATCACCCTGCCCCCTTCTTGCCATTTCTACAATGACAGTGTTACATTGCATTCTTATATCATATCATATCTTCCAATGTGCAGTCCTTCTAACGCTTTGTATTGAATGGAAACATTCTTTCACTGAAGTGAACGTTACATACTTTTGGTTCTTGGCAAACGGATAAATGGTTTGGGTCGGCATGTCTTGTCACGTTCCATTCTTTGAGAGGGAGTTGTAAAAGTCCCGCATTCCAAGCTGCGACTTTGTGTCGCCATACGTGTGGTCATAGGTTTATAGCTATTTTCTTTCGAAACATCGTGGTCTGCAGCAAAAATGATATTGGTCCTTTCATCCGTTTCTTATGAAAGTCCTGGGTGCTTCCTTCTTTACAGTAGCTGAAATGTATTCCCTTTTTTGTAAAAGCAGTTTGCTGAAACTCTTCTAAGTCTTTCCAGTTTAACCAGGGTGAATTCAATATTTTCTCGTAACGTGCAGATAATGAATGGGTAACTAATTTTGGTCAAGAGAGGCATTTTCATTCTCTTTTATACCTACCCTGCCAATGTCACCCTCTCAGTCACATGACCAGAAAGGCATTGATTGGATTGGCTGCCAGCCTATGACACTCTTGAAATTAAGTTGATAAGCTTCTAAACCCTAACCCTATTTGGGTATACCTTGTAAAGAGCCCCTTTTCATTGTTTCATCATCAATGGTCCAGTGTTGGATTCAGAAACTTCTTAACTTAAATCATCACAACAACAACAACAAGCAAAAGAGTGAACATTTCAGAAAATCTAATGTCTTTAACCCATTCCTGCACAATGACGCTTTCGGATGCCCTGAAGGAAAACAATTAGGAAAACATACACGTAGTTGAAAATGAAGAAATTGCTTGTAACAATTTCTTTATTTTCCACAATGTTTTCTTGACCTAGAAGGTTGAAAAAATATAATATTTCATGAGCTTTAGATTTATGAATTTAAAAACATTGTTGAAAATGAAGAAATTGCTTGTTACAAGAAATTTCTTCACTTTCAACAATGTTTTCTACCCAGAGACTTAATTTTTTTTAAAAATTTCATACACTTTAAATTGTCGTCTGTAAGTCCTTTCAATTTGGGCCAGTTTAAAGTTTTGCCATCTGGTAATGGGTTAACAAAAATACACTGCAGCTATATTAATTTGAAGGTGCCAAGGCCATTTCTGATATTTTAGTGTATGGGGTACCCTTTTTGAACACTGCCCTGTTAAGCCTGTTTACCTTTTTCTGTGTGTTTTTTTACTTAGACTTATTGTAAACATACAAAATTTGTTACAAACACCAATTTAAAAGATTTTGTGTGTATTTTTGATAATTTTTTTTAAAGATGATTTAACTTGGTTTAAAATTTAAATTGCATTTTTTGGTCAATTTTGTACATTTCAAAAGCAATTTTTGACAAAGTCATCTTGTAAAGGGTTAGATTTGAAGAGAGTGTCATTTTTCTATAGGTCACTTTTTATTTCATGAAAATTCATCCGTTATTTCAAAAGTTATGACCATTTCTGTTGACCATAAGAAGAAGACCAAAACTGTCCCATTTTTGGGATAATTTAAGCAAAAGGGGCCTTGTACTAATTCTTCTGTCATTTCACTCCTAAGCCATATATTTGAAAAAAATAGAAATAGGGATTGTTGCAATTAGCATATGCATAGACTAATAGCAGTTTTGTCAAAATCAAAAGAAAAAAATGTCTTATATAGGGTCAACTCCACTCCGGAATTACTTCCGGGTGGTTGTACCCTAAAGTAGTCCATTAAGAAAATTTGATCTCCTCCTTTTGTCATGCTGTTTTAACGTTTAATCAACAGCAAGTTGCTTGATGTTAGGTTCTGCAGAGTGAGAGATCACTGTTGCATGTCATACATGTGATTCAAAGCTTTAATCAGGGAACTATTTCCTAGTAGAAACTGACATTTGAAGGTGGTACCCTACAAGACTTTCACTTCCGAGCCTAAACAATTTCATGGGTTGATGTGCAGAATGAAGATTTGCGAAAAACTTTATCCATAATGATACCATTTTCCTGGCCTGTAATTCAAGATCAAAGACTGCTCTTTATGACGGACTAAGATTTAAGGCCCAACGAAACTTTTGGGATGAGCTACAGATTGTGAAAGTGGGCCCTTTTTGCTCTTTATTTAATGAGGCAAAAACGGACAGGAGTGTAACCTATATTTACATTCTAATCTTCAAAACTTCTACTTTCGTTTTGCATCTATTTGATTTTTATTTAGTAAAAGCTGTTAATCCCACAGTAATCGCGTTTACTTGATGCCTACGACCCCCCTTAATCGATCTAGAATGTTTTAAAGCACTGGGCGGCACGATGATTGTAAAAATGCATTTCCGACCTGAGCCATATTTGTAAACATTGCCTATCTATGGGCACATGACTACCACATGTCTCTTGAGATTACGTGATTACCAAACACGGGACGGCGAATCACACACACACACACACAAAAAAAAAAGAAAATACTGCGCTGATTATTACCTTATTTCTCAATAATTTAAAGCAAACTAAAGCATGCTTAGAAGTCTCTAAACGAATTTTTATATTTTCCTTTACATGTGCCATATTATTGTCTTCGGCTACAACTAATTGATTGTCCGTGGCAAGTTGAGATGAGAAGTAACCCGAGGTGAATTCATATCTTAGAGATCACGTGATATGTGTTATCAAGAAACCCGAAAACTTAAAAAATGATTTTGCAATACATCATTTCGTTTTTATGGACAATTTCTATTACAATTTTCAAGTAGTAATAATCAGATAACACTAAAAATTGTTTGGTAAATGATTGTTTGATAAAAACGTACTTCCAAAATTTCTTTTAATCTGATATACTAAATGACGTGTCTTTTAAAATCGCATATGCTATTTTCCCCGTTAAGGGAACACTTTGGTGCTTTATTGATTTTTCTCAAGATTGTGCATTATGAATTCCATTTTTAGCTCTACTGATCGAAGGCAACTAGAGCTAATGCGATGGCTTTTTCCCGTCCGTCGTCGTCCGTCGTCCGTCCGTTAAACCTTTCCTTGTTAACACTCTAGAGTCCACAGTTTTCATCGGATTCCCTTCAAACTTTCACAGAATAATTGTACCATCATAAGGATCGTTCCTGTCGAATTGGGTCAAATCAGCTAAGAAACGTGGGAAAAGGGGCCTAATTAAGATTTAATTAAAAAAATCTTCGTTAACACTCTAGAGTGCACAGTTTTCATCAGATTCTATTCAAACTTTCACAGAATGATTGAACCAACATAAGGATCGTCCTTCCGAAATTGGGTATGATCCGTCAAGAAACATTGGAAAAGGGGCCTAATAAAAAAATTGATTAAAAAATCATCGTTAACACTCTAGAGTCCACAGTTTCATTGAATTCTCTTCAAACGTTCACAGAATGATTGTACCACCATAAGGATCGTTCCTTTCGAAATTGGGTATGATCCGTGAATAAACACGGGGAAAGGGGCCTTATGAAAATTTAATTTAAAAATCCTCGTTAACACTCTAGATTGTACAGTTTTCATCAGATTCTATTGAAACTTTCACAGAATGGTTGAACCATCATAAGGATCGTCCTTCCGAAATCGGACATGATCCGTCAAGAAACACAGGAAAAGGGGCCTAATGAAAAAAAAAATATTTAAAAATTCCATTAAAAATCCTCGTTAACACTCAAGAGTCCACAGTTTTCATTGAATGCTCTTCAAACGTTCACAGAATGATTGTACCATCATAAGGATCGTTCCTTTCGAAATTTGGTATGCTCCGTGAAGAAACACGGTAAAAAAGGGGCCTTATATAATACAATAAAATACATTTTATTGCATTAAACATCAATACAATGTTTACAGCAAGCAAAAATATTATCGAAAATGGAGGAGTTCAAATATTAAACAAATCATACAAAAATAGACAAAATATTAATAGTTTTATCAGAAGAACAAGTTACCATAATGGGAATAATGCGCTATTGTCTTTGCATAGATGCATAATATATAAATTTTGAAAGATTCCTTGTTACGTTTTTAGATCTACTTGACAACAGGTTTTCTAATTTTTTTTACCGTCGGCCAAGTAAAATAATATCGTTTAATATATTTTTGGCGTAAATTTGAATGTTTTAAGCAGATTAGTAGAAAATGAAATTCGTTCTCGATCATCTTAGAATTACAAATTTTACAGATTCGTTCCTCCCTGACAACATTAAGATGTCTTCCCCGCTCAATCTCTAAGTCATAGGAAGACACTCTTAACTTCGTCAGCGCCGATCGAAATCTCACGTCATTAATATCATCGAGATAATTTTCAAACTTGAATTCGTGTTTAAAAAGTGAGTACGTTTCTAGTCGCCTTGAGTTATTAATAGACGAGTACCAGTTTTGTTGATATATATCAATCAGACGTTGTTTAATTAGTTCGTAATTAATTTGTATGTTAAATTGGTTTTGCCATATATAGTACAGACCACATTCGTTTAGGGTACATTTGATGTTATAAGCCCAGTGTGTATTATTGTATGTATTTCCAGTTTCTAGGTCATTTAAGAGCATCTTGTATGTATTAAAAATTAGCGAGTTTTCGGTTGAATTTATTATTTTCATCCAATATTTAATCATAATTAGTTTTCGATTTAATTTTAGTGGGATTTTTCCTAATTCCCCGTCAACGTTTCTAAGCTAGTGGATCTCTTAACAAGTAATATTTTTCTGCAAAATTTTAAAAGAACTGATTCGACATCCGGAGCTGGATGGCTACCCCAAGCCTCCGCTCCATAATTAAGGACAGGTAAGGCAATGTTGTCGAACAAATTTAGTTTAGAGGAAATAGGTAGATCAACTTGATTAAAAATTGTGAATAATCTATGTAGAGATGACAATGCACGTTGGGCAATGTCGGATTGGGTTCGATTCCAATTTCCGTTTTTGAAGAAATAAACTCCTAAATATTTAAACGAGTTTACAACTTCTACGCTCGTGTTATACAGGAAAAAATCATAACTTGTGTGTCGACCCTTCTCAAATATCATAATCTTTGTTTTGGTCACATTTAATTGAAGATTCCGTGTATTACAATATTGTTCAATATCGTTTAGTATTGATTGAAGTGATTCGGGATCCTGTGTGAATATCGCCGCGTCATCGGCAAATAGTTACATAAATAATTGTAGGTTATTGATTGATAATATACCGTTAACATCAGTATTAATACTAGTCAGTAAGTCATTTAGGTAAAATAAACATAAAATACTGCTCGCGGGATCACCCTGCTTAACTCCGACATATGAGTAGATAAAATTTGATTTGTACGATCCGTATCGAACATATGACTTGACAGTGCTATACATTGATTTAAGCGAGATAACAAATTTGCAAAATTTAATTAAAAATTCATTGTTAACACTCTAGCGTCCACAGTTTTCATCAGATTCTATTCAAATTTTCACAGAATGATTGTACTATCATAAGGATTGTTCCTTTCGGAATCGGATATGATCCATCAAGAAATACGGGAAAAGGGCCTTTTTAAAATTAAATCGAAAAATCTATAAAGAAATCCTCGTTAACACTCTAGACTCCACAGTTTACATCGGATTCTCTTCAGACTTTCACAGAATGAGTGCACCATTATAAGGATCGTTCCTTTAAAATTGGGTATGATCCGTCAAGAAACATGGGAAAAGGGGCCTAATTAAATTTTATTTAAAAAATCCTCTTTAACACTCTAGAGTCTACAGTTTTCAACAATTCTCAACATTCACAGAATGATTATTACATTAAATGGATTGTTCCTTTCGGAAGTGGGTTTGATCCATCAAGTTTAATGGGAAAAGGGGCCCTATGAAAATTTGATAAAAAAAATCTTAGTTAACACATCATTATTTCACTTGATCGACTTCAAACTTTCACAGAATGATTGTACCTTCCTAAGGATTTTTCTTTTCTAGATCCATCGGGAAACATAGGAAAAGGGGCCTAAGGAATAGTCAATTAAAAAATCTTAATTAATGCTTTTCAATCCACAGATTTCACGGGATTGTCTTTATAATCAAACAGAATAATTATGCTTTTGTAAGTATAGTTTCCTTAGGAATTGGTTCAGATCCATCGAGTGACATGGGAAAATAGGCTTTATGAAAATTCAATTAAAAAATCCCTGTTAAAACAATGAAGCCCACAGCTTTGATCAGATTTTGTTTAAACTTTCACAGAATGGTTGTAAGATCATAACGATCATTCTTTTCATAACAGGGTTTGAACTGTCAAGAAACACGGGAAAAGGGGCCTTATGAAAATTTCATTTATAAATCCTTGTTACCAAGTCCAGAGCTTTCATTGGATTTTCACAGAATACATGTAATTGTACAATAATAATGTTTGTTGATGTTGACATTAGACCTGAACCGTCAAGTATCACAGAAAAAGGAGCATTGTGAAATTTAATTTTAAAATCCTTGTACCACAATAAAGTCAACAGTTTTCATCAGATTCTGTTTTAAACTTTCACAGAATGATTGTTCCATCATGAGGATTCTTTCTTTTCAAATAAGGCCTGATCTGTATTGTATCAAGGGAAAAGGGGCCTTTTGAGAATTTTATCTATAATCCTTGTAACCAAGTCCAGAGCTTTCATTGGATTTTCTTCAAACCTTCGAGGAATCATTGTACAATCATTACGATTGTTGATGCTGACATGAGACAGGAAAAAGAGCCTCATGAAAATTTTATTTTAAAATCTTTACACCAAGATAAAGTCCGCATTTTTCATCGGATTCTGTTCAAACTTTCACAGAATGTTTGTACCATCATTAGGATTGTTTCTTTCCAAATTTGGCCTGATCTGTCTAGTATTATAGGAAAAGGGGCTGTATGAAAAAATATTACCAAATCTTCATTAACACAAGAATGTCGTAAGTCTTTATCAGAATCTCTTCAAACTTTTATAGAATGATTGTACCATCATTTGGATTGTTCCTTTGTAAATTGGGTCTGATTTGTTAAGTGACACAAAGGGGCCTTATGAAAATTTCATTACAAAAACATCATTATCACAATAAAAGTCCTCAGTCTTTATCATTTTCTTCAAACTATTATCATTAGGATTGATCCTTTGTACATTGGGTCTGATTTGTTAAGTTTCACGAGAAAGGGACCTTATGAAAATTTTATTACAAAAATTCTTGTCACAATTCAGTCAGTCCACTGTCTTTATTGATTCTCTTTAGCTTTTAAAGAATGATTGTACCTTCATTAGAATTTATCCTTTGAAATTTGGTTTGTTCTGTAAAGTATCATGGGAAAAGAGGCCCTATGAAGATTTCACTATAAACTCATTAACACAATACATTCCACAGATTACACAGATTGGTTGTACCATCATTACAATTGTTGACTTTGACAGTGGATCTGATTATGGCAAGTGTCACATAAAAAGGGGCCTTATGAAAAAAAAACTTTCTTAAACATTCTAGTTAACACAATGATGTCCCTTGATTTCACCGGATTCACTTCAAAATTTCACAGAATGATTGTACAATCACTTAAATGGTTCTTTTCAGAACTGGGTACAATCCATCAAGTATCATGTAAATATTCTAGTTAGCATGATAAAGTCCCCATATTTCATCGGGTTCACTTTTACTTTCACATAATGATAAAACCAACAGTAAAATATCACGGGAAAAGGGGCCTTATGAGAACTTGATTTAAATATCTTTGTTAACACAATTAAGTCAACAGTTTTATCGGATTCTCTTCAAAGATGCATGGAATAAGTGTGGCATTTAAAACACAGGAAAATTGGTCTTACGGTCTTCATTAAAAATATTCTTGTGTGTGTGATGAAGATCAAAATCATTATCAAAATATCTTTTAAATTTCACAGGACAATTGTAGGGTTGTAAGAAAAGTTCCTTTTGGAATGAAATTGATCCATCAGAAAACACAGGAAAATGGGCCTTATGGATTATCATTCAAAACAATCCTGCTTATGTGATAAAGTCCGCAATTATTGTCAGATTCTGATGAAAACTTCACAGGGTGATTGTAAGGTCATAAGGTAACTTCCTTTGGGAAATGGAGTGGATCATTCATGAAACACGGGAAAAGGGGCCTTGAGGATTGTTGCTCAAAATGATAAAGAGGATAAAGTCCTGTTGTTTTTTTTTTTTTTTTTTTTTTTTTGTTTGTTTGTTTGTTTGTTTTGTTTTTTTTTTTGTTTTTTGTTTTTTTGCTCATGCATTCTTCCTTGAGTAATTAACTTCCTTAAATATCAGATTTCTTTAATGGAAAAACTTGATAACCAGTAGAGCGTCTCAGGCCCTCATGGGCCTCTTGTTTTACAAATGATTACAAACGTAAGATGCACTTATAAATTCAAATGCACTTATAAATGACTACTGCAATTATATTTCAAATTTGTCTTTTTTGAGTTAAGCTATTTGAAAACTACTGAACTAAAATATCCATCTTTAGTCCTCCTTTAATATCAGCTGTGACCTTGGGTTTAAATTCATTCTATGTAGATATTCTTAATGGTTTCTAATTGGACCTAACATTTCAGATACTAAGCAGAACACTGACTGATAGTATGAAAACATGTGCACAAAAGTTAACTTTGAAGTAATAAACTAGTAACTGGCAGGTTGATCAAAGTTAAAATCAAAATTATACAAACTATAATAGCATTATTTGAATATTATTATCTATCTCCTTTCTCAAAATAAGAGTCTAATCAGATTTTTCTCTGCTGTTTGTTATGCAACTGTGTATTGTGTGTCTCTGAACCTCTAACCATCTTATAAAAGAAAATAGGGGCTGCTTTAACCTTTATCAGAAATACAGTTTTTAATTGTTGTTACATTGCTTATATCAGACATATAATTATGCAGTATAGAGTCTTTTTCTAATGTCGTCAAAGTGATTATTTAATACTGTTCTTTTTGTCACCCGCTTACTACTGCTGTAAAGAGATTTAATCTGGTGTTAGAACAGTAAACTCGGATACGACGAATAACGAACAAAATCATATTCATATTGACGTACGAACGGAGCCAAAGAAACCTACAAAAAATCGCAGACAAACGGACAAACAACCACACTTAACGTCAACAAAATACAATCGTACATCAGCTGCAGATCGGTTTAAAGCTGTCAAAAGGAGACGAATATCATCTTATTATATAGGGAACATAGACCCAGACGTATCTGAAAGTGATTTGCATCAATATATGTATGAAAACGACGTCAAGTGTACGTTTATAAAAATGTTCTATGGAAAATCTGGCTCCGCAGCAAGAATCAATGTGCCGGATGATTTCGTGGGTACGATCGAAAACCCAGATTTCTGGCCTGTTGATATAATTGTAAGAAAATGGCGTAAAAAATCAGAATAGGACAATGACCGTGTTAATAGAAAATATCGCGAGAAAAGTAAAGAACCACGCAACCAGGAAAAAACCCAATCGTACAATGGCTACAATGAAAATACAAAATATATTGAATGCGATCGTGACGATACAGATTCTTATTACCAAAACGATGGTTATTATGATGACAAAAACTATAATGACGATAAAGATTACCAGTGGGGACAAGAATACGATGATTGGGACAAGAGTTATGATGATTGGGGTAATCAAGTGTCTGAGTATTGATTAGTGTGAACTATAATAGTATGTACTATCATGGCAAGAGTTGAACTTATTGGAATAATAATCTCATTATTTTCATTTTCCCTATCAACAATGAATCTTAATATAATGTGTTTGAATGTTAGAGGCGTAATGTCTTCAGCATACGTGCTTTCTCAAATTCTGAATGAAAATGATGTCGATATATCTATAGTTACAGAACACAAGCTTTTACCCAAATCGTTACATTTTATGACAAGTATACATGAAAATTATAATGTCTTCTCCGTTGCCGACACTTCATTGGACCAGTATGGAACAATTAAATGTGGCAAAGGAGGGGTCTCAATTCTATACAAAAAGAGTTTAAGACAGTTCATAAGTAAAGTAGACTGTATGCAAAGCGAACGCATCCTAGCAATAAAGCTAGATCGTACAGACAGCGGACAAATAGGCGTTATTCGTACGCCTCTATTTATCATTGGATTATATATGCCAGGGGACAGTAATATTCAGTTATATAAAGACACACTTGATTGTCTATCATCGATCTATAGTACTTTGACTGAAAACGGAGATGTTATATTGCTGGGAGATTTTAACGCGCAAATTATAAATTACAAGCCGGTTAACGTGGTTTCAGAAAAAAACAGGATGTTTAATAATTTTCTTAAGTCATCCGGATTAGTCTTCCTTTATAATACGAATATTGGCTCGAACATCGACTACACGTATAGAACGCTAAAAACTGTAATCGATCACGTAAGTAGTAATGGACGGGACCCTGGGGACGAAATTTCCGTCCCCAGAGTCCCGTCCAGAAGGGCCCCAGGATGCCGGCCGGGCGGCAAATGGGGGACGGAATTTTCGTCCCCCAAAGTGTCCCAGCCGACCAGTGGCATGTTTGCATAGATGTGCAGGGTATTTTGCATGCGGACTTAGTCTTTTTTCGGTGGAAATGTGGACTTAGTCTTTTTTCGGGTAATTTTGCATGTGGACTTAGTCTTTTTTCGGTGAAATATGGACTTAGTCTTTTTTCGGGTAATTTTGCATGTGGACTTAGTCTTTTTTCGGTGAAATATGGACTTAGTCTTTTTTCGGGTATTTTGCATGTGGACTTAGTCATTTTGCGAGAAGTGTGGACTTAGTCATTTTTATGGGGAAATGTGGACTTAGTCTTTTTATGGGGAAAATGTTTGAAATGTGTGAATGTATTGTGATAAAAAATGCAAAGGACTTTGACAATTTGTGCGAAAGCTAAACTTTCTTGGTGGTTGGGTGGTCCTGAAAAGGACCGTTTTGTTGTTGGAATGGTGATTGTGTCAGTTCTTCCTTTTTAGCTTCGGGATCTTGAAGTTGTCGATATGCTTGCCATAAGCACCAATCCCAGACACTGTTGGAATGTTGTACCCGCTCACCTTTTCTGTACAATGTTTCTTACTTGGGCGAGATATTTCAGTTGAAGATGATGATCTTTTTATCGTTGAAGTTTGTGGTGTTTTCTTCTTTTTCATCACAGACATGATACAATCTACGAGCTTGTGAAAATCTGTTTGTTCAAAGTCAAATTCAACTGGAACTTTCAGTGGTGTTGGGTTAAATGTGACCGGAGATGCTCTACGCTGTTGACACATCCTTTGAACATTGTGGTTTAGAATATGTAGTCTTTCGGACAGTGATTTGAAATCCTTGAAAGATTCGTTGAAGGTGGTCAATTCAGTAAGAATCCTCTTCATAATAGTTTCTTGTCCCGAATTCATCGTTTTCAATTCAGCAAGAATGTTTTGCAAAACTATGTCATTTTTACTCACTGGTTGAAGACTCTGTTGGGTTGTTGGTGATTTTTCCTGTTGTCCAAGAATCAGACAAGACTGTTGTCCGATCGTGGAATCCATGACTGATGCTAGCAAATCATCATGTGTGATATCTGTCTGAGACATGAATTCTTTTAAATTAAAATCCGTATTCATTTTTACGTGTGTTCGCTTCGAAGGTTTGTAAGCGAGTGATGCAATTTAAAATTGTTTCCGCATGAACTAGGAGGCATGGACCTCGGCGGAAGCACCCTTAACTCGATTTCTAAAAATGGACGTCTTGATGAGATTTTGTGTTTTCTCAGTCGTGATTTTTTCTTGATATTTAAACCCTGTTGATGTGGATAGTATTATTTTTTGTATGAAGCGATTTGTCAATGTACTAGTTATCATTTTCTAGCAAAGTTTTGTCAAAGAGGTGTATTCTTATTGTATAAATGCAAAGAAACATGCTGTTTTGACAGTGAATTTCTGCTGTACTCACAATGTTTTTTAAAAATGTTTTTAAAAAACTCGATGATAATTATTTTCTATTGATGGTAAATGCTTATATATGATGTAGATGTAGTGTTTCATATCATTTTTGAAAGAGAATTGCGGTAAATACTTGTCACAAAATAATTATAACGTGAATCTCGGAAAAAAAGTTCAACCTTCGAAAGAGATGAGAATCGATGTACGGGTAGTGGAATATATGTTTACGTTATGAATTACGATTAACTTGTATCGGGTTTTTTAATAAGATTTGAGAGGTTTCTTGAAAATTGAAATCCGTATTCATTTTCACGTGTGTTCGTTTCGAAGGAAAATGAGCAACTGATGTAATTTTAAATTGTTTCCGCATGAAGTTGGAGGCGCGGGGCTTGCAGGAAGCACCCTCATTTCGATTCCAAAAATGGACGTCTTGATGAAAATTTGTGTTTTCTCAGTCGTGAATTTTTTCTTGATATTTGAACCCTGTTGATATGAATAGTATTATTTTTTGTATGAAACGATTTGTCCATGTACTAGTTATCTATTTCTAACGGATTTTTACCAAAGGGGTCTATTCTTATTGTATAATTTCGGTAAAACATGGTAATTTTACAGTGAATTTCTGCTGTAATCACAATGTTTTTTTGTGAAATTTCTTACGGAACTCGATGATAATCATATTCTAACGCTGCTGGATGTCAACTGAGATGTAGATTTAGTAATTCATATCATTTAGGATATAAAAGAGTTGTTTACTTGTAATAATTTAATGTGAAACTCCTAGAAACTTATAAACTGAGTAATGAATAATATAGAACTCGGTGTACGGCTAGCGGATAAAATTCCAATACGTTTTTGATGACGTATTTTTTTATTTCATAACGCGCGCGCGTTAGTGGACTTAGTTTTTTTCATGAGAAATGGGGACTTGGTTTGTTATTTGTGGATTTATGGATGCACTGTATCAAAAATAGTGCTTTGAACTTGCAAAATTTTTGCGAAAAACGAATTCTTTCTGGTGGTTGGGTGGTTTGTTTTGGTGATAGCCTCAGTCTTTGCCGTTTGAAGCCATCCATATTTTATCCTCACCCCTTTCTGTACAATATTTCTTACTTGACCTAGCAGATTCGGTTGAAGATGGTTGTCTTTTTGTCCTGAGTGTTGGGTGTTTTCTTGTATCATTTTTTGTGAGAAGTGTGGACTTAGTCTTTTTGGTGAGAAGTGTGGACTCAGTCTTTTTTGTGGGAAAATATGGACTTATTCATTTTCGGGTATTAGTTTTTGGACTAAGTCTTTTTTCGTGAATGTATTGTGATAAAAGAATGCAAAGGATTGGGCGTTTATATACTTTTTTCCATCCAAATGGACCTTATAAAGGCAAAGGTTTAAATGTACCTCGAGATGCTGCAGCTTGTTGGCACATCCTCTGAACATTATGATTTAAAATTTGAATTTTTTCTGTCAGTGATTTGAAAACCTTGAAAGATTTGTTGAAGGTGTTAAGCTCAGTAAGAAAGGTCATCATGAATAGTTTCTTGTCCTGACTTCAATGTTTTCAATTCAGCGAGATTTTTTTGTAAAACAACATCATTGATACTCACTGGTTTAAAATTCTGTTGGGTTGTCAATGAATTTTTCATGTGGCCCAAAAATGTGATAAGTCTGATGTCCAAACGTTGAATCCATTTTGCTTTCATCAAGACTGATGCTAGCAAATCATCATGCGTTTTATTTGCCCGAGACATTATTTCTTGAAAACTGAAATCCATATTCATTTTTTACGCTTGTTCGCTATGAACGCTGCTAGGCGACAGACATAGATTTACATCGTTTCAGAAGTAGGATGCGAGAACCTTGCATGAAAAACTCATTTCGATTCCTAAAATTGACGTCTTGATGAGAAATTTAGCTCGATATCTGGAAAAAAATGATGTGAATTGTATTAAAATTTGTTTGAAATGATTTCTCCCTATAGTAATCTATTTCTTTTGTCGATAGGACTAATGTTGTTGAATGAAATCGGTAAATTTCCGCTGTCGGCACAATGGTTTTTGTAAAATTTCTTTCGGAAACTCGAAGATATTTATTTTCTAATAATGCTGGATGCCAGCTAAGATGTAGATGCAGTGTTTCATATTATCTTTGGGGTGAAAAAGAGTTGTATACTTGTAATAATTTAGTGTGAATCTCCTAGAAACTTATAAACTGGCATATGAATACGACAACACTCGATGTACGGCTAGCGGAGTTTATGTTTACGTTATGAATTACGATTAACTTGTATTGAGTTTTTACTGTTGATTTATTTTATAATGTTGAGTTTTTTGTATAAGAGCTGATTTTTAAATTAGTGTTTTTTGCTATTTTGACAAAATGAGAAAAACAAGTTTTTTCTTGGTTTATGGATGGTCCTGGTAAAAGTTACACATTTCAAAACTGTTTTCGAAAATGAAACAAGAGTTTATATACCAGTATCATGACTCACCCTGGCATTTCTGTATAAATAGGAAAAGGTTTTACTGTATTTTCATCATTCTCACACTAGTCTTCAAAGAAAGAAGTCATGTCAAAAAGAAAAAGAGAAGATGGCGATTCGCTTCCACTCCACAAACATCGATGGAAAAGGATCAAACTTGTTGATCCTGACTCGGATGAAGAATCAAACAAGGAGAGTGAGTCTGAAAAAAGTAGAACCATGCAAGACGATACATCTAGCGATGAAGATGAATTCTTGACACCAAAAAGAAAAATGGTAAAACCTATCGAGTCTGAGGATGAAGAAATGCAAAGTTTGCATGATGAAAAAACTATGAGGAAATTGTACAATCTATCCTCAGTAACAAATAAGAAGTCCCGACTGTTTAGAACAGACTCACATGTCTTGGCCGTCAATTTCAAAAGATTTGATGAATTACCACCCCAACAACTCGAAACCTTATTTGATGATATCTCAGGACAAATCAACGAAACATTAGATACTGTACCAGATGATAAAATCAGAGTAACCATCAACCATCCAGCCTTAGATAACGGGATACATATCCCTTTCATGGATGTTCGTGATTTGAATGGTGGAATTTTCCTGAATGAAATTGAGAAAGTTATGCAGTCAAACACTGAATTCAGAGTAGATGATGGAGACATGAGTTTCAATGTCACACATACTCGTTTGCCGCTTGGTGCTGGGGTAAAAAGATGGTCAACTGAACTTGACACAAGGGTGTTTGCAAAGAAAAAGCAATCCATTGTTGAAATAAAGATTGCAGAAGATAGTATGTGCTTCGCAAGAGCAGTTGTCGTTGGTCTACATCATACAAATCGAGATGATACCGATGAATGGAAAAAGAAGTGGGATTTGATGAAGCGTTCAAACAAGAATTTACAGAAAGATGAGGCTAGACGTTTACTGATGGAAGTTGGAATTTCACCTAACAAACCATGTGGAATTGATGAATACAAGGTTATCCAAACCTATCTGTATGAAAAGAATTATGTGATCAAAGTTCACCAACAACATTCGAAAGTGGAGATGACTTTTCAACATCCAGTAATGAACAAGGACAGTAAAGTGATACATTTGTATTACCATCAAGGACATTATGACTATATTTCAAGTATTACAGGATTTTTGTCTTGTAGTTATTTTTGTGAATTTTGTGATGCTGCTTATGATCACAGGGAAAGTCATTATTGTAAGTACATTTGTTCAGCTTGTTTCACATCCCCACCTTGTGACCAAGATGAGTTAAAAATTCAATGTCCTGAATGTGAGAGATATTTCTTAGGGCTCGATTGTTTAGATAAACATAGAGTTGTAGAAGGTAGAAAAAAGAAATCTATTTGTGATTTGGTCCAAATATGCAATAGATGTAGGCAACAGTACAATGTAAGGAAACAAAGTCATGTTTGCAAAGGGAAAAAAAGATGTCGTTTCTGCAAGAAAATCACTAGTTTTGACCATCGTTGTCATATTCAACCTTACGAAAGTAAGATGCAGAAATGTGACAATGTTCAAAAACTGAAAAAGCAAAAGGAGAAAAAGAAATGCAAGGAAGGAGAAAGTGATGATGAAGATGACAAAAAGAAACCTTTATTCATTTTCTATGATTTTGAATGTAAGCAAGATACTGGAATTCATATTCCAAATTATTGTATTGCACAGAGAGCATGTGATGAATGTATAGATAAGTCACTTGATTACCACTGTTCAACATGCAGCGAATTTGCTGAAGGGAGAGAGATCATTTTTCAGGGTGAAAGTACACTCAATGATTTTTGTAACTGGCTCTTCTCAGAACAACATAAAGGGATGACTGCCATTGCTCACAATGCAAAAGGGTACGATGCCCAATTCATCTTGAATGAAATAATTAGAATTGGAAATCAACCTCCTTCCCTGATCATGAATGGTAACAATATCATGAAATTAGAGTCGAATGGGGTCCGTTTGATTGATTCCTTCAACTTCATGAATTTTAGACTTGGAAAATTCCCCGATACATTTGGTCTTGAAGAAATGAAAAAGGGTTTCTTTCCCCATCTTGCAAACACTGACCAGTATTGGGAATACAATGGTCCATATCTCGATGTTTCTTGTTACATGTGTGACTCTATGTCTTCAGAACTTAGGAAAGAATTCATGGAATGGTATAATGAAAAGGTCTCAAACAAAGAAACATTTAATTTCCAAAAAGAAATGGAAGCATACTGTCGCTCAGATGTCGATATCCTTAGAAGAGGATGTGGACAATTCAGGAAAGTGTTCCTTGAGTATGGAGGTATTGACCCCTTACTTGAAGCTATCACAATAGCTGATGCATGCAACAAGGTATGGCGTAGTAGATATTTACCTAAAGGTCAGATTGCAATCATTTCAAGTAAAGATTCCTCCAGACGTAGGTTCTCAATAAAAGCTATTCGATGGATTCAAAGTATTGCAAATGAAAAGGGGATCTTTATCCAACATGCTAGGAACGGGGGTGAACATGAAATTGGTCCTTATACTGTTGATGGTTTTCATGCTGAATCCAATACAGTGTATGAATTCCTTGGTGATCTCTATCACGGGTGTCCAGTATGCTACCATGATCGTTCACAAACCTCTCCAATCAATGGACTTACAATGCAATCTCTGTATGAAGGTACAATGTCACGTCTTAAAGAATTGGAGCGAAGAGGATATAAAGTTGAATACATATGGGAACATGAATTTGATGCAAGAGTAAAAAAAGACAAAGACTATCGTGAAATCATTAATAGTCTTTTCCCATACTCCGACCCAATAGATCCAAGGGATGGTCTGTTTGGTGGACGGTGTAATGCAGTCAAGATTTCTCACGAGATAGATGAAACCAGTGAGAAAGAAATCAAGTACATTGATATTTGCTCTTTGTACCCTTATGTGTGCAAATACAAATCCTATCCTGTAGGACATCCAAAAGTCTTGACAAGTGAAAGCATTGACATCCAAAACATACGTCAGTATGAAGGTCTTGTTAAATGCAAGGTTTTACCTCCTGAGAAACTACTTCACCCTATTCTGCCTGTGCACTGTAATAACAAAATGATGTTCCCACTATGTAGAACTTGTGCAGAAAACGGTTCACAAACCTATTCTCATAATGAAAATCAGAGAGCTCTAATAGGGACATGGGTCACAGTTGAACTGTTTAAGGCTTTGGACTGTGGTTATCGTTTACTTCATGTTTATGAAGTTTGGCACTTTAGATCTCTCTCCAACAATTACTTCAAAGGGTATGTTGATAACTTTCTGAAAATCAAACAAGAAGCCAGTGGTTATCCTGAATGGTGTAAAACCCAATCTGACAAAGATACATTCATTCAGGATTACCACAGAGATGAAGGAATTAGCTTAGATCCAACAATGATAAAGAAAAATAAAGGTAGAAGAGCCTTTGCAAAGATCATGTTGAATTGTCTTTGGGGAAAACTTGCTCAGAGAGAGGTGTTGACCCAGTCAGAGTACATAGCAGAGCCATCCAAGTACTTTGAGTTGGTCAACAATCCAAATTATATTGTGAAGCATGTAGAAATATTTGATGAGGAATGTCCATTCATTCTTGTCAATTATGAATCAAAGTTAGATCATGTTGAGACTCATGGCACAGCCAATGTCATTGTAGGTTCATACGTTACGGCCTATGCAAGACTTGAATTGTACAGTATTCTTGAGAAACTAAATGATAGTGTTGTACTTTGACACTGATAGTTGCATGTACATTCATGACCCAAAGCTATGGAACCCACCTATCATTAATAGTAGATTAGGGAAATGGACTGATGAAGAGCCAAACTCCAAAATTGTTAAACTCAGGGGATTAGGTCCTAAGAACTATGCATATGAAATGGTCACAAAGAATGGTGATATTGAGAGCAGATGCAAAGTAAAAGGAATAACCTTAGACTATAAAACTTCCAAATTAGTCAATTTTGATGCATTTACAAAATGTATGCAAGATCGAACCACAGAAATAAAGATAACCTATTATTGTAGAATCAGAAGACATAGGGATAGGAAAGTCACCAGTGAACCCCAAACAAAAACATTTAGATCAGTGTATACAAAGAGAGTCATGATCAATGAAACAGATACTGTTCCATTTGGTCATGCTAGAGTGAGGGTATAAATTGAGTTCAGAATTATAACTAGTCAGTTCTTGGGAACAAGCTGAACTGTGTGCATTGAAATCTTGTTTTTAATATCATTGTTAAAATATCATTGTATCAATATTATTACATCAATATTATTAAATCAATTGTAAAAATGTAAATAGGAAAAACAATATGAAAAGTTTTTTATCTTTTAAAAAAGTTTTTAAAAAACTTTTTTTATTTTTCAAAAAAGTTTTTTAAAAAAACTTTTTAAAAAAAGTTTTTAAAAAAAAAATTTAAAAAATAAAAAAAACTTTTCATAAAAAACTTTTTTTTAAAAAAAATGTTATATGTTAAAAAATGTTTTATAGTTCTTGAATAAAAGTTCTTGTATATAAGTTCTGGAATAAAAGTTATAAACATGAATGCATCTTTGTCATTTCATTCTTACCCTTTGAACAATAAAGGTATGGATGTGGATATTTTTTTCCCTCTTATTTCACCATCCATGATATATTTACATCTCTGGGCCAAGTAGATGTGGTAAAACAGTATTCGTGCATAAACTGATTGATTATCGTGAAGACTTGTTTGACATTCCCCATAAGAAAGTCATATGGTGTTACAAAGAATGGCAAAGTGCCTTCAGTATCATGAAAGAAACATTCAAATTTCATTAAATTCATCGAATGGATCCCCGAAGATGAATTTGTTAGTGACACCTCAGTTGATGGTATTTGACATGCTAGGTGACAAAGTTGACGAAATATCAAACTATGGTTCACAAGAAAAGGTCATCACCGAAATGCAAGTGTAATTCATATTACACAAAACATGTTTTCACAGTCTAAGTCAAGTAGAATCATAAGTTTGAATTCTAGATGCATGATACTTTTCCGCAATGAACGTGATGATAACCAGATAAAAACTTTAGCAAATCACATGCAGACCCCACATTGATTCCTGCCTACAATGATGCAACGTCAATGCATCATATTTATTTGGTCATTGATTTTCATTCCTACACAGACAAAGGGTTGACATTAAGATCTGATATTTTCCATCGTTTGTATAAAGAATGAAGATCAAGGACCGATTATTCATCCACTTGTATAAATGGGTGAACTTGTGATCATTTAAGTCCAGTTTCATGTTTTATGTCATTGAGTGAACATGGCTTTAGAAAGATCATCCCTGGCAGTGATTCATGCCTTATAAAATTTAAATAGGCAAACAAATAAGTATGAAAGAAGCATTATTGAATGCAGGGTTAAAGGAGATATTAAAATAGTTTTCTTTGGCAGCACAAAATATCATTGAAAATAGAATAAAGCTACCAAAGCAAACTATTACATATATAAATAAGCATAAAGAGGATGCAGATCCAAACATCGATGAACAAATTAAACGTGAAATCATATTGAAATCATGCGGTAGTGGATTCTTTGTTGGTGTTAAAATCAAAAGTCTTTCAAGATGGGATGGGGAAAAACTGCAAGAAAATTTGTTAATGATAGAAAGTCTTAAAAACGAAAATTGCCAAACAGATCTGTGAAGAAGAATTCTCCAAAAAAAAGTTCCAACAAACGAACAAGTTCTAAGAAACAAAACTTCTGTGAAAAGAAAATTTCTCCTAAGAAAAGAACTGTGAAATCTCAAAAAAGAAACGTCCAATAAAAATAAATGAAGAATGTGTTACAATGCGAAGACCCCCACAAGGTTTCATCTAGTGTAAGGACAAGTCTTTCACCAAGTATAGGTATAGTCTTTCACCCAGTGTTACATCTAGTGTTACATTTAGTGTTTTACCCCAATGCATTGGGTTCGACTAGATCACAAACATCGATACAAATGTCACCACATTCATTTCTGTCAAGTTCTATGTCTCCTAGTTCATCTGCATGTTTTTCAAATCCTATTTCAAGTGATTTTATTGAACCACAACGTATGCCAAAATCAAGTCAACAAATGTTTAGAAATTATAATAACATGTAACTCTGTCTTTAACACCATCATCAATGAAAGGATATCATAAAGCAGAAAAACAAAGAAAAAAATAAAGAAATATATCCAGTGATAAGATGTACATAAGAATATTTCCACAATGTTTTAAATGACAAAGTAAGCCTAACAGATAGTCATCAGAAGAAGTAGTACCAAAACCGTCATCATCTTCGAAATCTAGTTTTGAAACTTATTAAGATGGCAATAGATGCAAAAAAAAAAAAAAAAAAAAAAAAAAAATCAGCCTGAAAGTTAACTTAGTGAGTCAGAAATAAGTTTTAGTACTCCAAGCAAAACTTTTTTTAAAGTCTTATCGAAAGTCCAAAAAATGAAAACTGCTAGGAAAACACAATAAGTCATTTAAGAAAAATGGCTCTATACACAAACACTAAAGAAAAAGAAAAAAAGAATAAGTATTTCTATTCTCAAAAACCTTTTAAATACTATATAAAAGGAACACACTCCCTAAAGTCTTCATTCATGGGAAGCATACTGAAGCAAAAGCCCAAAGTCCCAGTGTTCAGTAAAAAATGAACTCATTTTACATAACACTTCCAAGTGATAGTTCTTTGAACTATTTTCCAACTAACACCCAATGTTGTTTCAAAGTAAAGTTACCCAAAACTGTACATATTGATAAGGAAACTTGGGAAGTTGGGTTAACACAATTGATTACACCAAGTCAATATTTGAACATAAATGAAGAAGAAGCTAGTTTCGATATCATCACTACAGATGTTGAAATCTACAAAAAAATATCTGACGTGAATAAGAGAAAGGGTGACCCATTAGAAATAATTGTCACAGATTCCAATTCACATGGAATCCCAGTGAAGTGGGCACTTAAATTCCCCTTTCCAGCAGGATCCTACAGTTCACCATCTCATGTTTTTGATGTAATCAACGAATGTATTGATAATGAAATTGGGAAAGCTCTTCATGCTAAGGGAGCAAGTATTCATATTTCATACTCTGAATCGTCAAAACGTCCAAAGTTTGAATTTTTCAACATAACAAAAATAGGAATGAAATTCAATCCTTCATTATTTCAAAAACTTGGTGGAGATCCTATTTATAATGTAAGAACTATTCACCATGAAAGTCCTTTTTTGAAAATGTTTAAATATTCACCAAACATTGATGCAGGATATAATCATTTGTTTGTATATTCTGACATTGTTGAACATTCTATTGTTGGTGATACATTAGCACCAATCCTTCGAGTTGTTCCATTCAAAACATCTAATTCCATTGAAAAAAATAATGGAAGTCAACATATCAATCATGATATTATATCTCCATATTACTTCCCAGTATCAAAATCAGATTTTGATTTTATTCACATTAATATAACAGGTGATTCTGGTCAACCTATTCATTTTGTCATTGGCAAGACAATAGTAAAGCTGCATTTTCGTAAGCGTGATACAAAATAATTTTTAAACTTAAAACTGATTCCTGTTTAAAAAGGGGTAAGACATCAGTATGGCTTTTGATTAGGATCTTTGTTTAAATCTGCCTTACGAACAGTAACACCATTGATAAAACCTATGGTTAAATCAGGAATGAATGTATTAAAAGATGAAGGTATCAAACAAGGAATAGGAATAGCACAAGACATTTTGTTGCATCGTAAAAATCCTAAAAAAGTTCTCAAGTCACGGGGAAAACTATCCTTGAAACATTTGACAAAAAGATTACTATCGAGTTTAAATGAAAAGAGTTCATCAAGTCTGTTTCATGATCTCGTCGTGGTAAAATCACATCCAAAAAGCACAGAGTTAAGTCAGCTAGACCATTGGACGTTTTTGATTTTTTTGTTATTAAATTCTTGATTACAATCTTCAGTTCAAACATAAATAAGAAAAATGATGCAAAGTGGAAATGTGAATGCAGTAAAACCGAATTGGATGTAACATCAGTACCACCAACCATGACAAGCATGCAGTAAACACAATGGGTTTAACATTATCCTCTTGCATCAATTGCAAATGATTCACCAATAGAGTTTATGATTCAACCACAAACAGAGTTTTGGACAGATTAATCACAGACCTACTTGTATGTGAAATCCAAGATTGTTCAAGCCGACGGTTCACATTTAGAGCTGATGACGATATTGCACCATTTAATAAGTTCTTGCATAGCATGTTCAGCAACATTGATCTGTACCTGAATAACAAATTGGTAACAAGTGGTAGTGACAGTTACCCTTACAGAGCCTACATTGAAAACCTTCTATCATACAGTCCAGAGAACAAAAAACACCCTTTTGAAAGCAGGAGAACTCTGGATTAAAGACACAGTAGGACATATGAATGATCTTCAAATCACTGGATCAAACGAGGTCTTAAAAGCACGAAAAGCTATTATTTCATAAAGCAAGACAGAGTAATTATTTGGACGTCTTCATCAAGATGTCTTTCTCCAGGAAAAATATCTTCCTAATGAAGTTAAAATTCGACTTAGATTAAACAAATCACGTCCAGAATTTTAGCATAACGGGACATGCAGGTGCACCCAGAGTAAAGATCCAGTTTGAAACGTTAGTTTTCACGTGAGGAATGTTGAATTGTCACCAGTAGTTGCAAATAACCCGAATCAGCTTGTGGCACAGAACAACATGAGACTTCCTATTCGTAGAGTAGAAGTTAAAATATTTTCCATCACAGACGGTACTCGATCTAAACTGGGAGATCATATATTCCAGGGACAATTACCAAAACGTATTTGCACTGGACTGATAGTATCAAATGGAGCCTTTAATGGAAGTTCTACATCAAACCAAGCCAACTTCACCCATTTCAGCGTCACAAAGATAGGTTTATCATGCATAGTATTCATGGTAAACCGTTTCAGTTTGACTTCCCAAAAGGACTTGCACTGAGATCATATTTATCTTTGTTCAATGCCACCAAAACCATTTGAGTCTGCAAATCATTCGGTATAACAAAAGAGGAATATGGTGCTGGCTTTGCACTATGGGAGTTTGATCTAACACCAGATCAAGGCATTAAAGTATGTCAGCTTCACCTTAGGAAAACCGGAAGCTTGAGAATAGAGCTTCAGTTTGCAAGCAACCTTGCAAGAATCATCAAAGTTAATGTATTTGCTGAATTCGATAATCAAATCGAAATGAACAGTCTTAGAGAAGTCATCACCGATTATTAAAACCGTGCTTGGTTACCAGTAGGCGATTAAACTGAGGGAAGAACCAGAGAAAGTGAAATATTCATCAAAGCATGAAACGCAAAAAAATGACATTCATAGCAGTTACAGAATTGTATGGTGAATCAGCTGCAGGAATTTATTGAAGAAGTTCATGATAGCTGCAATGGATGTCAAATAGATAACACTAGTGAGATAAAAACACCCTGTCTGCTTTTTCATGAACAGAGAAGAATATACAAACTTGCTCATCGAAAGAGCAATGATAATTGTAAACCCTTACAAGATCATGGAAGTATGGTATCCACAACGTGAAGAATTAAAACTCACCGAACAGGAATCCGCATAAGCCTACTAATTATGGCAAAGAATAAAACAGAATATTCTGTTTGGCCACACTGATTGTTGGTTAAACCGTCGGTGTGAGAAAGTGAAAGAGTCTTGGACTTTACACTGGAGAAATAAAACATGTGTTTGATCATGGAACGTGGATAAAAATGACTTCAAGCAAGAGTATGTGGTAAAGACATGCCAACAAAACAAAAGCCTTCACATCTAAAGTCATACATCATTAATATAGCAGAATCAAATTAAATCAGGAGAACATTGGGTAGCAGTCATAATCTATTTAGATGAAAAAGCAATCAACTAAGGGACTCTTATGTACCCCACCACTATTACATATCAACCGATACAATACATGTTCTTGGACAGGAAAATAGTCGAATCAGAGCAGGCATGGAAGAGATTGCGTACAATACTGAGTCTTTTCCTTAGATGGAACATCAAGAGGATTTAAGTTACATAAACTTCTCAGAAAGACATTCGGTACACGGAATCTCAACAGGAATGATCGTATTGCTACACCGTGGTTCATACAGGCATTTAACAGAATTCTATAGACATTGTGTTATGTGAATATCATCTTTCTGTAAAAATGTTCATGTTTTCAGATGTCAGTTCATAGTTCAATAAAGTGTAGAAAATGTAATATTGGTGTTTGCTTTCATTTAACCCCCCCCCCCCAACCTTCCATTAATTCATCTACATGAGGTGATCCCTTCACAGTAAAATTCTTGTAAACTACTAGCGGAAACATATACGTCATCAAACGTCATGATGATTCGTCATCTCAATAGACTTGGATGTACAGCTAGCGAATTATATACGTCATTGTAATACGTCACAAAAATCATCAGTCACTCTCACCCTAGGATTAAACGGCTAGCGAAGTTTATAATGTTAACGTCATAACATGCTACTTAGATACATCACGAATCAATACTCGCTCTAAAGCGACGTCCAAATATCCATGTGTATTGGATTTTACAAGGGTTATACGCTCTATAAAAAGATTGCAATAAGGCTGTAGTTATTCATTTTTTCGTCAAATTATTTGATGCAGAGAGTGAAACTTTCAAGTGAATTAGATTTTCCTATAAATAGACCTTTTGGTTTTTTTTCAAATTTGACATCATTTCAATGAAATTAAGTTAAACTTGGGTATAATTCTATCATTTTGTTCTTCCATTCAGTCATCAGGGACTGTGTGTGAACTCTGAAACATCAGGGTACATTTATAATCACTTTGAAATGAAATGAAGATAAGTCCATATTTCTCATATAAAAAGCTTAGCCCACGTGCAAAATACCCTGCACATCTTTGCAAACATGCCACTGGTCGGCTGGGACACTTTAGGGGACGAAATTCCGTCCCCCATTTGCCGCCCGGCCGGCATCCTGGGGCCCTTCTGGACGGGACTCTGGGGACGGAAATTTCGTCCCCAGGGTCCCGTCCATTACTACTCACGTATTAATTGAAAACACCTTCTTTAAAAACTGTTCTGATTTGAGAACCATCAATGAACACCCCGTATATACGTCAGATCACATGCCCATTTTCGTGAAAATAAACATACAAGATTTAATAAATCCCAGATTGGTAGAACATAAGACGTGTCGAATAGCTTGGGACAAATGTGATCAGAGTATGCTCGATACATATGTATGCTATTTGGATCAAAACCTCTCATCCCTAGAGAATGCGGAGCGTTTAAACGTCAACGAAACGTCAGACTTAATTGTCTCTAGAATCATGGAAGCGTCAAATAATACCCTGCCCAAAATTCGTTTTAACAAACATGCTAAACCGTATTGGTCAGCAGAATTAAAAGAGGCTCATGGTATCTCGCGATCTAAGAGAAGAACGTGGATAAATCAGGGCAGGCCACGAGGCATGATATCGAACTCTTATTTCCAATACAAACAGGCGAAAGATAACTTTCGTAATCTTCAGAGGGATTCAACTGCCAATTACCTGAACAAAATAGTTGACCTAAATCAAAGCGCTCAGACTGACCCAGGACTTTTTTAGCCCTTTTAAAAAGGCTTAAGAAAACTTCCCCTTTATTTGTAACTGAAATTAAACATGCTTACAAAACGTATAGTTCGGAAAATGTGACGGCTGGATTCGAATCATATTTTTATGATGTCTTCAACGATACGGATACACATACCAATACGCAAAAGATTATAGAAAATAATATACAAGGCTCTACGCTATCAAGCAATTTTATCATCCCGACATTAAAACTAGAAAGGGACTTTAATCTTGTTGAAATCACAGAGGTCCTCAAAGGCCTGAAGAGGGGGAAAACCCCTTCCCACGATAATATATGCAATGAGCATTTAATCTACGGTAAATTACCAATTGCCAAAGCGCTTGTCACTTTATTCAACAAAATACTACGACATGAAATGGTGCCGGACTCCTGGCGTAGAAGCTTAATTGTACCGATTTATAAAGGTGGGGGTAAACCAAAAAACGACCCAACAAGTTATAGGCCAATATCACTAGTTCCGACGTTTTGTAAAATATTTGAAAAACTTCTAGTTGACAGAATATACTCTACTCTCCTTCACAGCGGCGTTTCGTTCCCATCTAGTCAACAACAAGGCTTCCAAACCGGCCTAAGCTGCACTACAACAGCTTTCTGTCTTCAAGAGGTATTAAATGATATAGCTGATCTTAAAAGCCAGGCGTTTGTCGCTTTTTTAGACTTTAAATGCGCCTTTGATAGCGTGTGGAATAGTGCGCTCTTATCCAAACTGCGTAGACTAGGTATTACGGGTAAATTATGGAAAATAATTCGCGACTCGTATAACCGCCTAGAATGTCGCATCGCTATAAATGGCAAAACGTCACACTCAGTACAAATAACGCGCGGTGTACGTCAAGGAAGTGTTGCTTCAACATTTTATTATCTAGTTTTCATCAATGATTTATTAATCGAATTAGAAAAGGCAAAGCAGAGTTTACGCCTTTACTCCGGTATTAACGCACACTATGGTAACCCTGCGTTCGCTGATGATCTCGCCTTAATTTCGCTATCCCCCGATGCCCTTCAAAGTTTACTCGACATTGTCTACAGGTATTCCTATCGTTGGAGATTCGAGGTTAACTGTTCTAAATCCTGCGTTGTTGTTTTCAACCAAAGAACGAAAACCAACCCGTACGTATTTATGCTTGGCGACTCTTATATAAAGCAAACAGACTCAGCGGTACACCTGGGCATAAGACAGGTAAGCTCTCTATCCGTAAAACAACGTGTGACAGAACGTTGTCAAAAAGCCAAAAGCGCCTTTTACGCAATGTCCGAGCTCGGAATGAAACCAAATATATTAAACCCGCTTACTTCAGTTAAACTCTACATTTCAGTTATCATACCCATTGTTCTCTACGGCTGTGAGCTGTGGAATGATCTAAAAGGCCCCGAGATTAGAATGCTTAATACATTTCAACATTATATACTTAAACTTATTCAGGGTTTCCACAGAAGAGTACGGTCTGATATGTGCGAGTCGATGTTGGGCCTTAATCGTATCACGGCTACAATTGATATGCGTAAACTTATGTTTCTCTATAAGATATTGTCTCTTAATGAAAACGCATTATGTAAACGTCTTTTCCTAAGAAAGTTTTTCCAATTCATGTACAATCCCAGACAGATTACTAGAGGATTCGTTCCTGATATTTGTTTCATACTAGCCAAATATAACCTTAATTTCCTAATGAATATGTATATCAATGATAATTGTTTCCTGCCTACTAAACAAATATGGCGCCAAATTGTTGTTCGAGCAGTAAAAGAAAAAGAGTCCGATGAATGGTTGATGCGCATTCGATCGGCTGACTTTTCCAGATTCTCACGGCTGCACAGATCGATTGAACCATGTTCCCTTTATTATCTCTATGCAGCGAGATTGTCGCCTCATAAGATAGCTTTTGTAGCTAAATTATGGACCACAGTTCTGAACCGACACGATGTCACCTGTGCGGCCGTTTGAGTATGGACGAAGTCAAACACAAGCTGATCGAATGTGCGTCAACATATTCCGTAAAATCAAACTTCGTTTCACATGTATCAACAATGTATCCAGCCTTAGGACATGAGTTGGCATGTTCATCCAATGAACGCTTTCTACTGATGGTGCTTGGAGAAAATCCCAACTCATTGTGTCCACACGACTCAACGCAATTTCGAAAAATAACGATAAATTATATATACAGATGTTTCCATGGACCATATGATAAATAACACTTGATTGTACATTTAAAACTAGTTCTATTGGCGCTCCGCGGATAGTATTTCAAACTCATCATTTTTTCCCCCATTTTCAAATTACTACACACATATATGCCATATCATTATTGTTAAAAAATTGTTTGTTCAATTGATCTCCTCTGGAGGAAATAAAGTGAATGAATGAATCAGACATATAATTATGCAGTATAGAGTCTTTTTCTAATGTCGTCAAAGTGATTATTTAATACTGTTCTTTTTGTCACCCGCTTACTACTGCTGTAAAGAGATTTAATCTGGTGTTAGAACAGGAATAGGTAGATAGGCGTATTTGTTTGATTTGAGGGGTTTAACGTCTCTTTGAACAATCTTTCAGTTATATCACGATAAAATTCATTTACTAATGTACTGCCTGGGTATACCAAGTACTAGGTAGGTGCTCTGAAATGTGTTACCAAACGACATATCCATGTGACCATCGGCAAGGCTTAGATCCTACCCCGCAACCCTCGATTTCTCTCAGATTAAGAGCCATAATTCCAAAAGACCTGGACATAGGATAAAGTACTAGAGAACATGATGTACAGACATAAAGTAAATAACTTAAAACTAGATGATCATTATGATGTTATAACCAAATCTTTTGTTGAGCAAGGTTGCTTGTTGTTTTGCCCGTTTTATAGGCTTTGCCTAATTTCATATCATTTCAATTGACTAGGTTTTTACTTAAGAACACCTTCTATTTTGACCCTCTGTTGACAATCAAGAACCAGAACAGTCAGCGAGTAAAACTAGAGGCGCTTGAGCGCCTTATTCGCTCCACCGACCCGAATTTACTTATCATTCCTGAGAAATTAGGTTGAAAATCATTCTGCAGTTTGCAAGAAAAAGATTTACAAAAAATTACTATATACAATGTGGACACAAGCACCTAATTTTCATCTGAGCCAAATTCATAAAGCAATCTGACAAAGAGTCCCTGAAGGATCATTTTGTGAAATTTTGTTGAAAACTTATAATCGCTTGTAAAGATTGTAGGTTTTTATTGTTTACCATATATAGATCTATGGAAATTAGCATAACCAATTAAAGCCGTGTTTTCTGTTCTATCAAATTATTTGAAGGAATCTGATAAAGTGTCACCCGAGGATCGATCCAGTGAAATTTGGTTGAAATCCATCAATTGATTTCTGAGAAGAAGATTTTCAAAGATTTCACCATATATGGAAATTGTCCCCCCCCCCCCCATTTCAGCCATGTTTTTCAGCAGATCTTAATTCTTTAAAGGAATCTGATTAGGGTCAACCAATTATCAGTCCTGTTAAAATTTGGTTGAAATCCATCCAAATGGTTTCGATAGAAGATTTTTTCAAGATTTCACCGTGACATATGGAAAACACGGTCCCGCCCATTAACGCCATATTTTCATCCGATCAAAATCCTTTGAAGGAATCTGATAATGGGTCAACCAAGGATCATTTCTGTGAAATTTGATTGAATTCTGTTCGGTACTTTCTGAGGAGACGATTTTTAACGCCATGATAATTAAATAGCTCGCTGGCTTTCAGCCAGTGGAGCAAAAAATGTCAGTATACATGGTTTATAGAAAAAGTTGAAATTACGAAATGCTGGGGGGGTGGGGTTGGGGATCATCAACGTATTGGCTGGGTTACTGCCCCAATATCTATCGATACTAGTCTCTCAAAGACAGCGGGCAACGTAGACCGGTACCGCCGTCGACTTTAACAACTTTATTAAAGTCGGCAGTGGTACCAGTCTACGGGCAACGTATTACTGAGAGTTACTATATGTTCTATTCTAACGTAACACCTGCATCAAAATGGAAGCAATATTCTCCTACGAGAGTGGATCCGATAAAGAAAGTGGTGATTCTGACACGGAAAACACTGCAGCTACAGATCTACTGGCTCATCTGAAACCTATCGATAAGACAAACTCGGTCTCAAACACAATTGCCCTAAATGCTACTCCTGTAGCGATACCAACCGTAGGTATTTTCGTTTTTCTTACGCAAAATAAGTAGAAATATATTCGGACAGCGTTTGTATTCCGGATACCACATTAAATTAAAATAGTTTTAGCCCCAGACATATCGCTTTTACTTTACATTTGTATGTATTCACATCTTTAAGATATTGCTTCGGTTAACATCCATTTATATTGTTAAATATAGCCGTTACTGGGACTCGAAACTGTGCTCTTTGGGTAAAGCAGTCCTGTTTAATGGGTCATACTAAAACTAGCCCCATGAGATTAAATACCCTACAGAAGCCTTACGAAATGTTCATTGGCCCTATGAGTAAATGAGTGATAATAGTGTATTATTTTTCATATATTTCTTTTGACTGGACATTTTTTTTTTCATATTTTAAAGAATTTTAGTGAATGTTTGTGATTTTAATTTTCTTAATCGCTGCTACTTAACTGGAACTACCTTTAATGTCTTCAATAGACAAAAATTGTAGAAAAAGTAAAATTATGATATTAATAAAATATTCTATCTGCTCAAATAAACTATAATTTAATGCAAAAACATGCTCATATACTCATAGGGTTTGTACAAATTCCACAGGGTGTCTGTTGGGCCTTAAATCTTATAGGACTTGTTTTAGTGAGACCAGTTGTAACTGTTGATCTTTTACAATTTTATATAGGCACTGATCTGCAGAGGTTTTGGGGGCAAGACAGCTTCAAAATCGTAGCCCTCTTTCTGATAATCTGCTGGCGAGGGCTATAACTCCCACCTTCTTTGTGCTTTGTTGCAGGTCCTGATATTGTATGTTTTGTGATAAGAGACTCTCTACGGATCAATTCCTTACATATGTTAATATTATGGACAAATTCTATCAAAATAATAAGAATATCAATTGTATCAGTCAATTAATACCGGTTTCTTTCCAGTTCATAAAATATTTCCTAAGTTAGGCGGCAATGACATTTGATTGGTCATGTGATCTATTATTATGTCATGTTGTTTACTATTGTCATGTTTTCAAAACAGGTGTTCGTAATAAATCATAGTATCCTTTTTCAGCTACCATTGATAAAGTTTTATCTTCAAAGATACTGAACCTTCAATATCTTTATTTTTTTCTATCAAATTTAATTTACTTTTGAATTACTTTCATACAACTTTTTCTTATTTTCTATCAGAACTGTCCTGTTTTCAAAAAATACTATGTATTTCAAATATGGTGACCTAAATTTTCATTTGGTATGGTTTTGGCGGAAAGCCTGAGATCTCGTGAGATCTTGCTGTCAAACAGCAGAAATGGCTAACATTTGATTCAAAATGGCCAAAAAACTTTGAGTCTCAGATGATGTAGTGAAAAGAGACTTAAATCAATATAATATCCATATAATATCCAACTTTTTGCAGATTTACTTTAATGTAGATGGATAATGTAGTTGGAAAGATAAATGGGATTAGGTTCATTTTGGTACTAAACTCTTGTTTGTTTTTACAAAAGTTCCAATAATCGACCTTAAAGTGCCCCGAGTGACTCACTCCGGGCACTGCAACAAAGATCAAAGAAGGGGGTTGTCGTAGCCCTCACCAGCAGATTATCAGAAAGAGGGCTACAATATGGCAGCTAGGAGCAAGGCGACAATATCTTGATAGGTTATACAAGTGGGGACAATGGAGCAAAATGCATATCTGGTAGATCACTGTATAGGCCACAAAATTAAGTATTTATAAAGGTCTAAGAAACTAGATCCATATACCTTTATGATAAAAGTGAAGTAAATTGTTGTCAAGTGAACAGGTCTGAGCTATCAGAACAAACTCAAGTTAGCTGAGTGAAATTCGACCAAAATTGTTACTAAATAAACAATATGAGTCTTGTATTGTTTATTTAGTAACTAGTCTATTTGGCCTGGTTTTTATCATGACAAGCAGATGAAATGACAGCCAGGCCTGGTATTGTGTTATAAGACAATTAATCGCATCCTTTATTAAAGTCAATGTGCACCAATTTTTCGGAATTTTAGTTTATCTTTAGTCATTGATTAATTGAATCTAAAAAACTGTTAAACAATACGGTAGCCATATTTACTGGAGAGGCTAGTATCCATCTACCGAGAATCGGATTCACTCCATTAATGACAAATGACGCATTCTGATTGGTTGTTTGTGTTAAATACGCCCTGCCTACTTTTTTTAAAGCGATTGACTAATGTTATGCTGGCTATCAGATTTTCATGCGCAAGTAAACAGTCAATTAACATAGTGTATATTTATCCAGGTTGAGTTTTCGGATGCGTGTCATTGAAAACGTTGATGGCCAAAGGAATCCTTTGATATGATTTTTGTTGTCCAGTGAAATTCTTTGATAGTATTTTTTCTTATGCTGAGAAAAATTGTTCTTTGATAGTTTTTTTGTCGTATGCCGAGAAAAATTGTCGTCCCAGATGATAGCAGTGTCGTTTCACAGACCTCTGCAAGAACAGATCTGTCAATTTATTGATAGTTGATCAATAAGCTCATAAGTTTGGGAATGCTCAAACAGCTTAATACCAACATGTATATGGCTTATTCTTACTTATTTTACTGTTAACCCATTCCAAAACAGTGATGCTTTTAAACGCCTCTCACTATAAAAGCTCTGGAAAACAATGTGGAAAATGAAGAAATAGACAAAGACTTTTCTTCTGAAACTTATTTGAATTTGGACTGGTCCTTTGGGAATGGGTTAAGGTCAACTGTTTTCAGAGATATTCATGGTATTGGTATAGCCTGAGCAAGTTGTTGTTGCCACTTGCTTGCAAATCTTTGATATTTTATGATATCTCTATTACCATTGAAGTTTTGATCTGAAACCTGGTACATTGTATATACCATCAAGGGACAGAACTAAATTCGTACTTGTATGAAAAATGCCTCTTTTTTACACAGATTTTCAGCACTCAACAATCTGGCTTCAGGTATCTATATGTCCAACTCTTGTTTGAAGAATAATCAAGTGACAATTATTTCAACTGACCAATTGCTGGCCCCGCCCACTTCTTCATTGGCACCGCCCACCAACTCCAACAGGAATTCCCACTTCAATTTTTTAACAGTGTTACTTTGCAAAATTTATGGTCAGTAGCATGTAACAAAAAGTAGAATAGTTGGTTGGACACATGAACATTAACTAAAATCTGAATAAGCTGTAGCTAAGACATTTAGGTCACCAAAGCAACAAAAATGTTTCACACAAATGGCAGCGATGGATTCCTTGATTGACAGTCACGATTGGTCGATTGACAGATTACCAATGTCAAACATTTGAGTATTTTACTCCGACAGGAATGTAAGCATTATATATATAATATAATCTTGTTGGTTCGGTGACTTTAATGTTGTAACTATAGCTTATTCAAACTACATGTATTTACAATGCTAAGGTTGCCAACCATGTTAGTGACCATAAATTTTAATGAAAAAATGAAATTGATTGAACGTGCATGGCCAGCAGTCAGTCACTAATGAGCAGAAAGCAAATTAATACGCAAATTAATACGTCACAAAAGTACTTAATTAACCCATTACCACATGATAAAATTTTAGACTGGTCCTAATTGAAAGGAGTTGCAGACGATAATTTTAAGTGAATGAAACTTTTAATTTTTTCACATTTCTGGGTAGAAAACATTGTGGAAAATGAAGAAATTGCTTGTAACAAGCAATTTCTCCATTTCCCACAATGTTTTCCAAAGCTTTTTTTCTTGGGGCCACTAAAGGCGTCACTGAGTGAGAATGGGTTAAGGTAGACTAACACAGAAGCAAAATAATTTTCTAATATAGTGTATCTCAAAGAGACTAATACTTTTTTTACAGGAAGATACTACAGGCCTCAAGCACATAGACCCAAAAACAAAGGAGTTGAAATATAATGCAAAATTTGATGAATTATATGCTCCTCAGGTAAATATCTCTTTTTATTCTATCTTTAACCCTTTCCCATATTAAGAAATGATATTCTTCAAAAGAGCTATCAACATGAATTATGGGTAGGACAGAATGAATTCCCTGAACATTTAAACCCATTTCCACACAATAAGGCCTTTTTACGTTTCTCAAGAATAACACATTGGAAAATACATGTACAATGTATTTGTGGACATTGAAGAAAAGTTTGCTTTTACAACAACAATGTTTTCTACTCTAAAAGACAAATATTTTCTTGAAATCATTGTCTGCAGTATCATTCAATTTGAATCTGTGTAAAAAAAAATTGCGTGGTAACGATTTAATCTTCTGTTAAGGCCTTAGTGAATATGAAGGCCAGCAATTTAAGACTTCATTTTGAAAAAGTGTTTAACAGATGACAAAATTTAGACTGGTCCAAATAGAAGGGAGTTGCAGAGGACAATTCGAAGTTTATGAAATTTTACATTTTTCCAATTTTCTGGATGGAAAATATTGTGAAAAATGAAGACATTGCTTCTAGGAGACATCATGATAGAATAATTTAATTTTAGTTTTGTCTATCAAGATTCAAGTGTTTTGATTGGCTGAAATATTTTATCATAATTCCATGAACAAAATTTTGAGTGATACTATTTTATATGCTTGTGCACAAAGTAGATCCATAAAATCTATTTAAACAAAGTGAAATATTTGCTTTGTTTTGCTTGATTTGATTGAATAATAAGAAATGAAGAGAATTTTTTTGTTTTCATTGATACACAAATCTAACAAATTTAATCGTACTAATGTATGAAACTGCTTTGCAGTGTGATTAAGATTTAAGATTTATACCACAATGAAAACAAAAAAAATGTTCCCTTCATTTTTAACCCATTCCCACTCAGAGATGCTTATAAACACCTTCAAGGAAAAAACTTTGGAAAACATTGTGGAAAATGAAGAATCTGCTTGTTACAAGCAAATTCTTCATTTTCTACAATTTTTCTTACCCAGAAATGTGAAAAAATCCAAAATTTCATAAACTTTAAATTGTCGTCTGCAACATCTTTCAATTTGGACCAGTCTAAATTTTGCCGTTTGGCAATGGGTTAAGTAAAACAAGATACAAACGGTATTACAAACAAACAGTTACTCTTCAAATTTCACTTCAGTTAATTTATGACAATGAAAGACTTTTTTGCCAAGGATTTTTTCAGGAAGCATAGTCTGTCTCTGATGGCTCTTGTCTATTTTGATGATACATGTATATGATAATAATAGGTTGGCCCTGTGAATCCATATAAAACACAACAGTTTACTGCAACCAGAAATATGCTGTCAGGGTTTGTTGAAGAAGCACATGTTAGTAATTTCCAGTTTGAAAACCAAAGACGTACATTTCACAGTTATGGTGAGTGACAACATGGTTAATTTCAAACATATTTATGAATTTGGAAATAAGTTCTTAGATTAACCCATGTCATGCTGAACCCAAAATATTCCCTTTTTTGCAGGAGGTGTAGACAAAGACCAGCCTGCAGATACATACAGTTTGATATTTGTCAATACCACCCACTTATCCCCTTTTCTACTGGAGTTGTTTATAAAGTAGAAAATTAAAGTAAAAAATAACCCTTGCCATGCTAAACCCGGAATATTCCAGTTTTGGCAGGAGGTATAGACAAAGATCAGCCTGCACATAAGTGCAGTCTGATCTTAATCTACACCTCCTGTTTGTCTTTTTCATGCCAGGGTTGTTTATGAAATAAATTTCTAAAAGAAATATTGATGATTGAACAACAAGTACTAACAGTGCTTTCATCACTTTGATTTTAATGCCATTCAAAAATGAATTTATTCAGCATGACAAGGGTTAAACAACAATTAGTGATTCCATTTCTATCAACTCTTTAATTTTAATGTATTTCTGTGGAGGATTTTATTCAGGATGACAAGTTTAACCTCTCTTGATTTGTTTCCCAGAAGAAAATACCAGTCCTGGTGGTGAATGAAAGGGCCAGTAAAAGAACAAAGCTGCTCTTGAAAATCAAATTTGGAACCACATTATTTTCTACCAACTTCAAACTGTCTGCAACTTCTTTGAATATACATGAAGAAAAGTCTGAATTTTTGTTAACTGGTAATGGGTAAATTGTCTTTGTTCATCATAAAGACTTATTTTAAACCCATTCCCAAACAATCCCAATTTTGGAACCCACGAAAGAAAAATTCCATGGAAAACATGGCTGAAAATGAAGAAATTTCTTGTTAAAAGCATTTTTTCATTATTCACAATGTTTTCTAAGATTTTTTAAAATTTCATCAACTTAAAATTGTTGTATGCAGCTTCTTTGAATTTGGATCAGTCTAAAATTTTGTTGTCTGGTAATGGGATAAGAGCTTTTATCCTCTGATAGAGAGGTACTTTTACGACATTGTCTGTTCCTCTCCCCATCAAAGTTTTCATCTGCCTATCCATCTTCCCATCCATCTAACATCTCTTTTAGATTTACGGATTGATTTAGAATAATATGGCACAGTTATTTTCATACCATTTGAAATTAAATTTTGAATAGTAGTGAGTGCCAATTATTGGTGGATTTCAATTCTAAAGATATTTCAGTAGAGGCTATCTTACTCTTGAGTAGATATTCAATCTTAACCCTTGTCATGCTGAACCCGGAATATTCTGGTTTTGGCAGGAGGTGTAGACTAAGATCAGACTGCACTTATGTGCAGACTGATCTTAGTCTCCACCCCCAGCTCATACTTTTCCTTTCCGAGTTGTTTATGAGGTTGATTTCTAAAAGAAATATTGATTTTTGAACAACAAGTGCTTTCAGTCTTTTGATTTGACAGCAATTCAGTAAGGTTATTTATACAGCATGACAAGGGTGAAAACAAATTTGGTTTCAAGTTGAAGGACAAATGACAATGTCAAATATAAAAAAATGACATCAATGAGCATGGCTTTCACACTTTGTAGATGGATTCCAAATAGAATTTATATACATTACTTCACAGGTGTTTCATACCTTAAGTACTGGCACAATTTAACCCATTACCAGTGGGCAAAATTTTAGACTGTTTCAAATTAAAAGCAGTTGCAGATGACAACGCAAAGTTAGGAAATTTTATATTTTTCAACTTTCTTGTGGTGAAAAGTAAAGAAATTGCTTGTTTCCATAATGTTTTAAAAAACTTTATTTTTGATGGGCGTCAAAAAAGCGTAATTGTGTCAGACTTTCAATAAGGGCCTATTTCAGGAATTTTTAAATTCAAAGTTCGAATTTCAGAGAGTTTTCACAAAATCAAGGATTTTTTTTCACACCCTTGACCATACCCCCCCCCAAAAAAATGAAATGAAAATAGATAAGGCCTACAGTATATTATTTTCCATCCTTTACTTATTGACCCTAAATTTTATGTCCCAATGAGTGGGGCTAAAGAAAAAAATGTGGTAAAAGAAGAGATTGTTTCTTGAGAAATTTGTTTCTTGAATTATTTTCTCCTTTTCTTACAATTTTCGAGCTCCTTACACACTATTATTTTCAAAATTTGGGTGAACACATTGGGTAATTGTTGTTTGCAAATCTCTCAGGATTTGCACACATTTCTGATATGTAGAATGGGAGAAAACTGACTGTTTTAAACACTAGGGGTATGAAAAATCAAGACTGGATTATTCTGAAAACGTCTCCGGTGACATCATAGATATCCAAATACTTATTGCCATACGTAAATAAAGTAACTGTACAAAAAGAAATGCAAGTCATAGCAGAGATGCATCTTGTAAGAAATTCCATGTTTCATTTATAAAAATTGGTGTTTACAGACAGCATGTGTAATATCATTGAAAAGGGAGAGAACTCTAAAAAATGTTTCTATGACGAACGTCATGTCAAGTTAGGAAATAGAATCCACTGTATCATAAACATATCTAGAAGGCAAATATCTGTGCATTGTTGACGCCCCTCTCTGTATCAGCCATGAGCTTGAAGACGATAGGCCTATTTGACATTCTGGGCAAATTCATGCCATAACCAGATGGCCATATTTGATGAAATCAAGTTTGATTTCCATGGGCTTGCTTGATTTTGACCTGACACGTTATTAATCAAGTGACTTGTAAAGAACTGGTCTTAGATGCTGCGACAGCTCGGCGACAGCTCGGTTACCTAACTGCTATAATTGAGTTCGCTCTATGTAAATTTCGATCAACATTGGTCGTCATGGAGACATTTCTATAAGCTGCATGTGGATTCAATTTAATCCCAGGGTATTTTACTGACTTTTGACCAGAATATACATTCTTTTGTTTGTCAAACCCTTTATTTTGTAACTTCAGAAAACGCCTGTGTGATAAATTTAGGAAGTGTTTCTCGAATCTTGGATGTTAATTTACGTCCTGGTCTTATTTTCAGGGCAATTTTTATGATTTTCTGAACTTAATATACATTGACGTCTGCTTATTTAGAGCACTGATTGTGTGGAAATAGGTTTCAAAAATTGAAAAAAGAGCCTGAAGGGCAATCTTAAAGTAAACAGAGTGACTTGTTAAGATGGCATTACAAGTAATAATCTTCCCATTCCTTGGTCAAATTAAGGATGGTAGCATTCAAGTTAAATGAATAAAATTATGTAATGTCATGCTTTAAATCAATTTATATTATATGATTTACAGTAAGGCAGGTAAATTAAGAATGGTCTGTAAAAATAGAATGCTTGTCATACACTGATGAAGTTTCAGTCATAAATACTACATATACATGTTTTATTAAATTGAACTCCTAGAAAATAAAGACATGATGGTAGATGAATTACAACAACAACAACAACAACAAAGGCAGGTGATGACGACAAACAACAACAAGTTAAAGGATTTTTATATACTTTAGAATGACATTTTTTTTTGAATTTGTATCATCTGCACAACTTGGATTAAGAACTTCATATCTGATAAAGTGATGAAGCGATTTCTCTTTTTCTGGATTTTTAAAAAATTATTTTCTACCCTAAATGGCTTTAAACCCTTTCCTGTTCAATTACTGTTTTTTAAGTCTCTGTGATTCTGTGAAAATATTGTTGAAAAAGTAGAAATTGATTATGAATTAACAGGTAATTTCTTTTTTTTCCCACAATATTTTCTACCCTATTGAATGATTATTTTTCAAATGAAATTAAATTTAATTTGCCATCTGAAAAACCTTTGAATTTAAAATCTAAAATTTTGGTAAAACAGCAAAGGGTTAATATACATGTGCTTTGATATGAAGTTTGCAAATTTTTTCATTTGGGGCAATTTTAGGATTTTGTTATCTGGTAAAGTTTAAAATTCATATCCTTAAAGGTTATGCAATAGACCCAACAGCAGACAAATCAAGCACAGAAACTGTCCTTGGAGATCAAACAGCCCTGGAGGAAAATAAAGGTACACTTGTGATATTTATTTCAAATATCATTATTTGATGATAACAACTATTGCATTTAAGCTTTAATCATAAGAGATGAAAAAACAACTTCTGTGTTTTACTTAAAAACTGTTTAAACCCCCCTGCACAATCCCACTTGAAAACTGAAAATGAAGAAATTGACATAGATTTCAAAATTCTAAGGACTTCAAATTGTCTACAACTTCAAAGACTTGTGACTACAGTCACCAGTCTAAAATGTTGTCTAACTCTACCTATCAAGCCATTATTTTACATTGCTGCAATTTGACACAAATTAGGGAGACATGTTTTGAAAACATTCTGAGAGAAGGAAAATTACCTGACTACAAGCAATACACGCCCTTTGTCAACAATATTTTCTACCCTGAAACTTTTTTCAATTTCCACCCAATTTGAATTGTTATCTACACTTTGTCTCAATTTGGACCTGGTCTAAAATTTTATCTTCTGGTAAGTTATTAAATTACATTCATTTGGAAGAAGTACCATACTGCATGACTTAGGTCAAAATTTAAGTTTATTTCATCATTCTTGTGTCAAAAGCGAGAACTGTTCTCTAGATAAACAGTGACCTCTACAGTGACCTCTAGTGATAAAGGTACTCATGAGAGTGAAAAAAATAATAATTCATCATAAGCTTAGGGACCATGAAAAGCTTGTTACAAGCAATTTCTTCATTTTTGAGAATGATTCTGAATCTTTTTAGATTATGATTTTGTGGAAATGTGTTTTTATGATCCCCCGATGGTTAGCTCAAATCTCTGGCCTCCATATCACCACCAAAACAATGGTGCCGTAGGGGATATCCATATGACAGTATATGTTGTGTCTTGAGTGGATCAGCTTTTTAATATTTCCATTTGTCAATAAATGACTTTATTTTGGTACAAAAACTACACTATTTAAAATCATACTTTTTATACTTTCATAGGTCTTACTGCCTTTGAAAAGGTTAAGAAAAGACCAGAAGATAAAAGGAAAAGGTTGAGAAATGATCACCCAGAAGATATTGAAGGATTTATTGGCCCATGGGGAAAATTTGTTGACGAGAAAACTGTATTGAAGCCAAATGAGGTAGGGTAAAGCGTAGAAATATTTCGATAATTTAACAACAATCAATAGTCAATGAATTGATTAGGGCTTACAGTAAATCATATTTTTGTACCCCTAAAAACATTTTTGGGGTATATAAGAGTCAGCTTGTTGTTCAGTTGGTTCTGAGGTCCATAGGTTTTTCTTGTCTGCCCATGAACCCATTAACTCACAGTCCTTCATTTCTACGCACCGAGAAAATATAGCTATGGAAATTTTTGTGAGAATAGGCAAAATTGCTACAACTTCTTCTTTTCTCACAATGTTTTCTACTTTATGTGCCCCTTATTTTTGGATTTCAACCAAATTTGTTTTGCCACCTGCAACTTCTTTCAATTTGGACCAGTGTCAAATTTTGTTGTTTGTACTGGATGCATATGATTCAAATTTAGTACATGTACTCAGTGTCAAACAATGCTGTGCACCTTATCTTTTTGTTTTGTACCTTTCACGTTTCTTCAATTTCATAAATTTTCTTGGCTTCTTTTCTCTTCAATTATAAATCGGATTTGATTCAAATTTCTCATGTGCTCTCAGTATCAACCAAAAAATTCGTTTTTTCTCCAAATTATGGCCCATTGTTGGAAAGGCTAAATTCCAGTGACAAAAGTCTTTTTTGGAAGTGAGTCATTTGGGGGGATATTAATCGCATTCAGTGATAGTTTGTTTTACTCTAACTTGTATCTACTAATAAAGAAAACTTGAATAGATTCATACAAACTTTTTTGACTGTGAGTGGTGGGGGATATAAATCACATTCAGTGATAGTCTGTTACTCTAACTTGTATCTACTAATAAATGAACTTGAATAAACTTATACAACGTTTAGATAAGATAATATACCCATCACTTGGTGACATTTTGCTATAGATTATATTCAGTGACACATCCCTTTTTTTCTTTGAATACAGTAAAACCTTGGTAGTTCGTAGCCATGGGACCAGGGAAATTTATACGAATTAAGCGTAGTACGAACAAAACGGAGGGCAAGAGGTCGGCTGTTTGAGATACATGGAATCTGACATGGTCTTTTTTTGTCCCCATTTTAGGCATTGATTCTCAATTGGTTATTTTTTCTAAACAAGACCCGCAGGTATTAATTGAGGAAAACATAAATTAAAATAACTCATCTTGTATTTTCATGCTTTTACCTCTGTATTAGTTTTTGGCATTTTTTAAACACAGTGTTTGTATCAAATAGCAGACTCCATCAGAGTGATCTCCCTTTACAATGCATTGGATCAAATCACTCTAAGTGTTTTTATTATCGCATCATTGTAAAAATAAGAGATTTCTCTGGAAGGAATTTACATCTAGAAACTGTCTTTAACATTAAGGCTTTTATTTATACTTGATATAAGTAATTATATTGAGCTGGCAGAAATGTTGAATATGAAATTAATGAAATAATTTCTAAAATAGGAAGAGAAAAAGGAGTTAGATGAGATCCTAGCAAAGAGAGCTAAAACTAATGCAAATACTGAGGAGAAAACAGCTGAGGAAAAAACTACCTTACATAGTAAGTAACTCTATACAAAGATATTTTTTTTATTTCTATGCACCTGCATGGGTAACATTAGGGGCATATTGTTTTACTGATGTCCATCTGTCTCTCCCTCTATCTGCAAGCAGTAAACTTAATGCAAAAACTGAACAAAACTTAACATTTTGTTCTTATTCAAACACTTCAAACACTATTCAAGATGCATGGCTCATATTAGGTACATAGGTTCCTTGTATTGACATGCTTTATTTGGTTGTAAGGTCACGGTCATCCATGAAGATCAAGGTCAATTATTAATGTCAACTTAATGCAAAAAATAACATTTTACTGTTATGCAAACACTGTTGAAGATATATGGCCCATGAAATAAGGCTGTAACATGTAGCATGGTGTTTCAGAAACATATGTTTTTGTTCTTAAAGTGATATTATGAGTTAAAGAATTAAATCAATGATAAGAGATATTTCGATGGTTGATAGTGATACTGTTCTAAGTTCTATAAGTTGTATAGACACTAAGATCGGTATCACAATTAACCCTCTATTTGTTGAAAACATTGTAAGAGAATAATAAATGGTGTCTTTTATTGAATCTTTGGTCACCAAGACTCTTTTAACATTTAAATTGCAATTCTAGGACATCTCCTCCTGACAAAGTCCTCTTCCATATATTTTGACAAGGCAAATGGAATTCCCCTATCATTTGTGTGGAGACATTATCCTTTTTAAGCTTACCTGAGCACGTTGTGCTCAAGGTGAGCTGTTGTGATTGGTCATTGTCCGGTGTCTGTCTGTCTGTCCGTAAACAATTTTTAAAAAATCTTCTCCTCCCAAACTATAAGGCCTAGAGCTTTGATATTGGTACATTTCATCACCTATTGACCCTCTACCAAAATACTTCAAAGAATAACTGTACTCTTAGAATTAATCCTTTTCTGTGCAATCCCTGATTTTATAAAGGAAATCTTTAAAAATCTTCTCCTCCTAAACCAAAAGGAAAAGAACTTTGATATTTGGTACATATCATCACCTATTGACCCTCTACAAAAATACTTCAAAGAATTATCATACTCTGAAAATTAGCCCTTTTCTGTGCGATCCCTGACATCACAAAGAAATAAAGAAGGAAATCTTTAAAAATCTTCTTCTACCAAACCATAAAGACTAGAGCTTTTATATTTGGTATGTATCATCACCTATTGATCCTCTACCAAAATACTTCAAAGAATTAATGTATTCTGAAAATTAGCCCTTTGTCTCTGCGAACTCTGATTTTACAAAGGAATAAAGAAGGAAGTCTTTGAAAGTCTTCTTCTCCCAAATGGTTGGGCCTAGAGCTTTGATATTTGGTACATATCATCATCTTTTGACCCTCTACCAAATTACTTCAAAGAATAACCGTATTCTGGAAATTAGCCCTTTTCAGTGCAATCCCTGATTTTACAAAGGAATAAAGAAGGAAATGTTTGAAAATTTTCTTCTCCCAAACTCTAAGGCCTTAGGCTTTTATATTTGGTATGTATCATCACCTATTGACCCTCTACCAAAATACTTCAAAGAATAACTGTATTCTGAAAATTAGCCCTTTTCTGTGCGATCCCTAATTTTACAAAGGAATAAAGAAGGAAATCTTTGGAAATCTTCTTCTCCCATACCATAAGGACTAGAGCTTTGATATTTTGGTTCATATCATCAGCCATTAACCCATTCCAACACAGTGGAATTTTAGACCGGTCCAAATTGAAAGGAGCTGCAGACAACACTTTCAAGTTGATTGAATTTTGAATTTTTTTGTCGTTTTGGATAGAAAACATTGTGGATAATGAAGAAATTGCTTGATCCAAGCAATTTCTTCATTTTCCACAATGTTTTCTAAAGCCTTTTCATTGAGGGGCGTAAAAAGGAGGGATTGAGTGAGAATGGGTTAACCCTCTACCAAAATACTTCAAAGAATAAAAGTTACTGTATTCTGGATATTAGGCATTTTCTGCCCAATCCCTGATTTTACAAAAGAAATAAAGAAGGAAATCTTTTAAAGTCTTCTTCTCCCAAAAGATTAGACCTAGAGCTTTGGTACATATCATCAACTATTGACCCCCTACCAAAATACTTCAAAGAATTACTGTATTCTGGAAATTTCTGTGCGATCCATAATTTTAATTAGAAATAAATAATGATATCTTTGAAAACCTTCTTCTCCTAAACCATTAGGCCTAGAGCTTTTATACTTGGTATGTATTGATGTCTATACTTCAAAGCATTATCATATTCAGGAAATTAGTGCTATATGGTGCGATCATCAATATACCTAGTATTAAAAGAGAAATCCTTAAACATCTTCTCCAAAATTATTAGACAGGGGGCTTTGCTATTTTGTTTATATCATAAAGCCATGAAACATCATACTCAGGGGAATGATTTAGGACCATCATGGTCCTCTTGTTTCATTTATATTAGGCTGACAAAATCGCATTCCTTATTTTCTTAAATGGACATCGACATTATCCCCTCTAGCTAAATTACATGGTAAAACCTATCCCCTCCTTCAAGCTACAAAGTAGAATTTGTTGGCCTTATAAAAAAACTTATGGAAGGAAATTTAATTGTCCAGTTACCATAAATCATTTTTACTCAGTTAGTAGAGACTTTACCTTTTGCTTCATCATAAGCTGAGCATTTTTACTTTGATAGCTAAGGCCCATTAAAACTAATTTAATGCCATCGTGTTTGGCATGTGTCTGTCCTTCTTTTAAACTGTTGGAATAATTAAAAGGTCTCTTTGAAACTAGATGTTTTGGATTGATTTCAGCCAATTTTCACTTAAGTGATCCTTAGGTGTCTATGTAACAGTTTGCCTCATAGGCAAAGTTTATTCCAAGTACAGTCTAATCTGTGTACAGCAGCCAGTCAAGGGAGAGGGCAAAATTGGCTGCTGTTCACAGATTGGCTGTTGTTCTTAGTATCCATAGGGCGGCCATTTTGTCATACCATATTTGGTTAGCTCATTAACAGATCACAAAACTTTAGACTACTCGAAATTCCAAGATGTTCTAAACTTCCATTTTAAGTGTTGTTTAAAAAAAGAAAAGGCAATTTGTACCATTTGTACAATTTGCGATAGAAAACATTGTGACAGAGGTGAAAACATCTTGTTAGAAGTAATTTGTAAGAAAGCATGTAAAAATCACAAAATTTGAACAAATGTATTGCTTTCAGTAGGCAGACGATGCACAAAATTTGTGTTTCTACAGTCTTTCACACGATCCTCTAGAGAGGGGAACTTACGTTTAGAGAGCGACATGATAACAAGAATTGACTGCAAAAGCTTTTTCATATAAATATTAATGGCTAATTACACGTCAATTAATCAACTACACAGGATTAAGATGATAATTGGCTGTTTTCATCTTGTACATTATAATAAGGCGACTTTGCCAGTTACTGTAGTAGTGATTACTCGAGTGGCTGCTGTGCAAAGTTGGCTGCTAACATAAATTTGACTGTATTGCATTTAAAGTTTTAAAACGTGTATCTTTTTCTGGGATTTTATCAAGTAGCATGAACATCATGATAAATGTATTCATTGAAGAAATTAAGGTTAAGATCTGTTGAAAAGCCTAGATAATATAGTAAACTCATTACTGAACAAATTTTTTTAGACTAGTCAAAATTCAAAGAAGTTGCAGATGATAAATTCTAGTTCATGAGATTTAAAAGTCTTTGCTTTTTTTGTTAGTTTATTGTGGATAATGAAGTAAGTGCTTATTACAATGAATTTCTTTTTTTCCACAATGTTTTCCAAACCTTTTTTCTTGAGGTGTGTAAAAAGGCTATATTATGTAGGAATTGGTTAAGAAATAGGTATTCATAAAAATAATTTACCCTTGTTCTTTTTTGTAGTTAAAGATCCATTGGACTACCAGGGCAGATCATTTCTACATGTACCACAGGATGTTGGCGTGAACCTCAAATCAGATTTCCCTCCAGAAAAATGTTTTTTACCCAAAAAGCTCATACATACCTGGACGGGGCATACAAAAGGCTTACATGCTATCAGATGGTTTCCAAAATCAGCTCATCTATTATTATCGTGTAGTATGGATTGTAAAATAAAGGTGCGTGTCATAGGCAGATTTCATAAAGATTAGATAACCTATTAACTCTCTCCCACACAATGACACTTTTGGACGCCCCTCAAGCAAACAATTGGGAAAACATTGTGTAAAATGAAGAAATTTGCTTGAAACAAGCAATTTCTTCATTTTGCACAATGTTTTTTACCTAAAAAGTTGAAAAAATCTAACATTTCATAAACTTTAAATTGTTGTCTGCAACTCCTTTCAATTTGGACCTCTCTTAAATTCTGTTGTGAGATGGGTTAACTGATAAAAAATTTTGGACATGTCCAAATTTATAGAAATTACAGACATGATGAAATCATTAAAAGCATTTTCAGGTAGGATACATTTTGGATAATGAAGAAATTGTTTACAACAAGCAATTTCTTCGTTTTTATGCCTCTGCATTGAAAGACAGGGGGCATATTCTTTTACCATTACCAGTCTGTCTGTCTGTCATTGAGTCTGTCAGTCTGTCAGTCTGTCTGAAAAACTTAACCAAAAAACTTCACATTGCCAATTACTACCAGCCTATACAAGATGCAATTCTCATATTTGGCAAGATGATACATCCCCATAATGGGCATCTCCTCATGTCAAGGTCTTAGTCATGTGATAAGGTCAAGGTAACATACCAAGGTCAAATTCAAAAAAAAAAAAACATGTATGGTGGGGGCATTGTGTTTCACAAACACATCTTGTTCACATTTTTTTCCAAAGCTTTCATATTGAGGGGCGCTTGTTTTAAAGTGTCATTGTATGGGAATGGGTTAATAGTCAATGAAAGTTGGACTTGTCGAAATTTGCAGAAATTAGAGAAGACAATATTTAGTTGATGAAGTTTTAAAAATGGGCTTGTATCTAGTAATTTAGTCTTGATTTTGAAAATGTTTTCTAAAACTTTTAGAGGTGAGTATAAAGATTGTATAGGAATTGGTTTAACAGAAACCAAAATTCCTTAACATTGAAAAATATTCAACTTTTTACCTGGGGTAGGAAACTCAATAAAATATTGTAAAGTGAAAGGTCATGTGTCAAGTCAAAGTCAATTTAAACCTTTCCAATTCTTTTGAAATTTTAGATTTGTCAAAATCAAAAGAGGTTGTAGACGAGAATCAAAATTGGATGCAATTTGAAATGAAACCATCCTATGTTGGAAAATATTGTGGGAAAAGCTTGTTACAAGCAATTTCTTCTTTTTTCCACAATATTTTCTCAAGTATAAAACCACAGTTACGCACAATCTCGGGTTTGTATAGGAAAGGGTTAATTTTCAAATGATAATAGATAAAACCCTATCTGAAATTTTGAATTGTAAGATAGCAGATATAACTGTGTACATAAAGTGAAATATATACCTGATGTAATTTCTCTTTAATTATTCATGTAATATGTTTGTATTGTATGATTTGAGAGATTGGCAACTGTTAAAAAAAATAGAATTCTGTCGACTAGATGTAGAATAATTTAAAATCAAATAGAAAATAAACACTCAAAACTTTTCTGATTATTTAAATGATTTGACCGATTCCATTACAATCCCACCTTTTTCAGACCGAGAAGGAAAACAATTTAGAAAACATTTAGAAAATATCAAAGAACGCGAATTCTTCAATTCCCTCTTTTTCTTCATTTCCAAAATCTTTTCTTGCCTGTTTGTCACAAATTATTGAGTTTCATTGACCTTTGAATTTGGACCGGACAAAATTTTGTCCTCTCAGGTATTTGGTTAAAGGACTATCAGAAGTGAATTAACCACAAAATTATAGACCCAGTAAAAGGGCTTTGTATATCATGTAAATTGTGTTATGCATTACTTTATGGTCTTAAAGTATGTTTATTTTTATCCCACAACTAAATGCAAAAACTTAATATTTTGCTCTTATTTGAACACTGTTGCAGAAACATGGCTCATATTTTAGATATAGGTTCCTAAAATTGATAGGCATCAGTTGTTTGCAAAGCCAAGGTCATCCATGAAGGAATGTTACTTATCAAGGTCACATTTAGGGACATGGTATATCACAAACACTTCTTGTAACATTTTAATTCTCTTCAAAGCAAAAATGCCTTGTTTACTATATTTTATTTGATTTCAGCTGTGGGAAGTATATAATGAAAGACGTTGTATAAGAACATATAATGGCCATAAACAAGCTGTAAGAGACATCACATTTAATAACAGTGGTACAGAGTTTTTAAGTTGTGCCTACGACAGATATTGTAAACTATGGGATACCGAGACAGGTACTGTAAGATGAAGGTGTTTACTTTTTAGTGCTTGTTGTATTCTATAACATTCGAGTTTTGTCGGAAATATCTCATTTAACAATCATAACGGAGCTTGCTTTGGGAAACACTGTAGAAAATGAAGAAATTGCTTGTTATCCACAATGCTTTCCATCATAATGGCAAAGATTTTAAAAAATTGTTGTCTACAACATCTTTGAATTTGGATCAGTCTGGAATGTTGTCATCTGGTGATGTATTAATAGTTGTTAAGAATTTTTGAGCCAAGCTTATGACATAAATTGTCATTCTTAAATTATTGTTTCCCAAGAAATCTTATTGGTACTATAAGGGTGTGGAAATTTCATGCCCCACTTGCAGACAAGTATATTTTTAAAGCACACTTGTCCAGGGATATGTAAATATAAGAACAAATCTTGGAATTGTCCAAAACAGATATCAAAGATAACTTGCTCTGTATTTGAAAATAATCATAAAATTTGTATCGAAGGGGAGAAAATATCAATGAAGAAAATGCTTAACTTGAGTCCACCATTTTCTTCATTTACAGCAATGTATTTTCAAAATTCATCTGTTCACTTTTTTGCAGCAAATTCATATTTATTCTGGACAAGAAGAAAATCATGTCTTACTTGTCTGTTGAAGAGTGGAGAAAATCTGTATTTCCACACCACTGTTAGCACTCATTTGAAAAACTGAAACTGGACATATCTAAGGAGCACCATCACCCTAGTTTTGAGGTATTAACCCTTGTCATGCTGAACCTGGAATAATCCTGTTTTGCAGGAGGTAAAGACAAAGATTAGCCTGCACAAATGTCCAATCTTAGTCTACACCACCTGCTTGTCACTTTCAAGCCAGACTTCATTTAAGAAATATTGACCTTCAGCTAGTGCTTGTAGTGCTTTCATCCCTCTGAATTTTAGGCAAATATGAACAGGAATTTAATCAGCATGATAAGGGTTGATTCCTCCCTTATTTGGAAAGATTATAGGAAACTATAGATAGCAATAAGATTTGAAGTGGATTCATACATTAGTGGGATTAAGATTTTAGGCTCCTATACCTCTTAGAAAACAAAAATGTTCCTTTCATTTCTTATAATATAATGTTATCAAGTATAAAAAAGCAAATATTTCTCTAATTTTGAGTAAAGTTTTGTGGCTCTACTTTGTACTCAGGCATACAAAACAGTTGCATGCTCAAAATTTTGTTCATGGAAGTATGAAAGGAAAAAATCAGCCAATCAAAATCCTTGAATTTTAATAGGTGAAATGAAAATTGAATTTTTGGAACATTTTGCAGGTGAATGTAAGGGACGATTTACTAACAGAAAAGTAGCATATTGTGTGAAATTTCATCCTGAAGATGATAAACAGCATTTGTTTGTGGCGGGTACTGCTGACAAAAAAATTATTTGTGTAAGTTAGAATTTCCATCTCAGTTTCAAGATTATTTGAAAATTCTACCTAAGCTTTAAAATTTTAACTTGTCAATGATGAACGCTTAACTTAAATGGATGGTTGAAGGATTATCATTATCAATAAAATAAGTTGTTAGATTGATAGAAATTGTTCTCTTTTAACATTTATGTTGAGCAGTATTGGCGGGAGAGTAACATGTTGTAACCACAGCTTATTCAAGATTTGCTTTCTGTTTTTTTTTCCTAACCACAAATAAGATAAACTAATGTAGATGATATCTCAGTTGACAAATGGCTGGCCACACCTACTAACTCCATTAGCCACAGCTACTAACTCCATTAGCCACACCTACTAACTCCATTAGCCACAGCTACTAACTCCATTAGCCACACCAACTGACTCCTTTGGCCACACCAACTGACTCCATTGGCCACACCCACTGACTCTTTGGCCACACCCAGTAACTCCATTGACCACACCCACTGAGTCGTTTGGCCACACCAACTGACTAGATTGGCCACACCCACTGACTCTTTGCCACACCCAGTAACTCCATTGGCCACACCCACTGAGTCGTTTGGCCACACCCACTGACTCCAACAGGAAGTTTGACTTACATATGAAGTGGCTTCATTTTGTAATTTTTATGGCCCTTAACAGTGGTCAGCCTAAGGGGCTAGTGATCTGTCTATTAGCTAACCTATTCCAACATAACAAAATTTTAGACTGTTCAAAATTTAAATAAGCTGTAGAAGACATTTTCAAATTGAGAGAATTTTGAGTATCTCTGTCATTTTTGGTAGAAAATAAGGTTGAAATGAAGATTTTGCTTGTAACAAGCTATTTCCTCATTTTCAAGGTTGTTTTCCTCAAGTCTCTTTTTGAGAGGCATAATAAAGCAGGATTGTTGGGGAAAGGGCTAAACAGGGACGTGTATATTCCACTGTATTTTGAAATAGCAAAATTACTCCAAAAGTGGGTGACAAGATCTTTGTAATTACAGCTGGAGTAAGCCATAGTTACAATGTTCTGTCTAAAATTGACTTATTGTCTTCATGGTTCCTGAGTATCTTTTTTTTAAACACATTGTTTTGTTTGTATTTTAGTGGGATATCAGATCAGGTGAAATTGTACAAGAATATGACAGACATCTAGGGGCAGTTAACTCTATTACATTTGTTGATCAAAATAGACGATTTGTCTCCACATCAGATGATAAAAGTTTACGAGTCTGGGAATGGTATGTCAGATGCCTTTGCTTAACTTTCATAGCTTTTAAAACATTCTAGTCAAACAGGTTAAACCCTGACAAAATTTTTTAACTGGTCTGAATTGATAGAAGTTGCAAATATTATTTCAAATTGCATCTGAATCGAAAACTAGGATTCATATGCAGTAGAAAACATAGTAAGAAAAGGAGATTTTTTACAATGTTTTTTTAATGTAACTCCTTTGGGATGTAAAAAGTTGGAATTGTTTCATATAAATCTTATTACTTTCCTGTTATAACCCATTACAAAATAATGGAATTCATAGATTGTCCCATATGCTGACAAAATTTGAAATCTTTTCAAATTGCAAGTTAATTGAACAATAGCACAATAAGGCATAGATAACTGCAATATATTGTAGACAATGCACCACACCAGTACTACCACTACATCCTTTCCTAGCCTCCAGCTGCTATCCCACTTAGGTTTACGATTATCCACCCATTGGTGAGAGACAAATGTCGGAAAGGATATGTGCCACCGCCAGTAATTAAACCAATGACATCCCATGATTGAAGATTAGGAGTCTGATGCGCTACCGACTGTGCTATCCACAAAGGATTTTCCCAGAAGGTTGACAAAGTATAAAATTTTATAAACTTTAAATAATTGTTTGCAACTTCTTTCAATTTTGAATTGTCTAAAATTTTGTTGTGTTGGAATGGGTTGAGAATTCTTTATTCTTATGATTTTTTTATTCCTTTTCAGGGATATTCCTGTAGACTTTAAGTACCTGGCAGATCCATCTATGCATTCTATGCCAAGTGTTACACTCTCTCCAAATGGTATATACATTATTATTTAAGATCTGTCAAACTAAAAGGGACAATTTGGGAGGTGCAACAAGTATTGACCCTAGTCAGACTGCAGGACTGAAACTTTTACTTTTGACAGTATTTCTGAGTGTAAATGGCCACAATATATCTTCATGTTTGAAATAGTAACCTTGGTTGAACTGTGCTTAAGCCTATTTCAAAACTTGCTTTTCTAATTTCCTTGATGGTCCCTTTTTGAATGATGGGTTTGTTGAATATTTGTGCTATAAGGATAAACACTGGTCATGCTGAATAGAAAACATTCACAATTCCAATAACTTCAATGGGATAAAAACACTAGAAGTACAAACTGTTTGACAATCTTTTAACCCTTTCCTGTTTTTGGAAATTTTAGACCAGTCCAAATTGAAAGAGGTTGCAGACGACAATGAAAACTGGATGCCATGCGAAATGAAACCATCCTATGTGGTAGAAAATATTGTGGAAAAAGGAGAAATTGTTTGTTACAAGCAATTTCTTCTTTTTCCACAATGTTTTCTTGAGTAAAAAATCACAGGGACATAAAATCCTGTATTTGAACGGGAAAGGGTTGAATAAATTTCATTAAAAACTCTTGCTTGAAGGGTTAAACAGATGGTGAAGACAAAGGTCAGACTGCATGTATGTGCAGACTTGTCTTTGCCTATACCTCCTACCAAAACAGGAATATTCCAGGTTCAGCATGACAAGAGTTATAAAAAGCTCAGTATATACTTCTGTGTTTTTTTCCCACTCAACGACTTAAATCTGTTCAAATATTAAGGAAAGAGAAATAAAATGGTCAAATAAAAATAAAAGTTGCAACAACTTAGACATCAAGGCTATAGCAACACCAGGAATTTAAGATTTCGTAGACAATTCTTTAACCCTTTCCTATTCAATTCCTGGTTTTTACATCCCTGTGATTTTATAAATGAGGAAACATTGTAGAAAAAAAAGAAAATGCTTGTTATAGGCAATTCATCCTTTTTCCACAAAATTTTGCACCCCGTTGAAAAGTTTTTTTTCAAATAAAATCCACTTTAAAATTTGTCTGCAAAACCATTAAATTTGAACAGGCCTGAATTTTGCAAAACTTGAAAGGGTTTAAGTACCTCATTCCCACACAATCCTGCGTTTTGGTGCCCCTCAAGATAACAGCTTTGGAAAACGCTATAGAAAAAGAATAAATTGCTTTTAAGAAGTATTTTCTTTATTCCCCTCAATGTTTTCTACCCACAAAGACCAAGATTTAAAAATTCCATCAACTTGAAGTTGTTGTGTTATACTTCTTTCAATGTGGACTGGTCTTAAAATGTGTTGTCTTGGAATGAATAATGATCCATCATTGAATAAAATTGTGTTGTGTTGGAATGAATAATGATCCATCATTGAATATCCTGTAAATGGGGCACCTAGATTGTTTATTGACTATCCAAAACCTAACAGCAGATTGTATCTGCATGCAGTGCTCTCATTTTGTTGTCCTTTTCCATGCTTAGTATCATAATCTCATAAGAAATGTGTATTAATCCATTACAAGAAGATATAATCTAAGACTGGCCATTTAGCCCATTCCCACAAGAAGACAGTTTTTAATGCCCCAAAGAAAATGGAAAATTTTTAATTTTTAACATATAAATGCTTGCCATTTTCCTTTTTTCCAGGTAAATGGCTGGCATGCCAATCCATGGATAACAAAATATGCGTGTTCAATGTGTTGAACAGATTTAAATTTATGCGAAAGAAAACTTTTACTGGTCATATGGTAAGTTTAGCAGGAGATTTTACTTCCATACTGTGGTGATTTTATTAGCCCAACTGAACATAGCCTGCCGTCCAGCTTGCATTTGTCAATGTGTCCGTTAACTTTGAATGTAAACTTCTTCTATGAAACAATCAGATAGATTTCAGCCAAATTTCTCAGGTATGATCCTTAGGACATTCTCTCTTACATTCCTTCTAGGAATTTAAATTGGACAAAATATATTGGTGCTTAGCAAAGTATGGTACATGGTGCCAAAATATTTTAAAAAAAGTCTTCTCTGAGACTTGTCACTGGATATAAGTGATTTTTTGCAGGAATATTCCTTAGGTGGACCTCTCAAATGTCATCAAGAAATTTTGATCAAGCAATAAATACTAGTGACTAGTGTCATTGGCAGGGCTCTTCTGTATTCTATGGAATATAAAGTGAAAGCTTAACCCATTACCAGACAAAATTTCATTTGTATTAGAATTGAAAATTAGAGGCATATAGGGTAGAAAATGTTGTGAGAAAAGGAGAAATTGCTTGTTACAAGCCATTTTTCTCCTTTTCCCATAAATTTCGCCTTTTCTCACAGGGCATCAAAAAGCATCATTATGTGTTAATGGATTAAAAAAACGTATTCTATTATTCTATACTGAATTTTTCTTTTATAGGAATGTTCTTTGGATGAATCTCTCTTAAGTTTTACCAAGAATTAATGATTGGATGGAAAAAGCATGTGGGCTCCGGACATGTATCATTAACGCTTTAACCCTTTCCTGTTTTTCAAAATTTTAGACCTGTCCAAATTCAAAGGATTTGCAGATGACAATATAAATCTGATTTTATATTCAGTACAATAAAAATTATTGTGGCAAAAGAAGAAATTGCTTGTTACAAGCAATTTCTTCTTTTGCCACAATGTTGTCCTAAGTATAAAAACACAGGGATGTAAAAACCAGGGATTGAACGGGGAGGGTTAAGGAATATATATATAGTAGTATGTAAAAAACTGTTTATTGGAATTGAATGATTTTTGATAGAAAAATTCCTTTGGTGGATTTCTTGTGATTTTATGAAAAAAACCATGATCAGACAAAAAGCAGTGATGTTATAGGCAGGGTTTATCAGCACTATATTAAACATAAAGTGTGAAACTTAACATTTCTTCTCTGAAACTACAAGCATTTTAGATGTGACAGAAGATCAAATTTTAATCAGCAATATTATTTACATTTGACCTTGATCTTTGTTCTTAGATGTTATTATCAGTTATGGATCTGTACTATCTCAACCAGAGAATGAAAAATGATTGTCTTTTTTAAAAATGTGAAATATCTCATCATTGTGATACTTCTTATTTTGGGCTGGCTGTTTTTGAATCGAAAGTAGAGTTATAGTTGTTCCTTTGGCAATATTGTCATTGATAGTGTTGAATTTGTGATATCTGTGTAATTTTCTTGAAACTTAGCATCATTAAAGAGCAAACTGTACTGCAAAGGAGATTGACTCCTTAAGTAATTTACAGTACATGTAGTAATACAGCTTACATCTGATTTAAGCTGAAGTTATGATGATAAGGTTTTCAAGCGATGATATTGTATTTCTTTTGCTCCCAGCGAAGAGAAAATAATTTGATCTTGTTTTTCGAACAAACTGCCTGTTGTAGTGTCATTTGAAGTGGGTATAGCTATCCATATGCTAAATTAGGAAAACTTTCTCAAATGTTTTAAACCTGCTCTCATCTTCTCAACTATGCAATCACAATCTATGTTGTTTTATTACAGGTTGCGGGATATGCATGTAGTTTGGATTTTTCTCCAGAAATGTCGTAAGTAGACCCTATATTTGTTTATACGGTTTAGATGTATTCCACAGAACCATGGACCTACTCAGAGAAAGAGAATCTTAGATGGGTTTCTTAAAAGATATTATCGAAAAAAGTTTGGATCCAACACAAATCTTTTAGGGGGGAATGATATCAAAAAACAGATCTATATCTGATGAGATAAATCATTATTCATTTGGAAAAGCGACTTACATTAAAAAATTTTGATCTTGGTCAGCAAACTCAGCAGGGGTGGTCAGTACTCTGACTAGCATCAGTGCTTTTCTCACTGCCCAGATGGTCTCTTTAACGTAATGTAATTAAGAGCGAATTAATCTTTTTTCATTGGTAGACTGAAATGAGCTTTATTGGACTGTACAATTTGAGTGACAACAACTAAACTGTTATATATCTGTCTCCTATTTTCTAGATACTTGGTTTCTGGAGATGCAGATGGCAAGTTATATGTTTGGGACTGGAAGACGACAAAGTTATATTCTAAGTTTAAAGCCCATGACGATGTTTGTATCTCTGCTATCTGGCATCCACATGAAACTTCAAAAGTGGCAACAGCAGGATGGGATGGTGTGATCAAATACTGGGATTAATTCTACACTACACATCAACTGCTCCTAGAAACAAATTAGAAACATTGATGAAGGTGATAAAAGTAGAAAATATTGAATTGACCTTTTTTACTCCTTTTATAATCATCAAATGTTTTCAAATCAAGACTGTCTAAGTTTGCAGTTAGCAGTAGTCAAATTAAACATTGGAAGAAATTGACTACTCACAGCCTTTTGTAAGCTTACCTGAGCACAAATTGTGAGGAGAGGTAACATGACTTGACATTGTCTGTCAGTTCATTCCTCTGTCTGTCCATTTTTCTGTCAACAATATTTAGCTAGACTTTTTTTTTTTGGAGAAAACCAGAGGTATTGCTATGACCAGGTTGCTTTTTGCGTCATCATTGTCCCAAAACATTAACATTTTCTATTTTCTCTTGTTTTACTTAATACATCCATTTTAAAATAAGAATATGTGTTCACTAAAAATAGAGTGATTTTTACACACTAGGGGAATAACTCTAAATACATTTTTGAACAAGTTATGCCCATTTTAATTTAAAAAAATTACCCAATTTCAATCACTTGAATAGCAAAGGTTTGCCATCTCTTGCTGGCTTCACCAGCTGAATGCAATCAGGCTATTATTAAAGCATTATGTTAGGGGTAGGTCGGCAGTGTAGAATCTTCTCATTTCCTGATGTACAGATTTTAAACATATTTCACAGGAAAGGTCTTTGGCTCTTTTTTAGATTCATTGAAGGTATTTTGATTGGATTATGAATGTGACTTTTATAGGTTGAGCAAAATTTACATAGGGTAAATAGTGAAAACGTTAACATCCTCACATTTGTCAGGTATAGACTAAAAAATTGGAAATTACTTGATTCAGATACTAGCCAACAGATTTCAATGAAATTCACATGAATGCCTCTGAGGAGGCCCTCTATCAGATTGCTACAAATAATTTTGATTGGTTAAAAAACATAGCTTTTATTGGTAGGCTAAAAAAATGTTGTTTACTGAAGGCTTTGAAATTCTTCTCATAACAAAGGAGGTGGATTTCAACTAAATTTCACAGGAATGGTCCTGAAGTTACCCTTTAACAAATTTGGGGAAGAAATTTCAATGTTTGAAAATGAAAAAGAATTGACCAATCACTGGCTCCGCCGACTAACTCCGACAGAAAGTTCTGCTTTGATTTTAAATGGTATTATTTTGCAAATTCTATGGTCAGTAATATGTTAACATATAAGTAAAATGGTTAGTTGGCGACCTAAATGTCATACTTACAGCATGAAAAAGCTTCAGTTATGACTTTTAAGTTGCCAAACCAACAAAATTGATTGTCAGAGTTCAAACTGAACTTCCAGTTTAAATGAATGATTTCACTGGTTGACTGATGATTTGATTTACAGCTGCATCAATTGCCAAAATTGTAATTCTTTCTACGCTAAATTAGATGTCTGCTGTGTTAAAGACTACTTTACTTTATTTAAATGTCAACTTAATTCAGACTTGAAGAGTTTCAAGAGTCTCTATTTTACAAGGTTTTCCAAAGCTTTTTTCGTAGGGCCATTAAAAAGCATGCTTGTGTTTAAATAGGTTAGAAAAAAATGTTTTTCACTGGCAATGTTCTTTTATTGAATATTTTAAGCTCTTTGTAAATTCTTTGAAAAATATATTTTACAAATGAGAAAAAGAAGATACAAAAGAAACTATTTTCTCTTTCTTTTTTGCCTTTTCAAAGTTTTTTACTGTCATGCTTTTACTCATGCGTTTATCCATTAACTATCATTTCATTGGATTTTAGGTGTACAACTTTGCTGAGCACAAAGTGCTATTGTGATCACACAATGTCTGGTGCCCAGTGACATCAAGTGTCTGTTCATAATTTCGTTCAAAAAACAATGGGTTGGATTAAACTTCACAGATATGATACTTAGGTCATGCTTTTCAGAATCTTTAAAAGAATTTGAATCCATGAAGAACTCTTATTGCCATGGCAACAGAGTGAAAAATTGGAAAAAAATCCTCTTGAAAACCGTATGGCCTAGAGCTTTCAAATCTTGCACACATTATCATCATATGATACTCAACCATATTTCTTGAAATTATAACTGTAGGATCAATTTAATCCCAATTCTAAGGGTAACCAGAATTTATATTGTGATAAAATCTTTAGTTATCTCCTCCTAAACTATTAGACCTAAAGCTTTGGGATTTTGCATGCAGCATTAACATTTGTTACTCTAATGAAATACTTCATATTTTAACTCTAAGTTCAACAAAAGTGCTATGTTCTGTTATTTTACATAAAAATAAAGAAAGAAGTCTTTGAAAATATTTTCTTCCCAAAACAAGAGTTCTAGAGCTTTTAACTTTTCAACATTGCTTTATGGTAATCTATCAAAATACTTAAAATCATTTTTCCATGATCAATGAAAGCGTTATGTTGTGGGCTAAAGTATTTGACAGAGATACAGAAAGAAAGCTTTCAAAATCTTCTCCTCCCAAACTGTAGTAGAACTTCTAAATGTTGCATGCAGAATTACCTTATTGTATTCTGCCAAAATGTTTAAACTTAAGCCCTATGTTGAATACAACAAAGAGGTAAAAAGAATGTTATCTTAAATAATCTTCTCCCAAACCAAAAGACCTAAACCTTTCAAATTTTGCATGCTAATTTGCCAAATGTTACTCCTCAAAAAAATTCAGAATTATACCTTCGCATCAATATAAGCCCTATGTATTAGGTTGTTGGATTTCAAGCTAACCTGAACGCAAAGTGCAAGGTGTGCTATTGTGATCAGTCATTGTCCCTCCTTCTGTCCGTCCACAATTTATTTAGAAATCTTCTCTTTCTAACCAGTAAGCTAATCAAGCTGAAACTTTGCAGGAATGTTAACTGGGTGAAGTTCTATAAAAGTTCCTGAAAAGTACATGAGCACCAAGTGCTCAAGGTGAGCTATTGTGATTGCCCAATGTCCAGCGTCCAGTGTCATTGTGCGTCTGTCAACAATTTCTTTTAACATCTCCTTCTGAACCATAAGCCAATCTGGGTGAGACTTGGCACCGATATTCTTTGGGTGAAGCTCTTCCAAAATTATTCAAATAATTGAAACTGGTTGCCATTGCAACAAAAAAGGGAAAATAAGGATTTTTTTAAAATCTTCTTCTCTTAAACCAGATGACCGAGAACCTTTATAATTGGTATGCACCACTTCCTTGAGGACCTCTATCAAGTTTGTTCAAATGATGCCCCTTGGGTTGAATTTTGCCTTCACCTGGGCACACCTCATTTTACATAGAAACAAAGTAGGAAAACTTTAAAATTGTTCTTCTCTGAAACCAGAAGGCTGAGAGCTTTGATATTTTGTATGCAGCATCTCTTAGGGGACCTCTACCAAGTTTGTTCAAATGATGCCCCTTGGTTTATATTTGGGCTCTGCCCGGGCACAGAGTTGGATAGAGTTTCTTTGAATAGTTGTTGTCGTACCTCCGGCGTTAGCATTGGCGTCTCAACGGTTAAAGTTTTAATATATATTATAACTAGTGCCAGTGGGCGGGTGAAATATTTCACAGATGCACCTATCGAAAGATAGGCTCTCATTTGGGAAAATGACCTTGACCCTGTGAATTTGACCTTGACCAAGTTATTCATTTAGACCGGAAGTGAATTCTGAACTCAAACATTTGCTTACAATAACGCTAAAAATTTTGTTTGTTCGGCGACTAAACGTCGTAACTAAAGCTTATTACGCGTTATTACGACGTTTAATCGCAAACCAATTTGCTTTTTTTAACAAGTTACTGGCCATAAATTTGGAAAAAATGAGGCCTTTCCTGTAGAAGTCAGTGGGCGTGGCTAGTGAAGTTGGCGGGCCAAGCGATCCGTCATTTCTAGAAAAGGTAAATGTATTGAGAGCGAAAGGATTCGACCTTTTGCGGTCGGTCTAGGCAGGCTTGCTAAAACCAATATCTGTTTACTCTTCCAAGGTCTTTTTCGCTTGACGTGTCATAAAATTAATAAAAGATAATGATGCAAATCTAATCCAGCACAAACGAATCGGAGTTGTCATTTAACCCATTCCAAAACGACCAATATTAGACTGGTCCAAATTGAAAGAGTATGCGGTAAACAAAAAGGTGGGTCAAACCGAAAAAATGGCCATATGAGGAACAAAACGTTTTGAGAAAATTTTGTCACAAGCAATTTCGTCTTTTCTCACAATATTTTTCAAAGATATATTTCTGCAGCGCGTAAAATGAGGAATTGAATGGTAATGGGTTAAAAAAAAAGTGTTTGGTCTGGTAGAATGAGTTTTCAAACTCGGAAAATACGCACAATGAGTAAGACATAACATTACAGTCCGCTTTCGCAATCTAACAAAACAAAATCATTTCTCACTTCCAAGATAACTCTTTTCCCTAGACAGGACACATTCTAATCCCATACAAAAGTAGTAAATACGGAAATCTATTAAACTGACTTTTCACAAAGCTAAACGGCTGCATTTAAGCTCGCTCAGGTCGGGATTTCCGGAAAAGTTTTTGTCGTTCCTTCGGCGTCTGCGCTCGTCTTGGTTAAACTTTTTTATCCTTGCTAGTGTGCTTATATTTCACATATGCAACCCACAGGTAAGGCCTCTGTATCTAGCTCAAAACCTCGTGACCTCGAGGCCTAGTGACCTTGACTATTTCTATTCTTTCACCGAAAACACAAACCCTTCATATATTCATGAATTCTATCTTGGATCACCTTACTTTACAACTGCACTAAGCAGATAATAGCCTTTCACTGGACACCCAAAATCTTAGGCCTGTGACCTTGAACTCTAACACACTTTTAATTTTACGACCAAAACCTCAAGCCTTGTTTATATTTTCTGTAAGCCTATCTCTGAGACATCATGCTTAATACATGTATGTACAATCATCATCCAATAGGCTTTTATTTTACACAAAGTATCTTAAAACCTTTAACCATAACCCTTAAACTTGCTCCTGTTTTCTAGGACCACCATACTTCATATATATACACTTATCAGGTGATATGTTTTCACTTATCACCAAGTACTTTGACTCTTTGGCGTTGACCTTTGACCTATTTTTCAAATATCAAACATTGTTATATTTTCGGTTTCCTTTCTTCTATGACCTTCAAATTATATGCGTTCACTAATGAGTTGAATATTTGCCCAATTACATGGTGGCCAAAACACACTGACTTACAACTCCTTTAAGTTCCCATCTATTCATCTTGGTTGAGGGATGAAATATGAAGATTTTTAATCGCACTATCACTCTGTTCGATCGGGATTCGGCCATGGGACCCACCGAATCCTGCGTCCTAACAGGCGAAGGACTCTACTTTGTGACATTGACCTTCAACCCCATGAAAAGAATTGGCTTTAAATTGGAAATCTTAAATTTTAGATTTATATCTCGATTTTAATTTACTTTTACTTCGTTATATGTTCCTTGATCTTTCTTGAAGCAACTTTTGTGATAAATAGCCGTTATAGGTAGCTATTTTTTTCCGCTGACAACTCTAGTTAGATAAATACATACCCTGTAAAGAAGAAACCCCGTTTTAATTTTCAAATTCGAAATCTTTCAAAAGTAAAAAGTATTGCCAATAGTATGACTGCACAAGCAACATAGGCTAACTAGATCGATACTTTTGGTTGTTCATGGATGATCAACTGTCACTGACGAGTCACAATAGACCAATCGCTGGCCCCGCCCATTTATTCCGTTAACCCCGCCAATTGATCCTTGCAGAAAGTCTCTCTTCGATACTTCACGGCGTTATTTTGCAACATATCGAGGGCTTAGAGCAAAAACATAGTATGGCTCTATACAATGTATAGAGCCATACTATGTTTTTGCTCTAAGCCCTCGATATATAGCCATCGGCATGTAACAAAAAGTAAAATGGTTGGTTTGCCACTTAAACGTCGTAACTATAGCTTGAATAAGTTGTAGTTACAATGTTTAACTGGGCAAAATAACAACAATTCAATGTTCAATTAAGGGCTGAATTATTAATTGTTCGGTTGATTCCTTAGTTGACAGCTGCGATTTGTCAATTATCTTTTATTTCTCGTAGTCCTGGAGATATCAGAAACGGGTTGATGGTAAGACAAAACTCCGACACTTTGTGTACTCAACTACCATATCTTTTAATTTGATGTTCATTTAGTCTCGCTAATATATCTAACTTGAATTACATCAATACAGGACTCATAAAAATAAATAAATATGCCAGTAACAAAGGAGGGAGAATCCCCACCAAAAAAGAGAGATGATACCGTTTTTTTAAATTGCCCTCGGAGGCAGAATGACACCTTCCGATTTGATATAGACGAACTTTTACTCTTGCGCTTAAAAGTACATAGAATTGATAACTTGCATTGTCACAAAGTTTCTGCTTACAAAGAATCTGCTGTAAATATACAATGTACATCTATTCTAAATGTATCGTCGGTTAAAGATATTATATGGACATCTTAAATAAGCTTTTGTTACATCAAGGTTTTTAGCTTGCTGATAAACTAATCTGCCGAGATATACTGTAAATAATCGCCAAAAGTCTTCAGATGGATTGATGTTGATAGTTCAGGTTTCAGTTTTTGGAAAAGTAGATACCTAGTTCTGGAGCAAATATGGTGTTGAGTGACTTCGTTTTCTTGTTGGAGCTGAAACGGAAAAGAGTAGGTGATACTTCAACGGCGATACAATATCATTTATTTACCAACAAAAACCTTTAAAAAATAGCATTGGCGACTGTTTTGTTATGACCAATTAGCGTCTATTCGTCGCTTATCAAGTAATTATGATTTATAAGTTATAAAACTTAAACAATTTAACCCGTTCCAACACTATCCCTCCTTTTTACGCCCCTCAAGAAAAAAATCTTCTGAAGAGATTATAGACATCGAAGAAATTGTTTGTTTCAAGCAATTTATTTAATGACAATAATGTTTTCTACAACAAAAGGCACATAATTCTAGAATTTCATCGACCTAAAGTTGACGTCTGCATTTTCTTTCAATTTGGGCGATTCTAAAGTATTGTCAAGTGGGAATAGGTTAACCTGCATTCTGCGAGCGAAGTCGCAAGTCGGTCTTCGTCAAGTGACACGTTATCGCCCGTCAGATAATACAGTTTGTAGAATGCTATATAACTGTTAATCCATTACCAGACGACAAAATTATACACTAGTTCCGATTGAAAGGAGATGCAGGCGACAATTTAAAGTTTATAAAATTTTTGATTTTTTAAACTTCCTGGGTAGAAAACATTGTGTAACATGAAGACATTGCTTGTTACAATATAAAACATATTATAATATAAAATAACTGGTTAATGTTGATTTATAAACGATTTCTGTTACAATATTAACCCTTGTCATGCTGAATCCTTTTCAGAATTGCATTAAAATCAAAGAGCTGGAAGCTCTGGAAGTACCGGTTTTTTGTCAATATTTCTTTTTAAAAAAATTACCTGAATAATTTAAACTAGAATAGGGCTCACAAGAGATGAGATGTAGACTAAGATCAGACTGCACTTAAATGCAGGCTGATCTTTGTCGATACCTCCTGACAATACAGAAAAAATCAGGGTTTAAGCATGACAAGGGTCAACAATAAACCAGTCAAATGGTAAATACTCACCATTGCTACCCCATACAGGTCTTCTGGCATTGCTTCAATGATTTGAAGTTGTTCTTATTCCCGCCACAACCTCCGTAGTAGAATAAAACACATTTTCTAGCTTTTTTATTGTAGTAGTACCTCCTCTTTCTAGCTCTACACCTTCCTACCTTCTTTGGCAGCTTGCAAGCTGTTCGGTAGAATTTATGCATGTATTTATAAATAGATGAGAAAATTTAAATTCTTAACTTCGTTTCAAAAACAAAATGTTATCGCAATCATGAGAAAACACCTTAATATGATAGAAGGAAACACCTCAAAATGATCGCAAAGAGAGCAAGATAGACAGAGACAAAGACAGACAAAGATACAGAGAGAGAAACAGAACCTGTGAGAGAGAATGGTTTTATGTGAATGAAGAATGGTGGTATTACACAATTTTTACATTATATAACCAAATTTTTATTTCTTTTTTTTTCTAACAATTTCTTCCGAAAACCTAACAGCAAATATATTTTAGGTCAGGAATCCTTATTTTGACATATTTAGGGCCTGTAAATCTCTCTCAGGGGATTCCATTGCCTCTAACGACCATGAGCTTTTCAAAGAACTACTTTTCGGGGAAAGTGTCGGTCGCTGTGGCAGCCTACAGCTGTTGAGTCTGCTGAAAGAAGTAATTCTAGAATAAGTCCAATAATATGTGGATTTAGCTCATTATTCGACAATAAGTGAAACTATACTCAATAATATTTTACAGGCCTCAAGTGTGTCCATTTCATTGAATCTGTAAATTGTTGAAACAGGCAGGTGTTTTTATTAATAATATATGTAACGAGTTTTCTGACAAAATTTTAGACCTGTCTAAATTCAAATGGTTTGCAGCCGACAATATAAATTCAATTTCATTTGAACGGGAAAGGGTTAAATCGAGTAGGATTCATTTGTCCTATATAAACATTAGGGCAATAAGTCTTTTCTTCTGGCCTAAGGAGTAAATTTGATTATACTTGTCAGCAATCAGAAAAGCCCATATCGGACAAGTCGGTCATAGGAATTCCATACCCCTGCTTAAAATCCCTATACTCAGTCAATAGATTCAGAGCTTTGAAGCAACTCGGTGCTCCGGAATGCGTTTAGTAATATGGAAAAATAAGTTGCCGTTAGGCCTGCGTTAACTTTGAAGTTTATAATGGAATAGTTTAAAATGGAATAAAGCTGAAAAGGCGGCCTTTAGGAAGGAGCGGGTCCAGATTAATTTATTTTGAGAGTGTGACTTTAAATTTGTAGTAATCACTAGGTATATAAAGCATTGTAACTAAAATTTATTTCCAAAATGTAGTTCTGCAGTTTATTTATCGATTGCTGATTCCATTTCTAGAGATAGAATTACAAATGGATGGTAAGAAACTTTTATCATTAATTCGTGACACTGAAGCTGTTAGATATTTAATGGCATCTACTCCTTCCTGTCTTATCCCTGGATTTCACGTCCCTATGTTTGTATACTTGGGATAAAATTGAGGAAAAAGAAGAAATTGCTTATTAAAGGCCATTTTTTCTTTTGCCACAATAATTTCTAACCTATTGAATGAATTTTTTTTCCAAATAAGTTCTTCTATTGATTGTCGTCTGCAAAACCTTTGAATTAGGACCAGTCTAAAATTAAAAAAAAAACGGGAATAGGAAATCCTCTTTTACCCCCTTGTACAATGTACGAGTACTATATTTTCTCCCCGTATGACTGACCGGTCGTCGGCCCCGCCCACTTACTACGTTGGCATCGATCATTGACTCCAACAGGAAGTCTCGCTACGATTTTAAACGGCGCTTGTTTTGCAAATTTTATGGCCAGTAGCATGTAAGAAAAAGTAAAATAGAAGGTTGGCGACCTAAAAGTCGTAAATACAGCTTGAATAAGCTGTAGTTACGAAGTTTAAGTCGCCAAACCAACAAAAAGGTTTACAAAAATGGCGGTCATTGTCGAACTCAGTTTTTAGTTTCATTTGCCGAATGATTATTTATTTGACAGCTGCGTTTCGTCATATGACGGATCACAGCTGTCAATAAAAAATCGTTAGACCTATCAAAACGTATTCATACAGTGTGATTAGGTTTTTCGGTTCATACCTCCATGAAAACAAAAAATATTCTCTTCATCTCTTAAATAATTTAATTATTAGTTTCGTCTATCAAAAACGAGCCTTCTGATTGGTCGAAAAATTTAATTCATACCTCCATGAACAAAATTTTGAGCATACAGCCATTTTGAATGCTTCCGCACAAAATAGTTCCATACAAAAAAGTATCAAAAGTTGTAAAGTTTTGCTTTGTTCGCTCCATGCTATTAAATTATAAGAAATGAAGGGAATATTTTTTGTTTACATGGAGATATGAACCGAAAAAGCTAATCACACTTATGTATGAATCCGCTTCGCGTATTCATACAGTGTGATTAGTTTTTTCGGTTCATACCTCCATGAAAACAAAAAATATTCTCTTCATCTCTTAACAAGTCAAGATATCAAGAAGCAACTGTATTTCAAGATTTACACGACGTGAGCACATCATTGTAGTCAATTAAGCGTCACTGATAATTAGGATAAACAAATAAGATACTGGGTTGTGCAAAGTACTTGTCGAGGTTTAAGGTTACCGACCAACCTTGTGAACATAGATTTAGGGACTGTGAAATCCAGAGTTGTGTTAAGGTTGTGAAACAAATAACTTCTATAAAAGATTCGCCACCGACAGTTAGAGCAAGCAGAAACAGAAAAGTATTTTGAACGAAAAACAATCTTTGGTTAAAATGACTTTAATTGAAAACAAAAAGTAGAGACAAACCAATCTTAGTAAGTTCTTCAACCGTTCCATGATGCCGCATTCTGAACTTTCTGCTGTAAACATAGGTAGCCTATATATGATAGTTTCGTCATTAAAAGAATCTACATAGGTACATAATGCTGGGGCTCTCAAATGAAATGGTCATCATTTATTTAATTGTTTATAAAATGTTTCATTATACAAAAACGACGTCAAGGAATATATTACATTTGGTACTTATTCTCCAAGCGTTTAAGTTATTTTTGTTTCCAAGACAGCCTCCCACGGCAATGAATTTGGAAAAGATAACTTTCTAGAGAAAGCTAGAAATTTCGTTAATCTGCTAAAATTATACGTACATGCATTTAGTCTCAGCTCTATAACACCTTTCTAAGCCATTAAAACCAGGACTAAACAGTCTATCCAGTCTAATTGAAGAGGGACAACTCCATGTTTCTGTAGGGGCCCATTTTGAGTGGTCGGATGGTAGTTAAGCGCGGCAAATTTATATCTCGATGCAGTGACCGATTTGGCGAACATGATGCAAAGGAGAACCTGTAGTCCACGCTGATGATCGGTATTTGGTTTGGATGGTTTGATCGTTATTATTTATTTGTTAAATCACACTGAGGTAGTTTAAAAGAACATATATAAGGTATTTAATGTCAATGTGAAATTGAGGGACTAGAACGTCGGTGGTACACACGAACTATTTACTTTCTTTGCCTTGTAACTGTTAAATCCAATTAGTGAGTTATGAGCTGTAAGTTTTTGCAACTATGGAATTATCTTCATATTAAATAACCGAATTCTTTTTTACTGTTAGACCGGTACCGCTGTCGACTTTAACAAAGCCGACAGGTAGATCCCAAACGACTGCATATAGAGATTGGCTGACGGGCATTTAATGACGTATACCCAAACATCGAATCTGATTGGCTTGTCGATTGTTTGTAAACAATATGGCAGAAGCGGAACGCGGAGTACCTTATATATTTTACATGAAAAGGATAACATTCCAAGGTTTTTCTCGCACACAAATTCGATTGATCATGTGAAGATGTTTTAACATTAAAACTGAATGCTTTAAACTGCAAAAGTATGATTTGTTTATCGTACTAGATGGAAATCCCGCGGCGTGTCTAAATTTTTCAACAATATTAGCTGCGCATGCGTAAGCCTTGTTTTCGAATTTAGTAAGGAAAAAACCTATCGGGCCAGGCTTTCCGTGTATGTACCGAGAATCGGTGTATACCTGTCGGCTTTTTTGTTAAAGTCGACAATGGTACCAGTCTATTTTACTGTTTGACTTATAAAGATAAATGGTGAACGTGAGATTTGCAAAGAATGAGTTTTAAAAACAAACATCCTGTCTTATTATAATACGCGTTTCTGTCCAAACCAATGTTCGGCGGTCTTGTGAATGTTGGTGTTAGCATTTCGAGGAAACGAAAAATGCTCTCTCTCTCTCTCTCTCTCTCTCTCTCTCTCTCTCTCTCTCTCTCTCTCTCTCTCTTTCTATCTATCTATCTATCTATCTATCTCTCTATCTATATATATCTATCTATCTTTCTATCTATCTCACTTTCCTTCTCTTTCTCTCTCTCTTTTGCTCTCCATCTCTTTCTTTCTATCTTTCGCTCTCTTTCTCTCCTTCCCTCTCTTCCTACTTCCCTTTCTTTCTCTCGCAATTCAGTATCTCCGCGTTAAATTCTAAGCACTAACAACCACCCAGTTTATAAATACCACATCTGTAGATAATATATATCAATATTTTTTACTCTCTGGTGGCTTGTTTTATCGTAATTTATTGTGTCTTTAAACCCCAACAACAGTTAAGAAATTAATCTAATAAATTGCCAAATGTAATGGACCAATATACGAAAGACCTAATTACATACCACTTACCGGTGGTTTCTTTGCACGCCTTTTTTCCAAGCCTTCACTTTGCAGTAATCCTTTAGATACTTGAAAAACATTTAGTTCAAATTCAGTACCTGTAAACTTCCTTTATCTAAAGACACATTTGCCGTGAGAGGCGTTTGAACTCGAAATCAAAGGGTTATAGACCTAAGGCATTAACCATGGAACTATTGGAGCGATTAATTCATTGACTCAGGACCCAAACCTTTTACACTTGTTATTCCTAGGACCAAACAAAAAATTAGAAAAAATAGATACCCAATTGCTTTTTGCTTGTTGATAAATACATACTTGAAAAACATTTCGGTTATGCAATCAGTTCAACTTTTTTTCGTAACCATATATAACTTCATTAGTCGTTTAATCATCATCATTCTATTAGATACTTAATTTTCCAATAGAACGGACATAATTATGCTTCCCTTTTTTCACCTGTGCTCACCATTAACAATTGAGAGGGATAAAGCAGAAAGTCTTAACTTCCTTTGTCTAAAGACACATTTGCCGTAAGAGGCGTTCGACCTCGAGATCAAAGGGTAAGAGACCGAAGGTTTTCACCACGGAACTTTCGTGCGAGTTAGAGTTTAATTCAGGACCCAACCTTGTACACGCGAAATCCCTGAGACCAAACACGCTAAATGACTTGATGTGACTTAAGTAACATTCATAATTTAACTGTCTCACTGTTACTCTGCCTTATTGAAGACCTTAATACACACCATTTACTGGAGGTTTCTTCCCACATCTTTGCTTGCAAGCCTTAAAGCTTTTGAAATTATTTTTGTTTCCACGACATCCGCCGTAAGTAAACTTTGTACATTTCCCGGTTTTGAAATTGTAGTAGTATCTTTGAAGTGCTGCTTTACACGGCCCAATGGTTTTCGGTAGTCTGCAAACTAAAATTAGAAAAAATAGATACCCAATTGCTTTTTGCTTATTGATAAATACAAACTTGAAAAACATTTCGGTTATGCAATCAGTTCAACCTTTTTTCGTAACCATATATAACTTCATTAGTCGTCTAATCATCATCATTCTATAAGATACTTGATTTTCCAATAGAACGGACATGTGCTTTCCTTTTTCACCTGTGCTCACCATTAACAACTGAGAGGGATAAAGCAGAAAGTCTTAACTTCCTTTGTCTAAAGACACATTTGCCGAAAGAGGCGTTCGACCTCGAGATCAAAGGGTTAGAGACCGAAGGTTTTCACCACGGAACTTTCGTGCGAGTTAAAGTTTAATTCAGGACCCAACCTTGTACACGCCAAATCCCTGAGACCAAACACGCTTAATGACTTGACGTTACTTAAGTAACATTCATGAATTAACTGTCTCACTGTTACTCTGCCTTATTGAAGACCTTAATACACACCATTTACTGGAGGTTTCTTCCCACATCTTTGCTTGCAAGCCTTGAAGCTTTTGAAATTATTTTTGTTTCCACGACATCCGCCGTAAGTAAACTTTGTACATTTCCCGGTTTTGAAATTGTAGTAGTATCTTTGAAGTGCTGCTTTACACGGCCCAATGGTTTTCGGTAGTCTGCAAACTGAAATTAGAAACAACAGATACACAGTTTCTATTTGCGTATCGATAAAAACATACTTGAAAAACATTTCTGTTTAATTTTAACTTGAACATTTTTTTTATCCATATATAAATTCATTAGTCGTTTTACGAGAATTTTTCAATATAAAACTTAATATTCCAATAGATGGGACATATGCTCCCTGTCTTTTCTCCTTTGCTCACTATTAACAACTGAGAGGGATAAAGCATTGCGTGTTCACTCCCTTTGAGCAAAGACGCATTTGCCGTAACTCGAACTCGAGATCAAAGGGTTATAGACCCTAGGAAATAACCTCGGAACTATTGGGGGTGATATAAATTTTAAGTCAGAACCTTGTACACGTAACCACTAAGACAAAACGTGTTTCATATCTCTAGGTTAATTCAATCTACATTCATATACGTCGTCTGTCTCTCTGTTATTCTGTCTTAATACATACCATTTACCGGTGTTTTCTTTCCACATCTTTTATTGCAATCGTTGAAGCTTTTGAAATTATTTTTGTTTCCACGACATCCGCCGTAAGTGAACTTCGTGCATTTCCTGGTCTTGAAATTGTAGTAGTATCTTTGAAACGATCCTCTACACGGCCCTATATCTTTTGCTTGTCTGCAGACTGAAGTGGGAAAATGTACAAAGTTGCTTTCTTTGCGCTTTAAGAAGTTCATTCTTGAAGTCATTTGTTTTATATATTTTGTTCAACATTTTTTTTTGTAATAATTTATTACTTAATTAGTCGTGTTACTCGAATTATCCTATATGATACTTATTTCAAAATAAAAGGGGCATATGCATCTCATTTTACAATTTTGCTAATCAAATTGAATTTTTTTTATATTTATAAACGTTACCTGTATGAAAGACCTTAACACATACCATTATTTGGAGGTTTCTTGCCACATCTTTTATTGCAAGCCTTGAAGCTTTTGAAATTATTTTTGTTTCCACGACATCCACCGTAAGTGAATTTCGTACATTTCCCGGTTTTGATATTGTAGTAGTATCTTTGAATTGCTGCTTTACACGGCCCAACGGTTTTCGGTAGTCTGCAAACTGAATTTAAAAAAAATAAATACACAGTTTCTATTTGCTTATTGAAAAATACAAACTTGAAAAACATTTCGGTTATGCAATCAGTTCAACTTTTTTTCATAACCATATATATCTTCATTAGTCGTTTAATCATCATCATTCTACAAGATACTTAATTTTCCTATAGAACGGACATAATTATGCTTCCCTTTTTTCACCTGTGCTCACCATTAACAATTAAGAGGGATAAAGCAGAAAGTTTTAACTTCCTTTGCCAAAGACACATCCGCCGTAAGAGGCGTTCGATCTCGATATCTAAGGGTTAGAGACCGAAGGTTTTCACCACGGAACTTTCGTGCGAGTTAGAGTTTAATTCAGGACCCAACCTTGTTCACGCGAAACCAAACGCACTAAATGACTTGATGTGACTTTAAGCAACATTCATAATTTGACTGTCTCACTCTGCCTTATTGAAGACCTTAATACACACCTTTTACTGGGGGTTTCTTCCCACATCTTTGCTTGCAAGCCTTAAAGCTTTTGAAATTATTTTTGTTTCCACGACATCCGCCGTAAGTGAACTTTGTACATTTCCCGGTTTTGAAATTGTAGTAGTATCTTTGAAGTACTGCTTTACACGGCCCAACGGTTTTCGGTAGTCTGCAAACTGAAATAAGAAACAATAGATACACAGTTGCTATTTGCGTATCGATAAAAACAAACTTGAAAAACATTTTGGTATAATATTAAGTTGAACATTTTTTTCTTATCCATATATATATTCTTTAGTCGTTTTACGAGAATTTTTCTGTATCATACTTGATTTTCCAACAGAAGGGACATATGCTACTTTTTTTCTCCTTTGCTCACTTTTGACAACTGAGAGGGATAAAGCAGTGCCTGTTAGCTTCCTTTGAGCAAAGACGAATTTGCCGTGAATGGCATTCGATCTCGAAATCGAATGTTTATAGAACGAAGGAAATAAACACGGAACTATTTGGGGTGATATAAACTTTAATTCAGAACCTTGTTCACACGTAACCCCTAAGAAAAACTAGCTTCTACTCTCGAGGTGAATTAAATCTTCATTCATATGCGTCGTCTGTCTCTCTGTTTTTCTGCCTTAATACATACCATTTACTGGTGTTTTCTTTCCACATCTTTTATTGCAAGCCTCGAAGCTTTTGAAATTATTTTTGTTTCCACGACATCCGCCGTAAGTGAACATCGTGCATTTGCTGGTCTTGAAATTGTAGTAGTATCTTTGAAACGATCCTCTACACGGTCCTACAGCTTTTGCTAGTCTGCAGACTGAAGTTGGGAAATATACATAGTTACTTTCTTTGAGGGTTTAATTAATACATACTTGAAACAATTTTGGATATACAAGACAATTCCTTTTTCGTAACCTTATATATCAAAGAGTTAGATACCTAAGGCATTAACCTCGGAACTATTGGAACGATTTAAGCGTTAATTCAGGACCCAAACCTTCGTGCTTCATGACACGATGTGACTTTAGGCTTCATTCGTTTACATCATCTTTCTCTATGTTATTCTGCCTTATGAAAGACCTTAGTACATGCCATTTACTGGAGTTTTCTTTCAACTTTTACTGCAAGCCTTGAAGCTTTTGAAATTATTTTTGTTTCCACGACATTCGCCGTAAGTGAACTGTGTGCATTTCCCGGTTTTGCTATTGTAGTAGTATCTTTGAAGTATCGCTTTACACGGCCCAACGGTTTTCGGTAGTCTGCAAACTGAATTTAGAAAAAATAGATACACAGTACTGTTGCTTTTTACGTATTGATGAATACTTAAAAATTGATCTTGGCCATACATTCAGTTTAAACTCTTCTCGAAACTAGATGTGATTGAGTAGATTATATTTGTAGAACGCCTTTTACTAGACCGTTATTTACAACGAGAAGAGAATTATGTCTTTTTTTACACCCACCCCTTTAATACATTCAGAACTTGGAGTGCTAAAGAACTGTCTGTAATTTTAGTAGCCTAGAGACAAAGCCGCAGAGTTTTTTGGATTGCACCCCGTTCGTCCGTCTGTCTATCCGGTTCATCATTTTCCCGGACTTTTTTTCTAAATACTGACAGGTTTATTGCTGAGCATAAGGATTACAACCTTATGAATATATTGCATTTATGTGCAAATGTGTTCATATAATAATGCAAATCCTCATATAAATGAGTACGTTGATCTATTTATCTTTATCCTCAAATGATAAGTGTCAGGACCAGAGTAAACTTTCGTTTCGACGCAACTTATGTTTCTCCAAATTCTTTATATTTTGAAAATATTCCACTGCTGTGTTAAATCGTATTGTTTGTGCGTACCTTGACTAATTCAATTGATTATATTGATAGCAGCATAATATTGATATGTATAGTAAAACGTTACTTAAGCATTACTGTATCTTATGTTCTTACAATCCAAGGAGCTACAACAATGTTTGTAATTTCATGTTATGGCTTATATTACTTCAATAGATTATATGCAATGTGATTCGGCTGATTTTCGGTGAGTGCGTCTGCAATCATGAGATACAGATCAGCTTCAAGTCTCGTTCCGGTCCATTGATTTGACGAAGATACGGATGCTTGTATTACAATTGTTTTCCAGTCTTCCAGACCTTTTCTGACAGATATCGACCTAACTTTCTGCATGTGGGTTCGCAATAGTAAGTTAAGCATCAAAATGAGTATTGTTTCTTTCCATTGATTTTTTGCAGATACCGAACTTAGAAAAATCCTCTGATTGCTATATTTCTGCGACAAATATATATTTCAACCCTCTTCGGGACTTTACATTGCTTTGCAATAGTTTACAATGCTTATCATTATCCGAGGCACATACGCCACGAGGGGCGCTGGAACTCGAAATTACAGGTTTTCAGACCTAGGGCATTCACCACGTAAATATAGGGGATAGTCAAAGCTTATATTTTGGACCCAGACCATGTACCAGGATTATCCTTCAATTATAAACGACCGTGTTTCATACCTTGGAGTTCTTTAAATAATCTCTCTTTCTTCTACACTCCAGTCTATTTATCAATCTGCCTGCTTGTCTCTCTTACAATCTGTCCATCACTTTCCTTACATATGTGTCCAATCCTGTCTAAATTTCTATGTTTGTTTGTCCTTCCAAATATTCCTGCCCATCTTTCCACCAGTTTGCCACTCCCTTTCTTTTTCTCTCTCCATATATCTATCTCTTTCGCTATCCGCCTCTCTCTCTCTCTCTCTCTCTCTCTCTCTCTCTCTCTCTCTCTCTCTCTCTCTCTCTCTCTCTCTATATATATATATATATATATATATATATATATATATATATATATATATATATATATATATATTTCTTTCTCTTTCTCTCAATCCCTCTCCCTCTCAATCTCTCTCTATTTCCATGTATCTATCTCGATCGCTATCCGCCTTTATCTCTCTCTATATATATATATGTATCTATCTCTATCTCTCTCACTTTCTCTCTATTTCTATCTCCATCTCCCGAGTCAGGCTTCCTCAGTTGTTGATAACGTGCCCTTATATCAAGGGTTCGAACATCGATTGACCTAACACCCTATTCGACATTTGAAAAAAAGTTATGGCGACATGAATTATTTGTTTCTCACCAATGGATGGATGATAAGTAGTGCACCGCCGTGGTATAAGCAGCTTTGGGTCGTATTAATTGCTGTGTTTGCGTTCTTGCGACAAAAGATAAAACGTTGTTAAATTATAAGGGTATGGTGCATCGGACTCTCAAACATTAGAATCAGGGTTTGATATGCATTCACAGCAAATATTCTTTCCGACATTTTTTTTACCACCAAAGGGTGTTTAATCGTAAACCTGAGTTGGGTGAGCAGCTTGGGGGCTTTTAAAGGATGTGATGGTAGTATTGGCGAGAGAAACACCAGGAATCCATGGTAAGGTGCTCCTGATTGAAATACTATTAAACGTTGAGTTAAACCCCATTCAACAAAACAGATATCAGAGTATGTTTCAATATCTGGTGCGAAACTTTAAGAAGACAGTTTGTGGTATCAACGATATCTCAATTCGCTTCATTTATGCTAAGTGTAATTTGCTGTTATTGGGTCCCATACCTCTCTTTAACAATCCTTCAGTTATATCACTGCGAAATTCACTTATTCATATGCTTCCCAACCACATCTAAATGTTTCAGTAGAGAAATTCCTCTGACATTATTTTATCTTATATATCAAATCTAGAAGTATGCGAGATAATCTTCTTTTTTATGGTATACCTGAAGAAAAAGATGAAACAGATGAAATGTGTATGAGAAAGGTACTTGAGCTTGTAGAGATGAAATGTGAAATTGACAATGCTTCTCAAAATATAATCTTACATCGGGCACACAGGATGGGTAAATACAATAACTCCAAAACTCGCCCTATCGTAGCTAAATTCGCTTACTACCAAGATAGAGAAAACGTACGAAAACGTGCTACAAAACTGAAATACCCGGAAGGAATTAGCCAACAATTCCCACAAGAAATTGTTGAAAAACGCAAAAAACTAATTCCAATAATGAAGAATGCTAAATCGGAAGGAAAAAACGCATATATAGCAGTGGACAAACTCTACATTGACGGCCAACTTTACAGAGAAAAAAACCCCGAAATAACGCCCAAATAGGATATAAGCGGAACTGCTTTGAAATGTATAGTATGGAATGTCGAGGGGCTCAGCACAACCAAACTAAGTAATCCGGACTTCGTAAATGTGATTAACCAATACGATGTTATATGTTTAAGCGAAACATGGACAAACAAGAATTCAAATGTATATTTAAATGGATACAAACTGTTTCATTCGTATAGAAAATTTCAACATAGACGAGCGAAACGTAGCAGTGGAGGCCTTATTATTTATGTTAAAAACAATATACAAAAAGGAGTTAAACTCATCAAAAACACAGTTGATTGTATAATTTGGATCAAGTTTGAAAAATCATTCTTCAAAATACCATCTGATTATTACTTTTGTTTAGTATATATAGCCCCTGAGAATTCACCCTCACACGATATTTACGATGTTGATATTTTTGATACAATTGAGTCTGACACACTCGTCTTTCAAGATATCGGGCGTGTATTCATATCCGGTGATTTGAATTCACGGGTTGGCCAGAAAGCAGATTATATTTTAAACGACAGATCATTATCTGAAATCGATAATCAATTTGAAGTTGATCAATATATATCACGAGCTTCTTCCGATAACGGTACGAATAGATTTGGCGACCGTTTGCTAGATTTGTGCAAGGCATCAAATTTAAGAATTGTTAATGGTAGAATCGGCATTGACTCTGAGCATGGTAAACCGACTTGTTGTACATATAATGGTGATAGCATCGTGGACTATTTAATTACCAGTTACGACAATTTTCAATGTATTGAAGAATTCTGTGTTAATGATTTTAATGAACATTCAAATCATGCACATTTGTCATTTTCATTACTAACTCATACATTTTTCCGAAAAAATCAGTCGCATACACATACACAATATAAATGGAATAACGAACAGAAAAACGCATTTTTAAACGATTTAAACCAAGAAATAAATTCCCTGACAAAAAATCTACGAGAGAATATCGACAAACAAAGTGATCCGGAAGAGCTTGTACAAATTTTCACAAAGTACATTTCTGATAGGGGAGATAAATACTTTAAAAGTACTTATGCACATAATAACCATTCAACATTTACTGAATCTGATAACAACCATAAAAAATGGTTTGATGCAGAATGCAAACGCAAAAAGTCGATATACATGCAAGCATTAAATAAATATAACTTAATAAAAAACAATGAAAATAGAATTGATTTTTTAGAAAAAAAAAGGATTTCAAAAATCACTGCAAAAGGAAAAGGCGTAAATACAACATAGAATTTGCCAAGCAACTAAATGAATTAAAGCACAAGAAACCAAAGGAATTTTGGAGCTTATTCAAGAGTAAAAGAGTACAAGACTCAGATTCTATTGATATTGATACCTTTTTAGATCATTTCAAAATGCTAAGCTCGAATATTAATTACGAAGAAAATGCAGAATGTGTTGAATTCCTAAACGATTTCGATTCGAATCCTACTAATCCTTCAGTATTTGAAGAACTCGATGTACCCATCTCAAAGGACGAAATAAGAAAGGCGTGTAAGTCATTGAATAAGAACAAAACTTGTTCTTCAGACAATATTTTAAATGAATACTTCATCAATGGAATAGAAATATTAGAAGAACCTTTAGAGATTTTGTTTAATTATATTTTAGAAAGTCAAATATATCCTAAATCTTGGTCACAAGGTCTCATTGTACCTGTATTTAAAAAGGGAGACAACACCGACCCAAATAATTACAGAGGAATAACCCTTATCAGTTGCTTCGGCAAACTATTTATGACTATAATTAATGATCGACTTAAAACATGGTCATCAGAAAATGAAAAAATAACTGACGCCCAGTTCGGGTTCAAATCAAATCACAGTACAGTAGACGCTATCTTTTTACTAAACTCATTCATTGAAAATCAATTGCAAAAAAAGGATAAATTGTATTGCTGCTTCGTAGATTTTAGAAAATGTTTCGACACAATTTATAGGAACGGCTTGTGGTACAAACTTATTAAAGAAGGGATAAACGGAAAAGTTTTCAATGTAATTCGCTCCATGTTCAATCATATAAAAGTTTGTGTTAAGCATTTAGACAAACTCTCCGATCTATTCACATGTGATATCGGATTATTACAAGGGGAGATAAATTCACCTCTATTATTTTCCCTCTTCATTAATGATATAGAGCTTCTCCTGAGCACTGAAAATAACCCTGGTTTTACTATTGATCAATTGGCTATCTATCTTTTGCTATTTGCAGACGACTCCGTTTTAATATCTGAAACAGCAGAAGGCTTACAGAATTTACTCGATAGCTTTAAAAAGTATTGCGATAAATGGAAATTGACCGTCAATACAGAAAAAACGAAAATAATGATTTTCAGCAAAAGCAGAAACATAGTTCTAAACCCTAAATTTTACTTCTCGAACGAAGAACTAGAAATTGTAGAGAGTTTCAATTATTTAGGTGTCGTATTTTCAAAAAACGGCTCATTCTTAAGCGCCGCAAAGACTTTCGCAGGAAAAGCGCTAAAAGCTTTGAACAGACTTCTAAGCATAACACGCGGAAAAGAAATACCCATTAAAATACTATTAACACTATTCGATTCCTTTGTTGCATCAGTTCTTCTTTATTCAACAGAAATCTGGGGATTTATCAAGTCTGATACCATTGAACGAGTACACAGAAAATTTCTTAAATTATTAGTCAACGTTCAGAAGTCAACAAGTAATAGTGCTATATATAGTGAGTTTGGAAGATTCCCGCTCTCAATAAACATGAAAATACGTATTGTCAAATATTTTCTTAAACTTTTTACTACTAAACGCAACAACTGCATATTAGACACACTCATACAAAAAATGAAATTCGAAATAGAAACAAATATGAATGCGCAAAATTGGGCAAATAAAGAAAAGTGTCTATTACAATCATGCGGGTTTAGAGACGTCTGGTGCTTTCCAGCTTCCGTCAATGAAAAAGTATTTATTCCGATACTAAGACAACGGCTTATAGACTTATTCATTAATGACTGCAACCAGGACCTAAATACTATGACATCATTAACCTTATACAAGAATCTCAAAAATAATTTTGAAATTTCACCATACCTTATAAATATTAACAGTACAAAACATCGAAACACAATAGCAAGAATCAGACTAGCATCCCATAGACTAAATATTGTTACGGGTCGACATAGAAATATCGAAAGATCAAATAGAAAATGCGAACTTTGTAATTCTAACGATTTAGAAGATGAATTTCACTTTTTACTTGTATGTCCTTTTTATAAAACACTAAGAGATGAATATTTGGATGGATATTTTACTGTACGCCCGAGTATGATGAAACTTATTCAACTTTTAAACTCGAATAACACGAAAATATTAAATAAACTTGCAATTTATTACGAGAAGTCATTTGAAAAAAGAAAACAAGCTATGCAGTAACCTATTCGGAACTCAAAGAGAATTTTAGCTATGTCAGGGGATTGAGGACGCATTGTAAATACGTCTGTGGTTACAAAGTTCTTGATGTCATTCGATTATATATTTTAATGATTCTTTCTCGCCTAGTTATATAAAATGTGAATGTTACTGTATATACATTATCCTAAAATTGTACAAAGTTTCAGTATTTCAGTCTACTTTTATTAACGGCTGTCCTCAATACCATCGTAGCTACAGCCTAGTATTTGACTGTGGTTGCGATGTTTTCTGTGGACGAATGAGAATATGTAAATAACCGTACATAGTACTATACAGCCTGACGTGTTTAACATACACTGAAACCTGACCAATGGCAAACCTGTGCGTATAATCAGACAGCCTAGACTGCATAAAGACAACTTTCACAGATGAATAAGGTCATAAAACATAACTTACATGAATACTCGTACCTTCCAGCTACCACAGGGAGCAGTTACGTATGCTGGATATTAGCTAAAATGACCCAAAAGTCAAACCAGGCCTTTTAGAAATACTATATATAGACAACGGATACAACTCAGAATTCCTCAGATCCCACCCCTGTCTGTTTCAAATGCCTCTAACAACTACGTTTCTTTGTTTACACATTTTACAGTTGTGCATATTCGTCACACATATAATCATTTGTAACCTTGACCCATCCATTCCACGAAAACTATACAGCTTTCGGAGTACAGACAACTTTCTTACAGAAATACACCTCAATTTTTCTCGTTTGTCGAGAAGTAGCACCTTCACTTTTCATCAGTAAATAGCAAATCCCAGATAAGCCACTCATTTCTATTATGCATAAAGCAATGGTAAATAATAAATTAAATACATTGTTACCTTTAAGTAGTTAATTCTGATGATTCCAGAGCTCTCCTTAGCTTACTAAGTGTTACATCCTTTCTAGAAGTCAAAGGGCAGCCATGTTGTTTTTTATGATAATGATCCATAAAGCACAAACGGATGCAAAAATGTGTAAAAAGGGGTAATGGACAAGAAAAGCCACAAGGGGATGTAAATTCCCAGAAAAGAACAACAAAATGAATTTCAAAATAGACTAGATGAGAAAATTTTATTCGAAAAGTACTTATAACACCATTATAGTTTAAACAAAATATTCATTATTTATCAATGGCTCTCTAATAATTTACTAGAGCCCAAGATATTGAATTGCAGGTATTTGAAAGTTAGTTAAAAAGCATTAGTTAGGATTAAAAAAAATAATTGAGAAAAATGGGACTTTATGAGCTAAAATTAGTTCAGGCTTCCACACCGTTAACTTGAAACAAGTTTAGACCAAAGATTGACCCCTGTGGAATGCCAGATAAAAGCCATAGCTCACCTATGATGACTTCTATTTGGCTTCCAAGAAGGTAAAGTGAAATTCAGCAAAGCGCCTTACCCTACATACCAAGCAGCTGCATTTTTGTAACAAAGTTAAGCTGTTGACTTTAATAAGTACATTGCTAAAATGAAATATCATAATGTTTGTTCGTTAGCCAAAATTTCTTATTTAATGAAAAGTCTTGAATTAATCATATAAGTTATGTTTCACTAGACAAAACACTCTCTCATCTCTTAATGGAATCTTCACTAGCTGAATCTCTAAATCAATGGAAGGTTCCCCAGCAGGATTGAAAGCATTGAGAATATGGTAGTATATAAATAAGTATAATATTTTTTTCCGGAAATGGATTGAAAAATAACTTTCAGTATGCAGAAATTTATGAAACAGTATGATATGCTATTTGTTGATAGCCATTCTGAAAAATAAAGTATGAATACATGAATTCTTTTACACAGAAGACAATTATACAATCATTTGTTGAAATTTTTATTGGATTAGACGCCAACTGTGGTAGTTATCTTAGTAGTCAAAACATGTTTATTTATATGATATTTGGATTATATATAATTTGGATTGATTTTTTCTCTGTAAATTCTTGGTAACAATTACGATTTACTACCTATGTATAGCTATAAATAAGTAAATTACCGGTACACTAGAAACAGAGTATATTGTTAAATTTTATACACGTATACATGTAAGTACTATAAAATTATTTTTTGTAAATGTCTCTGTGTAAGAAGAAGTAAAACCACTATGAGTCGATGTAAATCTACTATTTAATTATAATGATTGTTATCATTTATTTTGCATTTCTCATTAATGGGTTATACTTTAACTGTGATTCTTATTGAAATTTGCACATAAAATTTGCATCATTTAATGAAGGGAAAATGTTTTAACACACAAAGTGAAAAACAAATACATTCAGCATAGCTATCTATTCAGTCTCTGAATCAATATTACTCAGAAAATTTGAGGGTTAAAAGATGTATCCTATCTCCAAAAGCAGCCTGTCCGATCTTGTTTCAATATTCATTAGATATAATCAAAATGTCTATTTCTTATTTCTCATGTCGTTTTTTAGTTCTATTGAAATACCCATTTCTTTGATTTTGATTAACAGAACCTTGTGGAATTCCTATTCTCATTAAAAAGTAATAAATGAGCAACTGGAAAGGGAGATTATCAAAAACTTAGGGAAAAGAGGAGCACTCTTGTTACCTATATTGCCACAGCTTTATCTTTAATCTCTGTCAAGAAAAATGCATATTTTGGGAATTGTACAAACTTCAGAATATATCCTTTTTAGAAATTGGATGTCTTGTATCAGGTTAGAGAACCAGTGATACACATTGGACATATAATTCAATTTTCATATCATATGGTTACGAGTTATAGATGAGAAATTATCATTTCAACTACCCTCTATTTCAGTCGTTGGCCTTTATTGCAACTTGCGTCCCTACTTGTTACCCCATCCCCCCCTCCATCCCCAATTTTGCATCTTGTTTGCTTTTAAGGACATTTCAGTTTATTTACAAAATGGCTGCCTTTTGACTTTTGGAAAGGGTGTAACACTTTATAAGCTTAGGAGAGCTCTGTAATCATCAGGATTAATTACTAAAAGGTAAAATTGTATTTAATTTATAATTTACCATTGCTCTATGCATTATTCAAATGAGTAGCTTATCTGGGATTTGCTATTTACTGATGAAAAGTGAAGGTGCTACTTCTCGGCAAACGGGCAAAATTGAGGAGTATTTCTGTAAGAAAGTTGTCTGTACTCCAAAAGCTGTATACTTTTCGTGGAATGAATGGGTCAAGGTTACAAATGATTATATGTGTGACGAATATGCACAACTGTAAAATGTGTAAACAAAGAAGCGTAGTTGTTAGAGGCATTTGAAACAGACAGGGGTGGGATCTGAGGAATTCTGAGTTGTATCCCTTGTCTATATATAGTATTTCTAAAAGGCCTGGTTTGACTTTTGGGTCATTTTAGCTAATATCCAGCATACGTAACTGCTCCCTGTGCCAGCTACCGACACCATCCGAATTTTATTCTATATTCCACAAAATGTATATATTATCTTGTAAGTTTATCCGATCCACACAAACCACGTTTAATTAGATCCAAATCTTCCATTAAATTAAATTAAATTTTATCTAATCCACTTAAATAATGAACAGATACCCTCACCGAGCACTACTATATTGAGATATCTCAACTTGCACGTGAACTAAAGGTCATGACCGGGGTCTATGTCCACGATCGTGTTAAAAGTTATTCAAGGATAGATGTACAATATATTTCTTAATAAATTTTGCTATATGATTAACCGCGAAACTATCATTTTGGTAATTAGGTCCTAACTTTAACATTTCTGCTAATTTTTTGGTGTAATTTTTGTTGATTGATATATACCTGTTTTACTACAGATGTCTTGTAACTACAGCCTATAATTAACTGTGGTTACGGGATTTTGGAAATTTATAGTTTACCCTGAACCTGTACTGATTTTCATTATTTTACAATTATTAATGTCGTGTTACCATACAAGTTGATAGAATTAAGATAGCAGATAAATAACAAACTATGTAAACTTTTCTGATTCCTGAGGTTCGCCCATCCTAATATCTTGACTTTCGTTTCGCCAAGGTCTTATTGAGTGGACCGAACCTTCAGGCCTAGTCCTTAAGGCAATTCACCCATTACCAGATGGAAGAATTTAAAACTAAAAGAAAGGTGATAGGAGATGAAGACGGAATTTTTGAATTGATAAAGTTTTTTTTTTCTTTTTATTACAACTTTACAGTTGGAGGACGTTGCAGGAAATGAAGAAATTGTTTGGTTTAAGCGGTTTCCTTATTTTTAGCAATGTTTTCCCAATTGTTTTCTTCAGAGGAGTCTAAAAGCATCATTGTATGGGAATGGGTTATAAAAATTGATTCGCTTACTTCCAATCTACAAAATAGTTATTTCAAATATCCGGTCATAACGTAGATAGAAGTCAGTGAGACACTCATGACTTAACGACAATTATCGTCTGCTATCCCATTAAGATCTATATATATATATATTAATATTTATTTTAACTTTGAACTATTTTTGACCCCAGTTTATAAAATAAAGGTATTTGTTATTATAATTAAGCAAAAACTTATGAGACTTTTTACCAAGGCAGTTGTACTAGGAGAGGAATAAACATACTAATAGCCGGACCACATCCATGATGACTGTAAATTCTACCACATCTCAAACTAACTGTTTTCACCAACCTTTTTCACTTCCCGACTTTTTTCTTTTTATATATGCCATATTTTCGATCTTGTTTTGTATTGCATTTCCGCCATTGCCACATGTTTGTAGTTTTATATGTTTTGTATGTAAATTCTCATGTTTTGACGATGAACGAACACGTTCAAGTCAGATGAATAAACTATATGTTATGTTATGTTATGTTATATCTTATCGGTCTGATTGCGTACTTTGGGTCTAAATACAGAATTCGCTCTACTCTCGTATATAAGCTCTACTTGGTCTTTACTATGAATAAATAAGCTACGGCTCGCAGCAAGTCCCATACTTTCACTTACGGTACTTTAATAACTTAATGTACTTATCATCAATCGGCGGGGCGCTAGCCACTCTCATTGATCTAAGATATGTCAGCTTGATTGACGCTACAAATGACATTATTGTAACAGTTAGGGGGAGGCAATTTGTTGTGGTACCCAAATTAGGGAACCTCCAGTAATGCAAGTGACTATATAGACCAAGTCGACCCTTTAGGGCTGAAGATCGTTTTCGCTGAATTGTTAGGCCTTGCCTACCAGCTCGGAACACTGCATTAATTTGATAAAATATATGGACAAAGAATATGCTATAGTCACGACTTTAGGTCTCGAACCTAATTAAAATGCTTCACATAAAGGCCAGAGTTTAAATTTTACTTCTCGTACTTTTGAATGAATCGATTGGTAAGCCGATTCTTTTAATTGACAATAGCGTACCGGCAATTGTTTTAAGAGATGAAGAGAATATTTTTGTTTTCATGGTGGTATGAACCGAACAACCTAATCACACTGTATGAATACGCGAAGCGGATTCATACATTGTGTGATTAGGTTTTTCGGTTCATACCTCCATGAAAACAAAAATGTTATCTTCATTTCTTAAATTTAATAGCATCGAGCGAAAAATGCAACAACTTAACAAATTTTGATACCTTTTTGTAGTAAACTATTTTGTGCGGAAGCATTAAAAATGGCTGCGTACTCAAAATTTTGTTCATGGAGGTATGAATTAAATTTTTCGACCAATCAGATCGCTCGTTTTTGATAGACGAAACTAAAAATTAAATTATTATACTGTAAGTAAATTAGTATTCAGGATGTTGCAATTTAGAATGGACTTATGTTCGTATGGGGAAACGATGAAAATGTCTTTAAAAATGTGCTTGGAAATACAAAGGTTTTAACCCATTCCCACACAGTTTTTTTTTTTTCAGACCAGTCCAAATTCCGATGACAAATTTAAATTTGATAAAATCCGCAAAGTCTTTGTCTTGTGGGGTAGAAAAAATTGTGGATAATGAAGAAATTGCTAGTAACAAGCAATTTCTTATTTTCCACATTGTTTTCCAAAGCTTTAATATTGAGGGGCGCTTAAAGGCGTCATTGCGTGGGAATGGCTTTAAAAAAAATTGTAAAAATATGTAAGAATCTTTTGGCGATAAGTATACTTTATCAGATTCCCTTTGAAAAAAAAAACATTGCTAGAGCCAATTTTGTATAAAGATAGTTTTACCGTTTTCTTGACTACTTCCACAGAGTTTTTCACAAGTTTTGAGATCCTTAAAGTTGTTGTTGTTACCCCCACATCCACCATAAATAAACCGCTCACATCGCCCAGTTTTCTTATTGTAAAAGTACCTCCGTATAGCTGCCAAACATCGTCCAGCGTCCTTGGGTTGTTCACAAGCTGTGGATTTAATCATAGCGAATCACCAGTTATTTTCTTGGAATCACCATATTCAATTGACCAATCGCTGGCCTCCCCCAACTTACGCCGTTGGCCCAGCCTATTGATTCCAACAGGAAGTTCTGCTTTGATTTTAAACGGCGTTATTTTTCAAAATTCAAAGCTACGAGTATGTAACAAGAAAATGAAATAGTTGTTTGGCGACCTAAACGTCGTAACTACAGCTTGAACAAGCTGTAGTTACTACGTTTAGGTCGCCATATCAACAAAATGTTCCACATACATGGCGGCCTATATTGGAATTCAAATTTGAATTCCGGGCTGAATGATTGATATGATCGGTCGATTGGTTCCTTGATTGACGGTTGATTGATTGATTGAATGGGGTTTAACGCCGCTTTTAACAGTATTTCAGTCATATCACGGCGGCTGGATCACGTAACAATGGATTCCTGGTATTTCTCACACCAGTGCTACCACTACATCCTTTCCTAGCCTCCAGCTGCTATCCCACTTAGGTTTACGATTATCCATCCATTGTTGAGAGACAATTGTCGGAAAGAATATTTGCCGCCGCCGGGGATCGAACCCATGACACCCATGATTGAAGATTAGGAGTCTGGCGTCCTTGATTGCCGGACGCGACTGGATAATTGTTTAGTAAGTAGCAAGTTGAAGATGAAACCAGTCAAAGGTTTTTAACAATTTCGACTGCTTTTTAATTACATGGGACCTTGTACTAACAGCATATTCTAAATCCACAGGACCTTGTACTAACAGCATATTCTAAATTAGCAGACATATGACCAACATTTGATGACGGACCACATATATGTCCTGTCAGGCGCAAGGGTACCTCATTAGAAGTACAAAAGAATCAATGCTGGTCTGACTTCGAGGATGGGGTCAAGACTTTTCGTCTTGCGACGATTTTCGAATCGAGAATGACCAATCAACCATTATTTATTTTTCGGATTTCGACCTCTGATTGCCCTCTGATGGATCAAATCTCTTCTCAAAAAGTTAATTCACAACACATTCGATGGTCCCTTTTTCCCGTCAGGGAGCATGTAAGCTTTCAGTCTATTAATAATTATAAATAGGTCACAATTAATCGTTCAATCTCTTTATAACCACAATACATCTTAGAATTCCATTACTTACCTCGAAAGGTCTATATTCTATATAAAAAAGGCTGAGATGCACTATGTGATTAATCATTCAACCAGTAAATTATTTAATCTGTCAGTCTTAAATCAGTAAAGGCTGTCGCATCTGTTAGTTGTTTGTCGATTGATTGATTGATTGATTGATTGATTGTTTAATTGATTGATTGATTGATTGATTGATTGATTGATTGATTGATTGATTGATTGATTGATTGAACAATTGACGGATCGCTGGCCTCGCCGATTGCGCTGCTATCTACACACACACAGACTCAAACAGGAAGGTTCGCTGTGATACTAAACGGCGTTATTTTACAATAATCATGGTCAGTCAAATGTAACAAAATGGTTTGTTGACGCCCTAAACATCGTAACAACAGCTTATTCAAGCTGTAGTAACGACGTTAAGTCGCCAAAAACATCAACATTGTTTCACATATAAGTCGGCCTTTGCCGGAATTCTAAGCTCATTTCCGGTGTAAATGAATAATTTGATTGGTCGATTGATTCTTTGATTGACAGTTCCGATTTTCTAATTACCTGGTGGTTGGCAAATTGGACAGCACCTTCCTTTCACTTTGATTAGTCTAGTTTTACATTTGTATCGAGGACAGGCCTTTCTACCACAGGAGACTTTTCCATTCCTACACTTACAAATCTTGCAGGTGTCCTTATCTCTAAAGTTCTGACCTAAAAAGCATTATTTAATGAGTTTTATAACATTTATTGGTTTTCGAAACATGAGTATACTTCAGAGACGATACTGCCATTTGAAAAGTCAGACTGATTAGCTTAAGACATTCTACCTCGAGGTTTGGTACAATCTGAGCTGACCGAAAAAACAAACTATTAATAATGTTTCCTCCGCAGTGTGAAGCAAATACAAGGTTAAACGCTATAGGAACTTGATATTCCATTTTTTATAAACTTGCTTATCAAAAGAATCGATAGAAATAAAAATTAAGTCTGTATTTCCATCTCCTGTACCTTTCTGACTGCGTTTATTTACAGGACACAGAAATAAAATTGACTTCATCCTAGACAAGTATTATACCCAAAGTTTGCTCAGCACCAAACTTCTTTAACCTATAATTTCTATGTTTTTCAAGATTTGACCATAATAATTCTTAAAATTGGTCGGTTGTTATCAGTTTGACAAGTTTTAAGAAAAAAGGCTTATATACTGAGAGAAAAAAGTTTAGCAATTTCGTACGTTACAGCCAATTTCTCCGGTGTCTAGCTTTGGATTCAAACCATATTTTCACACATCGATCTTTTATGTGTTAGCCACAGTATTTAAAAAATCAGATGATTTCAAGGTCATACATGATTGTTGTACAGCGTCAAACATGGTAGTGGTAGGGAAGTAAAAGTAACACAAAAAATTCTTGTGAGTCCACCGTGGAAATGAGCCTACGATTAATGGCCATAGGGATACGACCCCATTCCTGACGCAGAACACGTTCGAGGTCTCTAACGTTATTAACGTCATTCCTGTCTCTTACTCTCCTACCCAGATGGTCCCAAAGGTGTTCGATCGGAAACAGATCCGGTGATTTGGCTGGCCAATCCAACACATCAACACATCAACATTATTAGTCTGTAAAAGGTCCAACGTATGCCGAGCGACATGTGGGCGGGCATTATCTTGATGGAAAATGGTAGCAAGCCCTTGACGCAAGAACGGCAATACCACTGGCTGGACAATTTCGGTGCAGTATCGAACGGCATTTAAGTTTCCCTGAATAGCTACCAAGTCAGTCTTGCCATGGTATGATATACCACCCCAGACCATGACGCTGCCGCCTCCAAAACGGTCATGTTGCATGACTTTGGCGGGATCCATCCCTTCGCCATCACGCCTCCAAACACGTACCCTGTCATCCGCAAACACCAAATTAAAACGGGATTCGTCTGTGAATAGGACCTGATTCCACATCCTGATTCTTTGCCATCGACGGTGTACCCTTTTCCAATTCAATCTTGCATGTCTGTGTGCACGTGTCAAGGTCGACGTGCGCGTAAACGTGCCGAACGAAGTCTGTTTCTTATAGTACGAGCACAGACCCGTTATCCCGTTGCATTTCGGACCAAACTGGCTATACGAGTGCTATTGAGGAAGCGATTACGCCGTGAACACGTCACGATGTAATTGTCCTCATGTTGGGTAGTCTTTCGTGGCCTGCCTGAACGTGGCCTGTCTTTGACGGTGCCTAATTGACGATACTTTGTTCTTAGTCTTGAAATGGAACTTTGGCTCACGCCAACATGTTGAGCCACCTCTTTTACCATCATACCACAAGCCAGCATACCGATGGCTACGTTCCGTTGGTATAAGTTAAGCCCTGGGCGACGTCCCATTTGAATTTTTCTTTTAAATGTTTGAATGAGTTATCTTGTTAATGATGCTAACCAATAAACTGGGATAGGTATTGTGGATATAGACTTCACGTACATGTGGAAGCACGTGCAGAACGTGTTCCAGCAAAATTGCGTCAGACAGCCTTTAGAAGCGAGGAAAACGTGCTCTTAATGCATAATTAGTTAGTTAGCTTTTAAAAATTGCAAACGAGACTGATTTTATAAGGTTTATACATTTACGTTGAAAAATAATGTAGGTCGAAAAAAATTGCTAACCTTTTTTCCCTCAGTATATAATAATCATAATGATTATAAGATTTGTAATGTAGACTAAACAGGGTGACCAAAAGAAAAAAAAAAGAAAAAAATCAAATTTGTCGAAAAAAATAGTTTTCCAATAATTGGAACTGATTAAATACCGAGTTTGAGAGCCGTGACTGTCAATAACAGCTTGACAGCGTCTCTGCATACTCTTGATTATGTTCTGGTTCGCCCGTTCAGGAATCGCGGCCCATTCGTCAATGAGGATTTGCCACAGCTTCTAGAGGGTCCTTGGTTTGACCTTGCAAGCGATCCTTGGTTTCGCCTGGCAAGCCGAAACTCGGACCTGTAGCTAATTCCACATGTAGTCTATAGAATTCAGGTCCAGAGAGCGAGCCGGCCAGTCCTAACGTGTAATACCCTCCTTCAGAAGGTTGTCCTGGAAGAAACTAGCCTTGTATGGACGGGCATTATCGTCCATCAAAATGAACTCATCCCAAATAGGACCGGCGTATAATCTCACTTGGGTAGTGAGGATTTCATCAAGATACCTCTGGGCTGTCAATGTACCTCTATCAAAGATAACAAGCTCGGTCCGCCCATCCCAGTTGATATCACCTCAGACCATGATGGAACCACCTCCATATCGGTCGTGATCATCAATGTTTCCTAACTGAACTCTCTTCCGTGTCCTTCTCCACACCCTAACCCGTCTGTCCGTGTAATCCAGACAATACCTAAACACATCAGTGAAGAGAACAAGGCGCCGTCGTCTTTGGCGCATTCGTTTTTGGCCTCAGCTAAGGCCCACGCCAATCGACAAAGACAATGTATCCGGGACAACAGAGTACGAATGCATGGTCTTCTTGACTGGAGATTACCCTCGTACTGCCGTGTTTGAATGTCTCACACCTGAACTGCGTTGCCGTAGCAAACATGTTCCTCCGGCTTAAATGACCCAAAATCGGTCATCTGCAGCAGAGTTATTACGACTTCTTCCTCCACCATGTCTCCTGACAGGTGCCCCATACCGTTGGTACCGTGACCATGCTCTAGTTACTTAGGCATGGTGTACACATAGTGCCAAGCCGACCTCACGGTGAGAAGACCCTGCTCAACCATACCAACAGCCCGCATCATCTCTTCCGTCAATAAATGTCTTCTGACATTTCAAATAGCCATCCACAATAAGTAAACGCTCGAATTAAGAATCGAAAATGAAATAAATGGCTTGTAAACAAAACACGTAGATCTACATGTAGAAAATGAAAAAAAGGAGAAAAAATGGGGTTCCTCTGTTTGTACGACTACCACGAAGAAATTGGGTGTCAGATGTGGTAATGTATACACAAAACATCTTGTTTCTATTTTAAACATTTATACATGATCTTTGTAAAATTGGCCCCATTAGGACATCGAAAATGTTTGGTGCTTAGCAAACTCAGAGTAGTATATTTGACACTATCAAATACGTTTTTTCCCGACTTGTCCGATTTTGTCCGAGTAGAATTTTTATAATTTACTTGGAATATTTGTAAGTAATAATAAATTTCTTTATGCCATGGACGACATTATAGTGACAGGAATACTTATTCCACAATATAAATTTGTGTTATAACAGTCCATCCTTCGAACGGTTATTGAATATTTGTGCGGTAAAAACTACTCAATGTAATCGAAATGTGACAATAGTTGAAATGAAAAAATATTAAGTTTTCAACAACCACTTTTGTAAACTACATTACCTTCTTTGTAAGTTCTTTTCTTGTAAGTACACACTGAAATTGATAAAAAACGTTTTGTTCACAAGTCATAATGATTTACCAAGGAATCCACCACGGTGTTTTTTAATTGAACCCATTTATCAAATATTCATTGAAAGGTCAGAAAACGAATTCACATAGAATGGATAGATGAAAAAAAAAACTGTCGTATCGCTGGCCCCGCCCTGCGACCTCCAACAGCATTTTTTACTTCAATAGCAAACGGCGCTATTTTGCAAAATAATGGTAAAAAAGTAAAATGGCTGGTTGACATTAAAATCGTCCTAACTAAATCTTAATAATCAATAGTTTCGGCATTTAAGTCATGAAACCAGCAGAAACGTTCTAGATGAGAGTTGGAGTTAAAAGTTCACTTCCGGCCCAATTAAATAATTTGGCCGGGAAATCGATTTGTAATTTACAGCAGCAAAACGTCAATTAACCAATCGCTGGCCCCGCCTACTGACTACTTTAGCTCCGCCCATTGACTCCGACAGGGAATTCCTCTCCGATTTTTAACGGTGTTATGCAAAATTAATGGCAAGTAGCCAGTATCAGAAACTGAGAGATTGCGTCAATGTGTGTAGCTTAAAGTAACCTCAAGATGTACTGATACACAGGCGGATTTAGGTATTTACTTGGCGCTTATGTTTAATGGTTAGAAATACATATTCATGCCTATTTATAACTATGTATACTATGGCCACAGCTAGTTTTACGTAAACACTTGTTTTACAGAACGCCGTGGCGTCTTTTCGATTGACGGCTCACGGATTTACCAATTGGAGGCAAACATGATCATATGAACGTAGTAAGGTAAAATATGACTATTCTAGATGCAGAAAATCTCCCCAGAGAGAAAAAGGGCCGACAGAGTCGGATTATGCTCCCCGTACAGGTGCTTCTCGCACTTATCAACTAGGGTACATACAACAATAGTTGTGATTGGCCAAGAATTATGATGCATCAGATTCACTTTTCATGTGTCAGCTCCAAGTTATTACTTATGTTTAAGGTAACCACGCAGGAAAATAATTGAAAAAATATATATATATATATATATATATCATTATTAATCATTTTATGCTCTGTATTTGTAGCTAATATCTTCTATCTACCCATGATGTTTCGTGTGTTTTGTGTTTATAGATAATATACTCTTCTTGTCTTAAATGCTTAGGAAATAAACCATCCATGATACCATTGATTTTTTCAAAGATCCTCATGAATTCGTTTTTGCTATAATAGCGTTTGACAAAAGTCACGTCGACATGCGTCATTGATCTCTCAGTGCGAGAAATGACGGGAAGCTATGGTCAGGTGCACCAGCTTTTGTGATGTAACTTAGATACTGTTGAAAGTGGCATTTCACCTATACAAGCATCTTTTATTGACTTTAATACTTCAGTAGTAAATTAGATCTATGCAACTTGCATTTCAAACGACAGAGATAAGTAAATACGAAATCAAAGAAGAGAAAAGATAGTTTTTACACGACGTTTCCCAATGGTTCAAAAGTATTTCTGGTTTCGATGGTTCAACCCATTCCCTCACAATGACGATGTTAGATGTCCCGAAGAAAAAAGGCCTTGGAAAAGGCTGGAAAATTAAGAAATTGCTTGCCACAATATTTTCTATCCAAAAGATGAAAAGAAAATAGATAAATGCCATAAACTTGAAAATGTCGTCTGCAGCTTCATTCAATTTGGACCAGTCTACAATCTTGGCATCTGGAAATGGGTTAAGGTTCACATTAAATCATTTCCCTAGAGCTATCGTTATGAATTTCTATGAGCTAATCGAAGACGGGGCGTAGTATTGGATCACCAATGACGTCCATGTGAGTGGACGTGAAACGCCTAGTTCTTTGTCTCATAATCTTTGAAATCTGAAATCTGAAGTCCAATCAACTTGAAACTTTTACTGTCTTTGTTTTGGAGATATTTGACCTTAATGTCTTTTAAGATTTTATTTTGCCCTGGGAATATCTCAAAAGTGTATTAGCTATGACTGTGAAAATTTGTGAACGGATTGACGTTTTCAACAATTCTATATTAGAAATTTCGTTTGATTTTCTTTAAAATATTGAACAGTCATTGCGAATTGTCTTTTAATCATTCGCCATGACTAAAATAAGTTCTTTTGAAGCTTCATAATACACTGTTCATCTTTTAAAATCTTCACCAACCCGTTTTTGGCTCACAGGAAAGAACTTTGCTCAGAATAGACCTTTTATCCCCCAACCTGTGCATTCGCTTTCATTGCTTTAATATATAAAGAGAAACGTCGTCCTTTGGCGAGAAAACTGACGTAAATACAGCTTGAATATAGCTGTATTTTTTATATTTTGCTCGCAAAACGGCGATATAGTGCTGTTCTTGTCCACCGAAAATAGTACCAGAGCAAATTGACCACTCAGCATAGACCTGTGTATCAATCTTCCTTTTTTGAGCTTATTTTGACTTACGAGCGATATATTATATATCTTAATAGGAGATCAAAAATTGTGATTCAAACTAAATATTAAAGATATATATGGTAACAGAAAAAAAGATTTATAAATTTTGATTTTTTATTTCAGTGTAAAAACGGGATTCCAAGAATTTTGTACAAATGGTCAGAAAGATGCGCGTATGGATGCAAGACACTGATCGATTATAATTTATTATGAAAAATAAGTCCTGAAAAACGTGATATAATCAAGGAATTAAACAAATTCTTGTTCATTGCAAATTTCCATAATGAGATTAATCAATCCTTGAAGTTTCAAGATGTTAGATATAATACTCTTAGAGATAGGCTCTGGATAAATTAAAGTCTAAAAACAACAGAGGGGGATATTTAATAAGTAATGCAGGTCAAAGTTATTATTTTGTACACTGAACTCTTCCTCGGCTATTGAGATCTATGCACTCAAGTTCCAAGTTAATATCCACATTACTTTATATGCTCCGAAACTAAAGTTATTTCTGAAATAACTAAAAAACTGTGCATGAGAAAATTACGTTTCTTTGGCACAGTGCTTTTGATCAGTGAGATTTTATGCTTTCAGAGATAACCTTCAGACAAAATTTGGATTGGGAGGGGAGTGAGACGGGCGGATAAGTGGCTGTGCGGAAGGACGGACGGACCTTATCATTTCCACATCTTTTAGGGAGATAAGAAGGAATTACTTTTTCTCACCTGTAGGGCAAACCGGGCAGCACTTTCCTTTGACCCTTTTGGGGTTCTTACACTGAGGCCGAGCACATTTGACAGCTATCCTAAAGCAGGAGGTTACCCCACCTTCGGTACATCGACATCTCTCCCGACATGGATTTTTGGTCGGTATATTGTCACCTGTAAGAGAAATATATAACCAGTCACAAAAAGAACAACTGTTGTAAATGGCGATCAAGATAATACTGTGAGGATTTAACTACTAACCGTTCTCCTTTTTCATTAGCAAAAGTATATTTCCTATAGATGACGTATCGCCAATGGTTATAAAAAATGACCAATCGGATTATTCATTTAGAAAGGAAGTAAACTTTGAATTCTAACATCTATGTTTCGGATTTGTAAGGATTTACCGACTTTAAGTCACCAACCAAGGATTGTGTCCCTGATTACACATTTTACAAAATAATGTCGATTATTTACACAAAAGAATTATCATGTTGGAGGCCAGTGGGCGTGGCCTGCAATTTGTCAATTTTAATGTGATGAGTCCCCCATACAAAAACATGTCCAATCAGGCGAAAAGGGATCTCAAGTATCAACCCAGGCCACGCTCAATGCATTTCATCTTGGTGACCAGAGACGAAATTAATCGATTTTTTGCTGATTGACGAAACTTGAAAGGCCATTCGACTAAACAGTATATTACTTCCAATCCACAAAATCTGAATTTCCTGTGCAGAATCTTTTTTTTTTTTTTTTTTTTTTTTTTGAAAGGATCCTCTGTTGGTACCTTTTAGACTGAAGGGTCACAAATACTTCAATCCTTCAATCCAATAAGTTAAACTTCTCGTTCAATGACCGAAGTCAAGTCATTAAAGCCCTAAATCTTAAAACATTCAATTTTTAGTAATTGAAAAGTATTTAACCCTTTCCTGTACAATCACTGGTTTTTACGTCCCTGTGATTTTATACTTGAGAAAACATTGTGGGAAAAGAAGAAATTGCTTGTCACAAGCAATTTCTTCTTTTCTCACAATATTTACTACCATACTGATAGGTTATTTTTCAAATAAAATAGACTTTGAATTGTCGTCTGCAAAACCTTTGAATTTGGACAGGTCTAAAATTTTGTAAAACAGGAAAGGGTTAAAAAATATTAAATGTTAATATCTACTAACTCATTGTAACTAGGTAGAATAGATTTCTAATATACAGGTAGAGTCTGAAATAAGAGGGATATAAATGGACTAGAAGGGCTGAAATAAGTGATAGTTCTACTCGTATAGATGATTGGTTGAATAGGGTTTAACGCCACTTTTAACAGTAATTTAGTCATATCGCGGCGGATGGAGCACCTAACGATGGTTTCCTGGCTTTTCTCACACCAGTAAAACCACTACACCCTTTCTTAGCCTCCAGTTGCCATCCCACTTAGGTTTACGATAATCCATCCACCCTTTAGTGAGCGACAAATGTCGGAAAGGATATGTGCCGCCACCCGGGATTGAGCCCATGACATCCCATAATTGAAAATTTGGAATCTGATGCGCTACCGACTGCACTTTGACGGCGGCTCCACTTGTAGATGAAGATGTCTTGCATGCGGTAACCGCACGTGTTACTTTTCCGCGTAATTCCGTCGTAAGGCCTTCGATAAAACAGGGACCCAGTCTTTGACTAATTTAGGTATATACTTAAATGAACATTTCACCTACCTCGATTGTATTCTTTGTTGTTTTTCGTGCATTCTGTAATAGAACAAAATGGACGACCGTTGAAAGGCCGGTGCAACAAATCGATTAATTGAACACCCATTTTTTTAAAGGCCCTAGGCCCTAGTGCAATTATAGGCAGTTGGTATTGCGACGACGATTAAACAATTTAAGATTTGGCGTACAATAGAATATCATGTGACGATAGAGATACATCATCTTGCATTTACTTTAAGCTGCAGGGGATAATTTTGATATTTCACGAGACCGAAGGTCGAGTGGAATATCAAATTTTCCCCCGCAGCGAGAAGCAAATACAAGATGTTGTATCGCTATCGTAACTTAGTATTCCTTTTATTTATTACCCATATTTTATTGTATAAAATCGGAAACTGTTTAAAAATCTGTATTTTTCTCTTTCTTTATCATTCTGAATACATATATTCGTATTATGACGCTATCTAAAGAATGAAAATGACGCCATCTTAGACTAACATATATGGAACCGTGTTTGGCACTATCAGATACGATTTTTTTCCTGTCGTGTCCGATTTTGCACTTACTTTACTAGAAATATTCATAAGTAAATAATAAGAAGTCATTATTGTTATCCAATTTCCTTGTCAACATATGTGCAGGGTAATGTGATGGCCATCACGATGTCCTCATGTTGTTTCGTAGACATTTTGGATAATTTAATCTCCTAAAATAATAAAAATGTTAGGATCTAAAGCGCAAGGGTAATGCAAGATTGTTAGAAGTCGCATAGATATCTGATTGTCTCCTTTGATGGGACTTCTGTGAGGACTTACTACCGTAAGACGAAGATTTGTTAACGAGTCCTTAGAGATTGCATTAATTCCTATCATAAACTTTAACCCGATTCATATCGTAAATTTGGAAAGAAGTGATACGACAATTAAATTAAAAGTAAATTAGAGGAAAAAAACTTGTCTTTCTGTAGAGAAAACGTGAAAATTTAAGAAATTGCCTGTAAAAAGCAAATTTTTTTATCTCCGACAATATTTCCAAAAGTTTTTTTCTTGAGTGGCGTAAAAAGAGTGGGATTATGTGGGAGTGGGTTTAACTCGTTCAAATAAGACTGTCTTAGTTTGCGTCACAATCAAGTCACTACTGTGATTTATGTGAAATATTTTACATACTATCTTTTGGTTGCTGTTTGCATACGGCCCTACAATCTGCTAAAAGTTCGAAGTTGTTTCCGTTTCCACCACAACCGCCATAGTCAAAGGACCTACATTTCTTCAATTTATAGTCGTAGGCGAATCGAGGTATGATTGCCTCACAGGGCCCGGTTTTTACAGGAAGAGAACACACTGAAATAAACATACTTGCAATCAGTGACGGTTCACTGACCACGCCCACTGAACTCAGACAGGAATTTTAACTTCGAAATAAACCCTTTCCTCTTTTTGGAAATGTTAGACTGGTCCAAATTGAAAGAGGTTGCAGACGATAATGAAAATTGGATGCAATTTGAAATGAAACCATCCTATGTGGTAGAAAATATTGTGGAAAAAAGGAAAAATTGCTTGTTACAAGCAATTTCTCCTTTTTCCACAATGTTTTCTCAAGTATAAAATTATATCAACGTAAAATCCCGCGTTTGAACAGGAAAGGGTTAAACGACATTATTTTGCGAAATTTATGGCCAGTAACATGCAAAATAACTTGTTTGTTTGCGACTTAAATATCGTAAATTCAGCTTGAATGTAGTTACGGCGTTAAAGTAGGCAAATCAACAAAATAGCTTCATTTATTTGTCGGATTCTAAAGTTAACTTCCTGACTACATTTATGATTCGGTTGGTCTATAGATTTTTTTATTGGCAGTCGAAATTCGCAATTTTGAGTATGATATTAATTGCTCGTTATACTGCTGTGTATACTTTCTCCGCTATTTTAGCTAGCAAAGCGTCAGCTTTGATAGCTCAAGTAAACAAAGTTTTGAGGTCCTCTCAAAGTTCAGTGAATGCAAATAGTCACCGGAGGCCTCACAATTGAATCAAATGAATGCCTACGCCATAAAAAGTAGTTCTTGTGTAGTTCAAGAGTATTGGAAACTCTGCCTGCAAGTTCATCTCCTATGTATTTTAGCTCACTTGAGCATATCGTGTTCAAATTGAGTCTAATCAAAGTCTGAACTATACGCACTGCTTGTATGGCCACATGAATTAATCACATTTTAGAAAACTCTTGCTATTAAACTCCATGGCTACTTTAACCTCGTTTGTTTATCACGATAACCGTTGGCAAAGAAGATTACGTTACAAAACTATGCTTTACTAGCTTACAGTACTTTAGCACTTGATTTAAATCAGTCGCAAACACACTTTTTTAGATACTTTGCTCGACCATAGACCTTATAAGTATGGAAAACACATTCATTACATAGGATTAATTGAAAATGCTTTTATTCTATTATAATTTACTCCTCTTAGTAATTGGCAAATAGAAAAATGAAAATAAAAGATAAAACATGAGGTTGAAGCCATCGGTTAATGAGACGTCTTGAAATTGGAATTTCGTTTGCAATTTTCATTTTGTATAGCTCACCTTCGGGGCAAATGGGACAGCATTGTCCTTTGACCGTTACAGGATTGTTGCATTCTGCTTCGGCGCATGAAATTGCAATCGGAAAGCATACGACATCGCCACCAAGAGCACAGCTGCATGATTCACACGGTTTTTCGCTAGGTACCCGATCGCCTGAAATTGTAGATAGAATATAGAAATCGCTGAGTTTTAAAGAAACTGAATTTTCTAGGGAATGTGGTCATCATGAATCGATTGCTGCTTTCAGTCAACGAGTCCATCCGCTAGTAAAACCATTTACTTAGACCGAAATAAAACTTTCATCCTCGAAATTGGACGACATTTATGTGACTAATTTTTCTGGTTTGGCTGCTTAAACTTATTCAAGCTGTAGTTACGACGTTGAAGTCCCAAACCAAATCATTTTATCCTATGTAAATAATTACTGGTCATAAGTTTTGTAGAATAACGCCGTTTAATATCAGAGCGGCACTTCCTGTCGAAGCTCGGTGTGTGTCCAGTGAATTGTACATTTGCGCTCGCGACGGTTCTTGAGCTGATGGATGAAAATGTAGAATGAAAACTTAACCCATTTCCTCTTAATGACGCTTTTAGACGCCCCCCCCCCAAGAAAAAATGCTTTGTAAAACATTGTGTAAAAATGAAGTAACAAGCAATTTCTTCATTTTTACACAATTTTTCTACCAAGAGAGTTGAAAAAATATAGAATTTCGTAAACTTTAAATTGTCGTCTGCAACTCCTTTCATTATGGACCAGTCTAAAATTTTCTTGTATGGGAATGGGTTAGCGCGGCTCTTGAACTGAATTTCATAGCAAAAGCATCCGTTTAATCAGTTAGTTAATATCGTCATATTTTCGATAATTGTTCTCTTTCTTTGTGCTAAAACTTCTTAAATCACTATAAATTTAAGTTAATGTAGTATATTTCCTATGTTCTACTTTGAAAAATCGTAATTGCTCGGAAAAGGTCGTCAATCTTCAATGTCTTGCAAGCGGATGCCACTAACGTAATAAATACGTCATGAAAAGCACAGATAAGGCAATTTTCGCTGCAATCGACAGATAACGTGTTTACCCCATTCCAACTCAATCCCTCCTTTTTACGCCCCTCAAGAAAAAAGCTTTGGAAAACATTGTGGAAAATGAAGAAATTGCTTGTATCAAGCAATTTCTTCATTATCCACAATGTTTTCTATCAAAAAATACGAAAAAAATCAAAATTCCATCAACTTGAAATTGTCGTCTGCAGCTTCTTTCAATTTGGACCAGTCTAAAATTTAGCTGTGTTGGAATGGGTTACCCGATTTATTTCAGTTCCATTCGGATCTTACTTCGTTGACTGAATTGACGTCTCGTAACGCAAAATATTCTTACTTCTTTTCATTCTTTTTATATGCAGTCATTTTCATAACAAAATAAGCTTAATCCGCTTCTTTCAATTATCTGAAACTTACTACAGTTACAGATCTGAAAATTGAGAGCGAAAGTTTTTCCTCCATAGTCTATGGAAGAGCCCCTTTAAGACGTCAATATTATGTATATGAGAGTATGTCTGAGAAATGGTGCTTCACAGAGTCATGTCGTCATTTGGCGTGCAAAATGTCATAACTGCAGCTTTATTCAAGCTGTAGTTACGACCTTTTTCACGACAAACGACAACGTGTCCCTTAAGTCGCAAGTTTTTTTGTTTTTTTTTGTTCATGTAAGAAACAAATAACGAACCACACGGTCAATAAAATCTAACAATTCACTTAGACCAAAAGATGAATGTTGCCACCATTTTTTAATGGTTTTTCATTGAGCGACAGAGATGTGGGAACTAAAGTTAATCAAAGCTGTAGTTAGGAATCTGCAATTTTGTAAAAACTGTAGAACTTTACGACGATTAGGTCGCCTTCAACGATTTGTTGCATATCTTATGACCTAACCATATATTGCAAATAAATGTTGTTTAAGGTCTCAACAAATCAACTGACAAATGAATGTCGTTTGTTTGGCGATTTAAATGTCGTTACTACAGAGTATTCAAGCTGTAGTTACGACGTTTACGTCGCTAAACGAACAATTCTACTTTAATTTAAATATTACTGACAAATTTTGAGCACGCAGCGATTTTGTATGCTTCCGCACAAAATCGTCCCATTCAAAAAGGTATAAAAATTGTAAAGTTTTTTATTTCTTCGCTCGATCTTATTGCATTAAACGAAAAGAAGAGATATTTTTTCACGGAGGTATGAACCGAAAAACTAATCACAATTCTTACAGCACTTCTTGAAAGCAAAAAATATTCTCTTTATCTCTTAAATAAAAATAAGATGTAATCACACCTAAGTCTGAAACCGAGTCGTGACTCATTGCAACATCAAAAACTTAATAATTTTACTGTAAATTAATTTATTCATGGTTTTGAGTGAACAGCCAATAGATTTGATTCTTACTGTTTTGTCATATTCTGAAACTAAATTTTGACCGTAAATACTAGATTATGGCTACTTAGATTACCTACCTATTCTGTATGATGTGCCATCTTTTCCGGTGCAACCTAAAATGAAAGGATCGAGAAATTAGAAATACGTAGTAGGTAATCACATGATTGCTTTTGATGTGAAACATCTATCATGAGTATGCGTTGTTAGGCGTTGAAACGCCTATCAATAAATCCGAGGGAGAGATTTTCCCTCGAAAAATATAACCAGTTGATTATTCTATCAATTATCTATTTCTTATTTCAAAATGGCTTTATTGTGATACTGTACTTGTGTGTTTTAATATGTTTGTCTTCCTGAGCCTTGACAAAATGAGCGCGTAAAAACAAACGAATTTTGATTTCAAGAATCTTAGATTACCCTGCACAAGTGGGCGTTGAAATTGAAGAATAATTTATGAATAAGTCCTGGTTTCAAGAAATTCTAAATTTGTACAGGGCTAAGAGCTTGTCCACTAAAACATCAATAGCATTTTAGAGCTTTTGTATATTACTAAATACCTTTACAGACAGGGCAACATCGTCCCGGAACTCTCACGGGATTCTCGCAGGGAGGGGCAGCACAATCTCGCTTGAAGCACTTGAACTCTCCGCCTTTTTTACATCTTGTACAAGAATCACATGGGTCATCACTTAGAACACTTTCTCCTAGAAGATATAATATGAATGGAAGATTAAAGATAAAAGAATATTCATTCGATCTCGTCATGTTCTAATGTTAGAGAATTAGTATCAAAAAATGACGCTTTTAATCGGAAATATTGCGAAAATCGATTCGATTAAGCAATTGACGAACCTGCATTTGCTATTCAATAAAAATCTCAGGTTATTTCCTTAACCCATTGCTATACAATCCGTTTTTCTGACAACAGGAAGAATTGTGGTTATTGAAGACATTGAAGAATGAAGCGAACAATCTCTACATTTCTCTCAATCGTTTTTAGTTTGATTTGTTCTTACTTCTTAATTTAAGGGCATATGTAAATGTCATCTGCAACCACTTTCGATTTAGACCATTCTTTAATTTTCCCGTCTGGAAATGGGTTAAGGAGCGAGAGGTTAAACGAGTATAAAGGCGTAGAATGAAAAAATGCAAGTTGACAGTAAAGCAATGTCGTTTAATGATGTCAATAGTAGAAATTTGAGCATTCGTTGAGAAATCCTTAACCCAATCCCAATGAATCCCACATTTCCCTCCCGAAAAAGCTTTGGAAAACATTGTGTAAAATGAAGAAATTGCTTGTTAGCAATTTCTTCATTTTTCACAATGATTTTTACAAAAAGACAAAGTTTAATCTAAACTCTGATAACTTAAAATTGTCGTTTCAAGTAGCTTTGAATTTAGACGAGTCGTAAATTTCCTCGTCTGGTAATGGGTTAAAGTTTTGAAACAAATCGGGTAGCAGTTTCCTTTCGACCGATATGCGTACAGAGCTTTTGTTTCGGTATTTCTAGAAGCTGACAGAATATTCGTATCAGAAGTCACTGTCATACGTACCTACTCTGTAAAGTTTTCCATCCTTCACGCAACCTGAAATAAACGAACGAAAATATTAGACAATTGACCAATCGCTGGTCCCGCCCACTGACTTCCTAGGCCACGCCCATTCCCTTCAACAGGAAGTTCAGCTTCAATCTTTAACGGTGTTATTTTTCCAAAATTTATGGTAAGTAGCATGTAACCAAAAAGTAAAATGGTAGGTTTTTGCGACTAAAACGTCGTAACTACATATTATTCAAGCTGTATTTACGACGTTTAAGTTGCCAAACCAACAAAAAAAGTTAACGAAATGGCGGTTCATTGATTGAAAGCCGCGATTGGTCAATTATTCTAACTGGTACCATATATAAAATAATATTAACCCATTCCAACACAGCAAAATTTTAGACTGGTCCAAATTGAAAGAAGTTGCAGACAAAAATTTCAAGTTGATGGTATTTTGAACTTTTTCGTCATTTTGGGTAGAAAAACATTGTGGAAAATGAAGAAATTGCTTGATACAAGCAATTTCTTCATTTTCCGACAAGTTTTCAAAAGCTATTTTCTTGAGGGGCGTAAAAAGGAGGGATTGAGTTGGAATGGGTTAATACAACATCTTGTATCTGCTTTGAGGTGCGGAGGACAATTTTGATATTCCACCAGACCGAACGTCGAGTGGAATATCAAATTTTCCCTGCAGCGAGAAGCAAAATCGCAATCGCGACGTAATATTCCATTTATTATAAACCCATTTTTCATTAAATTTCGATTAAGCTTTAAAAAAAATCTCTGTTTATACAAGTATTTCCCTTCTCCTGTACCATTCTGATTACGTTTATTCGTATTATGACGTCATCTACAGAATGAAAATGACGTCATCTTAGACTGCCTCACATGAAACCGTATTTGACACTATCAGATGCGGATTTTTTATGACGTCACCGGTTTTGTCTGTGTAGAATAAATAGGGAATATTACCACAGTGTCTTTTTCTATGCGTTGTTATCGTGTTCGAGAATCGTGTGTAGGTATTTTTTATTGGATGAGACCGAAGGTCGAATCCAATAAAAATACCTACACACGATTCGAGAACACGATAACAAAAAATAGAAAAACACACTGTTGTAATATTCCTTTTATTATATATATACCTTTTAGGAAATGACATTTAAATGGCTAAGAAATAACCAACTTTCCGAAAAACCTGGATTGCCAATACACAAAAAAGAAGTCAGTGTTTAACGGTACTCGACGAATACGGTTTTTTGCTACACGCCGAATATTGATTTTATTTCTGTCGAGTTGTATTTGACAGCCAGGTTTTACTCCATATCTTTTATAGGTATATAATAAATATACTTTACTGGAAATATTTATAGGTTTATAATAAATACCAATTTCATGTCATTATTGCTGTAAACATGAACTACGAACTATGGTAGCTGAGAGCTTAGAAAGGAGAACAAGAAACATTCTTACTGAAGAAAGCGAACAACAAATTGTAATATATTACTTGATAATTTGGGTTTGCTGATTATGTTTATACATAGAGGCCCTATGTGGCTATCCAATTTTATTCTGTGTTTCTTCCGACGCTTCTGGTATTTATCATTGTTATATTCATTGAACAAAATCCTATATAGAAATATATCAAATCAAAGGGCTGGCAGAACTGGCTGCAATTATTATTGGTTAATAACTCTCTTGAAAACACATATGTGCAGGCTGATCTTTGTCTATACCCCCTGCCAAAACAGGAATATTCCGGGTTCAGCATAACAAGTTTTTTTTTTTTTTTATATACAAATAGGATCTGTGATAAGATATTGTTTGAGATAACCTAATCCTAACCTTGTTTAGAATGTAAAGATCATTATTTTTTTGCCAAATTATCCTGCTATTATTACAATTACTCGTATTTTTTCCAAAGATTTGAAAACCCTATCAAGCTTTCAAGTGTTCGTTTTATTCTGAATGTTTCATTATTTATGATCATATCATTCTAAATACTTTTCATAAATAAGTTCTGACGATTCAAGCTTCATTGGCTTTACTAAGTCCATAAGTGATTTTCACAATAACGGGGCCATCATGCAATTTCTCTAACCATATATTTGAAAAAGATTATCGGATCTAGAAAAGGTCTTTCAGGATAGATGCTTCGTAAATGAAAGAACTAACAGTCGGGTAAGAATCAATTCCCCCCACCCTCCCATATTCGTTTGAAAATGGACTAACTCTTGTAATGCTTAACCCACAGTGTTGCCGGCTCAGCAGGAGGTAGATACTAAATCAGCCTGCACATGGATATTAACCAGCATAAGTGCTACCAGTGATTTTAGATCATTGATTGAGTGCTATTCTGAAGAATTTTATTCGGAATGACTCGGGTAAACACGCATACCTTTGGTGTTGCCTGTCCCACATGTCGGTGATGTGTATTCACACCTCTTTTTGTTATCATCCCAAACCAGAGACGCAGTAGCACAAGGTCTCTGGTCGTACAGTATACCACCAACACAGGACGCGTACACATTACAGCCTTTACACGATTGGTAGTCGCCGTCCTTTAAACCCTGGCAGGACCGGATACAGCGGGAAACGGGTACTGGTAGGGGGAGAGGAAACGGGTCTGGTAGGGGGAGTTTAACTGGATCCGGTAGAGGGGCTGGCACTGAAACTAATATCGTAGATAACCAATTAAACCTTTACTGCACAAACTCGGGATTTCACGTTACTTTGATTTTTTTACTTCAGAAAACATTGTGGAAAACGAAGAAATTGCTTGTAACAAGCAATTTCTTCTTTTTCCACAATATTTTCTACCACATAGGATACTAACATTTCAAATTGCATCCAATTTTTATTACCATCTGCCATCTGCAACCTCTTTGAATTTGGACCAGTCTAAAATTTCAAAAAGCGGGAAAGGGTTAAACGCGTATTACCAAGCGCCAAATCATACAAGAAACGGGAACAGCTAGTTATTTAACCCATTCCCACACAGTGACGCTTTTGGGCGCCCCTCATGAAAAGAAAAACGAAAGGGAAAACATTGTGTAAAATGAGGAAATTGCTTGTAACAAGTAATTTCTTCATTTTGAACAAGGTTTTCTACCTAGATAGTTGAAAAAATCTAAAATTTCATAAACTTTATATTGACGTCTGCAACTTCTTTCAATTTGGACAGGTCTAAAACTTGGCCGTGTGGGAATGGGTTGAACTGCTTGGGATTCTAAATCTGAATCTTGTAACGTAAAATATAGCACGTTAGAACAATTGAGGGATCGTTGCTATCAATCAAAGAATCAATAAACCAATCAAATCATTCATTTAGACTGGATGTGAACTCTGAACTTCGACATTTGCAGACATTTGTTTGAAGCAATATTGAAGGTTTGGCGACTTAAACGTCGTTATTCGAGCTGTAGTTACCATGTTTGATTAGCCGACCAAGTATTTTACTTTTTGTCTATACTGTTATTGCAAAATTACGTCATTTAATATGGAAGAGTATTTACCTGTCGGAGTCAGTGGGTGTGGCCAGCGGATTGAGTGTTCGCGGACAGCTATCCGTCAATTGATTGATCGCTGGCTAAGCCAACCTAGATCTGACAGGAAGTTACTCTTCGACATTACACACGGAAATTTTCCAGAAGTTATAACCAGAAACTTGTGACAAAAAAAGTAAAATGGCTGGTAATTGTCGTAGCTACAGTTTAAATGAGCTTTACTTACGACGTTTAAGTCGCGAAACCATCAAAAGTGCTTCACATAAAAGTCGGCCGATCTTTGAACTGAAAGTTCACTTCTGGTCTAAATTAATGATTTGATTGGATAATTGATTATTTGAATGACAGCTGCGATCTGTGCTTTACACACTTTACATCCCTTATACGATAGACAGTTGCCGATCTTCATCGTGCTTAATTAACGTTTGCAGTTGACCATTCGGTGGCCCCGCCAACTGAATCCCTACGCCCCGCCCATTAACTCCAACAGGAAGTTCCGCTTCGATTTTCAGCAAAATATATGGCCAGTAGCATGTAACAAAAAAAAAGTAAAATGGTTGGGTGGTGCCCTAGACGTAGTAACAATTTGAATAAGAGCCTGAATAAGCTGTAGTTACGACGTTTTAGTCGCCAATCCAACACAAATACTTCAAAAAAAGAAAAATAGGAATTCTATCTAGCTGAGTCGTTTGACAGCAGTATTAAGAAAAGGCGAAAGAGTACATGTATTACTTTAAAGGTCAGAGCATTAAGGTACAGATCAAAGTCATTATAAAAACCCAAAATACGTACCTTTTTCCTCCATTGGATCTCCAGCTTTAGCCACCAGAAACATCTGAGCAACCAGACAGGCTGCGAGAATCCTTTCTAACATCTACAAAATAAATAAACAAATATTTCGAATCGATTCCAATCATAAAGAAATTATACTGTACATACGTACATGGCAGTAAAAGTATCGTTTGCATCAGTATTATATCTATTTATCTCAAAATATTTTAGCTTTAGTTTCGTCTATCTAGACTCAAGCGTTTTAAATGGCTGATTATTTTTCTTACTTCCATAAACATAATTTTGAGCACACAGCGATTTTGTATTCATGCGCACATAGTGAGTCCATTAAATATTACTGAAGTCCAATAAAAAGTTTGAAATAAAGACTGCTCTGACAACAATAATATGAAAACAGCCAAACTTATTTAAGAAATGAAGAGGATATTCTTTTGTTTTCATTCAATTATTTTGTTTTATAATTTATTTGTCAATGTTTATTCATAAAATCGGTACCTACCTCGATGATAGCATACGACAAACGATACTTTACTGAAATACAAGTAGAAAGGCGCTCGACCTGTCTTTTCAAATTATTATATAGGCTGATTAAAACAATAACTTATTTATACTTATTTTCATATGTTGGTACTTTTACGTAAAAAAAATGATTTCAATACTTTGATGTTTAATTAACGGTTACTATACCTCTAATAATCTGTAGAATCTGTCTCTGTCTCTTTTATCTGTTTCGTTAATTAAATTAAGATATTGTTTTAAAATTTGATGAAAGAACAATTGATGAATCGCTGGCCCCGCCCATTGAATCCGCTGGTCACGCCCACTTACTCCGACAGGAAGTTCAACTTCGTTATTTAACAGCGTTATTTTGCAAAATTTATGGCCAGTAGCGTTTAACAAAAAAATCAAATTGTTGGTTGGCGACCTAAACGTCGTAAGTACAGCTTGAATAAGCTGTAGTTGCGACATTTATGTCGCCAAACCAACAAGGCTTCAGATAAATGTCTGACAATCTCGGATTTCAAAGTTCAATTCCGTCTAAATGAATGATTTGATTGGTCGATTAATTCAATTGACATTCGTGACGGTCAATTATTAGTTTTTCTGATATCTAATGATCTTTACTGACAGTATTGGACTATGGAACTGTCGACCCATTCTTGTGGAAACAGTTACCCAGAAAACGAGGCATTCTAAATAGTTATGCGTAGCACCGCCGGTAATGCACCGTGTCTTTAATACTTTGATTGCTAGTTCGAACTTCGACTCTCCAAGCACTTTATAAGTGACAGATAGACGCATATTGAGATCACGGGTTCGAGCCCTGGGCTGACCATATCAACTAACAAACTAATTGTCTTTCGGGTGAGACGTTAAACCGAGGCCCCGTGTGACGATGCTATCCATCGAGCACGTTAAAGAACCAGGCGGAGCTTTCAGCAGTTTCGTCCTGTATCCTTGCACTATCCCCCGTAACAACTAACCGTCTTCTGGGGGCGTCGCTCATATGGGCATGTGCTACGGTAGCGACGATAAATAAACGGAAGTACACACACACATATTGAATAAAACGAAACAGTCGCTGATGTTGTGACATTACAATGATTAAGGGGTTTTGTATTTAATCATGTGACATTTTATCCCCGGTGAAGTTTGAGATTTTATTGACCTGGCTTATCGAAGACTCTCTTAACATAGTTACACGCTTGATTATTTCTTCTCGGTATATACCGCTATTCAAAAACAAAACAAATAATAACAATAATAAGAAAAAAACAATCAAAGCGCTTCAAGCGCTGAAGGCCTCAGATATATACACACGAAATATCTAACCTGAGAGAAAAAATTGATTTTCGGATTATCTGAGGTATAACTTTCTGCCCAGATCTACGGTCAGTTATGGGCAGATATACCAATTTTTGCTCTAACGGTTACAGCCTGCTCACAAAAAGTTGTTTTCTTCCCGATTTGCATACTTATCATTCGATCTTTATGTTTAAAGAAATCTGATAAAGTGTCATCCAAGGATCATTCCTTAAACATTTGGTTAAAGTCCGTCCACTACCTTCAGAGGAGATGTTTGAGGTAAAATTTACGGACGGACACACATACACACGGGCGGATGGTCTACGTACACAAACATTTACAATGACGTTACAAAACAGAAATATATTTCTATATTTTTTTTTCTTCATCTTAAAGAACCATTCCAACGCCTGAAAACTAACAATAATCAAAGCACTGAAAGTACTGATGATGGACGTCCGTGTTGGCACAGAAGAGTGATATTCCCGTTTTTGGTATTTTGGTGTACAAAATGGCAATATTTTTAATAGATGATGTTTTTTTAACCCTTTCCTGTACAAACCCAGGAAATTACTTCACTGTGATTCTATACTTAAGAAAACATTGTGGAAAAAGAAATTATTTGTAAAAAGCAATTTCTTCTTTTTCAAAAATATTTTCTCCCGCATATAGGAAGTTTTATTTCAAATTGCATCCGATTTTCACTGTCGTCTGCAACTTCTTTCAGATTGGATCACTCGAAAATTTCAAGAAAAGGAGGGTACGCAACACTTATTGAGAATCATTACCAATGAGAGATTTTGTTTATCTTTTAAACCTTCTATGATCCAGTAGAAGCTTAAACCATTCCAACACAATCACGCCTTTTACGCCCACAAAGAATTACATTAAAACAAATTGTGAGGAAAGGGGAAATTGCCTGTTTCACAATGGTTTCAGCCCTATCTGGGCCTTAGTTTTTAATTTCAAAGCGATTTGAATTGTCGACTGTAACTAGTCCAAAATTTTGTCGCTAGGTAATGGATACAAATGGTTAATAATAAAAAAACATCTGTAGATATCTGTAACTGTGTAACTTATCACTCCAGCAATATATAGCTAGTTCTCAAAGTAGAAGGCAAATTTCTCACTATATAATTGGACGACTCCGCGTTATTGAAACCGTGACCGCATTTACGCCAATCGGGTTATTGGTCGGTATTTTCGCATTTAAGAGAAGTCTTTACGCGTTCTACGTGTTATACAGAATCCTCGTATTGCACAGTTGTTTGGGTGAGACAGGTTTTGAAAAATAATAAATCGAACCTAACCAAGGAATACTTCTCTTCTAACCTAGTAACATCCTACTGGATTTTCCAAACTGGGTAACACTGATGGACGCCTTCGGAGTCCATAAAAAAAAATTGTTAAAGAACAGAATAAGCAAAATAAGAGAATGTAGATTATCGATAATTGAGCGCTGGGCAAGGAACATTAAACGAGAGAGGGGGGAGGTAAGAAAAAGAGTGTGAAGTCAGGTTCGAACTAGGAAACTCTTGCGTGAGATGCAAGTATTCTATCACTTTACCAAACAGACCCATTTCGTGGCTTTGTAGCCTCTAGATTAAGGGAGTGATATATAGAGAGGGGATAAGCGGTCAATTACCAGGTTTCCACAATAATTTACACCTCTCAAAAGCGATAGCACTGGCCATATTTTCTACATGCATCCGGACACATTTTATAAATAGATGAGTGTATTTTACCATCGAGTAGTAAAGTATTATCAACATGTTTAGATGTATCTTTTTAACCCTTTACCAGATGGCAAGATTTTAGACTGGTCATGATTGAAAGAAGTTACAGACTACAATTTAAAGTTTATCAAATTTTGGAATTTTTCAACTTTCTCGGCAGAAACATTGTGGATAATGAAGAAATTGCTTGTAACAAGCAATTTCTTCATTTTCCACAATGTTTTCCATAGCTTTTTTTCTGGGGGCGTCTAAAAGCGTCACTGAGTGGGAATGGGTTAAAGGGTCGTTAAAGGATGCCTCAATTTGGTACAAGTAATTTGTTGATCATAAACATTGTTTTCAACACCCGAAAACTAATATCTCAAAAAAAAAATCAACTATAAAATGTAGTGGTAGTGCGTCGGACTGTCAATCTCGAGGTCCCGGGTTCGATACCCGACGACGGCACTCATCCTTTCCGACTATTTGTCTCTCACCAATGGGTCGATAATCGTAGACCTATGTGAGATAGCAGCTGGAGGCTAGGAAGGAATGTGATGGTAGTACTGGTGTGAGAAATACCAGGATTCCATTGTAGGTGCTCCAGCCGCCGCGATATAACTGAAAGATTGTTGAAAGCGGCGTAAAACCCCATTCAAACAAACAAACAAAATAAAATGTAGTCTGCAACTTCTTCCATTTCAGACCAGTCTATAACTGTGTCTTGCGGGAATGGGTTGAAAGCCTATTTGACGACTTTCACGCTTCAATCATTGAAGAAAGTCACTGAGGATAGCCACAGTTATCGCCCGTTAAACTATACAAACAGAGTTACGTTATCGAAAGTTTAGGCCGAGGTCAACCAAATAAGCTACAGTCGATCTTGCTCGAACGACCGGTTCTATTGAGTGACCATTTCAATTGGGTGATCGCAATTGAAATCTACTTTCTAAGCATCATAAACTCTAATAAAGAAGTGGTCGTATTTGCTAAAAACGAATCACACCTAAATCCAATATTGTCTGAACTTATTTGAATCGTCTCAATGAGACGATACTAATGTGTCCTATCAAGACAGGATTTAGCGAGAATTCCTGTATCAATCCATATTTGCAATCAAATCAGTCCTTCATCTAATTAAAAATGTGTACAAAGCGATCATTCAACCAATTTGAAGCAATAGGTTTTTCTCCAAAAGACTCAACCATCCTTTCACAATAGACATGTGCGACGGACAACGGAAACCCGAAACGGAAAACGGATAACGGACTAAAAGGGGTCGTATCAAAACAAACGAAACCGATTTAGAAATAACGGTTTTTAAATTCCGTATCGAAAGATTACCGACCTATAGTTTTTTCTGCTTTTCGTCTTTCAATCCGCCCATCTTTTCGTCATTCCTTTTGTCCATCCGTATTTAAAGATATCTCAAAATTACAGAGGTGTTGCAGGTCCCATATTCGGCTTTTGATAAAATGCATTTTAGCAATGCCTGTCTTTAACTGTCAATTTGACTGTAACAAATCAAGGTTAGGAAGACTTCTGTCCTAAACTTAAACTGACGACTTTGACATTTAACAATTTTAACATTATGCTTTAACATTTTCCGGTACATTCCGAACGATTGTGTTTAAAGGTATATAGGTCAGTTACTCTGTATCATGTGTCAGACATGAAGGTCAAGGTTAATGTCTATTTTAAAAGCAACCTTAACATCTTTACAGTTAAAAAAAAGTCTCACTTTTTATACCCCGGAAAAAGTAGAATTGTGGAATCTTCTCCATTTCTATTCTGGAGATTTCCCACTATTTCTTGAGTTTCAACAGTACAACAGCCGAGGAAAGTCAAGACTTTACGAGCTTGACTACTGTTGCCGCAATTTAAACTGGAGCTAGCTAGCTTGGAAATGCCATCGTCAAATCCAACCGAAGCGACCACTAGCTTAACCAGATTCCTCTAAAATAGTTGAATCAAATATTTAAACTTACAATTAATTTCATCGGTTTGAGCTAAACAAGTTTACCTTCTTTTGTTTGTTTTGATACCGCCCCAGAATTTATTCCGTTTGCGGTGTCCGTCTCCGATTTCGGGATTCCGTCGCACATGTCTAATAGGAGTATTCCTACAGAAGCTTCATCGCATTACCCTTCTGACATTAAATCTCTGAAAAATGGTATCTTGCTTTTACACTTCACTCGCTTGAGCCGTTACACTGTTGATGGAAGAGGGGATAGAAAACAAATGTGTAAACAAGTACCTAATGAACGTAAATTTATAAGGTAGCTCTATTTTGAATATAAATTATGCATTAAAATAAGGCCAGAAAAATTGAGAAAAAATTATTCTTGACGGTTTCTGCACCGTGTCTGGGAGGACTAGACCTCTCGACCGCGTATCTACTGAAACATAAGTTTGAAATAAAAATATATATGTGCATTTATTGCACAATGCTTTTTAGCTCACCTTACCACAAAGCGGTCAAAGTGAGCAATTGTGATCTAGCTGTGTCCGACGTCCATCGTCTCTCGTGTGTCAACATCTTGTGTGCACTCTAGAAGTCACAATTCTGCTCAAATGTCTTGAAACTTGGTCAGATTGTTTGTCTCTATGAAACCTCGCACAAGTTCAATATTGGGTCAAATTCGGGCAAAATCTAGACCACTGGTTCAACTCTTAGAAATACCATGTGTGCACCCCTGATGCTCCATTTTTGGCTCAATTGAATTGACGTTTGGTCAGAATGTTTGTCGGCATAATATCTAGGCCGAATATAATATTTGGTTATGTTGGGTCGAAACTAGGTCAATAGGACAAATCCTAGAAATGATCATTTTTGCACTCTAGAGGCCACATTTTAGGCTCAAATCAAATGGTACTTGGTCAGAATGTTTGTGTCATCGATATCTCAGCCAAAGTCAAATTTGGGTGACATTGGATCAAAAGTTAGGTCACTAGGTCAGAACTTAGAAATAACTTTCGTGCACTCTAAATGTACCATTTTTTGCTCAATTAAATTGATATTTAGTCAGAATGTTAGTGTCGATGATATGTCAACCAAGTTCAAATTAAGGTCCCACGAGGAAACAAACTAGGTCACTATGTCAAATCTTAGAAATACATTGTGTGCAGACCTGGGTCCCCACTTTTTGCTCATTTGAATATTTGGTCATAATTTTTGTCTGTCGAGGTCAAGTTTGATATTGAGTAATGAGGGGTCATAAACTATGTCACTAGGTCAAATCCAAGAAATAATCTTGTGTAGAGTCTAATAAATCTCAACCATGTTCAAATTTAGGTCAGTTTGGGTAAAGAAAACTAGGTTAAATCTAAGAAAAAACTTGTTTTACTGTAGAGGCCACACTTTTTACTCAATTGACTGCTTTTTTACGGATGTTTGTCTTCACAAAAGTCTTTGCCAAGTTTGAATTTAGGTAACACGGGGTCAAATGCTAGGTCGCACGGTCTAATTTAAAGAAATCTTCATTCGAATTTACTTGCTACTTCTCTTGCATAAATATCTTGAAACGTGGTAAGAATGTTTGTTCTTGATTTTTTTGACAAGATTTGATAACGGGTCACTTTTGGTTAAATTAGGGTAACTTGTTCTATTTTATTTTGATAGTCTTTTACTCATGTGAGCACTTTAGGGCCAAAGTCCCTCATGTTATCAGAGTAAGGGCGAAATGACTAGTAACAGCACTACTCTTCTTTGTATCTGTATCGTTTGAAGGTTTAAGCCAATTCAACATAATCCCGCCTTTGGCAATCCCTCATGATCGGAAATCATATTGAAAAATGAGCAAATTGTTTTCTGCAAACAATTTATTCATTTCCAACAATGTTTTCTACACACAAGGAAAAGAATTTTTTAAAAAATAATCAACTTTAAATCGTTTCTGAAACTTTTTTCTTTTTCTTATTGACTTGGGACCAGTCTAAAATATTGTTGTAAGTCGCTAGGTTATGGTCACTAATTTGAAATCCCATGTAAAGAATTTGTCCCGCACTGTAAGCTGAATTTCCCGTTAGTATACAAACAATATAAACTGTTGTTTACGAAAGACCAGTGGTGACATCATGAATTCACAGTTCACACTTCAAACTTCATACATATTAAGTCTGAAGTGGGAAGTGTGAAATGTATATTATGAGACCCGTGGTGACTTCTTAAATTCACAGTACACAATCAAACCAAATTAAATATGAAGTTTGAAGTGTGAAGTTGGAAGTTTGAAGTGTGAAGTTGGAAGTGTGAAGTTGGAAGTTGGAAGTTGGAAGTATGAAGTGTGAAGTCGGAAGTTGGAAGTATGAAGTGTGAAGTTGGAAGTATGAAGTGTGAAGTGTGAAGTTGGAAGTTGGAAGTTTTAAGTATGAAGTCGGAAGTTGGAAGTATGAAGTGTGAAGTTGGAAGTATGAAGTGTGAAGTTGGAAGTTTGAAGTTGGAAGTTTGAAGTGTGAAGTGTGAAATTGGAAGTATGAAGTGTGAAGTTGGAAGTTTGAAGTGTGAAGTAGGAAGTTTGAAGTGTGAAGTTGGAAGAATGAAGTCGGAAGTTGGAAGTATGAAGTGTGAAGTTGGAAGTTTGAAGTGTGAAGTTGGAAGTTTGAAGTGTGAAGTTGGAAGTTTGAAGTGTGAAGTTGGAAGTATGAAGTGTGAAGTGTGAAGTAGGAAGTATGAAGTGTGAAGTGTGAAGTGTGAAGTTTGAAGTATGAAGTGTGAAGTGCGAAGTGTGAAGTTGGAAGTATGAAGAGTGAAGTTGGAAGTTTGAAGTGTGAAGTGTGAAGTTGGAAGGTCCAACTTCACACTTCATACTTCCAAGTTCACACTTCAAACTTCCGACTTCATACTTCGAACTTCACACTTCATACTTCCAACTTCACACTTCAAACTTCCGACTTCATACTTCCAACTTCACACTTCATACTTCCAACTTCATACTTCCAACTTCACACTTCAAACTTCCGACTTCCAACTTCATACTTCAAACTTCACACTTCAAACTTCACACTTCAAACTTCCGACTTCATACTTCCAACTTCATACTTCCAACTTCATACTTCCAACTTCACACTTCAAACTTGCGACTTCCAACTTCATACTTCCAATTTCACACTTCAAACTTCCGACTTCATACTTCCAACTTCATACTTCCAACTTCACACTTCCAACTTCACACTTCATACTTCCAACTTCCAACTTCACACTTCAGACTTCACACTTCACACTTCAAACTTCCGACTTCATACTTCCAACTTCATACTTCCAATTTCACACTTCAAACTTCCAACTTCACATTTCATACTTCCAACTTCCAACTTCACACTTCATACTTCCAACTTCACACTTCACACTTCAAACTTCCAATTTCAAACTTCCGACTTCACACTTCAAAGTTACTATGTATGAAGTGTGAACTGTGAATTCTTGATGTCACCACCGGTCTTTCGTAGTTGTTGCTGTTTTTGCTGTTGTTGTTGCTGCTACTACTACTGCTGCTGTCTATATTTACTGCTGTAATAATGTAGGATAGGGATTTTCAACCCTTTTTTTGATACAAAATTTCAGACCTGTCCAAAATCTAAGGGGGGGGTGCAAATGAAAATTTAAAGTCCATTTATTTTTAAAAAAATTAATCACTCAGTAGATTAGAAAATGTTGTGGAAAAAGAAGACATTGCTTGTTTTCTCAAGTATTAAAACGCAAGGACGTAAAAACAGGGATTGAACAGGAAAGGGTTTATAAAGAGTGTTATATCACTCAGACAGATAATAGAAAAATAAGATGTTTGCATCAATGTTATTAAATTTTTGCTGGCTTTGTTCTTCACCAATGAGATGATTATCCATATAATAATAAGTTATTTAAAGTTCTAGTGTCTCTCTATACTGATATATTAAATGATAAACGCAAAAGTTGAACAAACTTTGCACTGTTAGCAAATGAGATTCGACTTTTGAAATTATCTGATAATAAGAAATATAGGTAACTGCAGAAATTGAGGGATCGCCGATGTCTAACAAAATAAATAGGCCTGTCAAATCATTTCTTTTATACCGGAAGTGGACTTTGAACTCAAACATTTGCAGAAAATTGATTTGCTGTGGATCTCGTTCCGATGAGAAAGCAATTCGTTTTCTTTCTTTCTTTATACAAAAAGAAAGAATAAAAAACGTATTCTAACCGTTCATTAAAACGTTTTTTTTTTTTTTTAATTTAAAACACAAAACTATAAACCGAAATATATTTTCGAGATTTTTATTCGTCTAAATTAAAAAAGGAACGCAAATGTCATTTCTATGCCACCGTTTATAGATATATGTTGTAGGTTATTCGACTGAACTTCATTCTTGTTTTGGTCTTTCTTGGATAAACTGGAACTTGATTTGGGAATTCAATTATTTCCATATCCAAAAACAGGACAGACTAACCAACATTTATATACATAAAAACAACAAATAAAAAATGTTCCCTTCTTTAGTATGCCTAGTTTAATTTCCTGCTGGAGGTCATGGGTTCGATCGCTGGCGGCGGCACATATCCTTTCCGACATTTGTCTCTCACCAACGGGTGGATGATCGTAACCCATAGTGGGGTAGCAGCTGGAGGCTAGGAAAGGATGTAGTGGTAGTACTAGTGTGAGAAATACCAGGAATCCATTGTTAGGTGCTCCAGCCGCCGCGATATGACTGAAATACTGTTAAAAGCGGCGTTAAAGCAAATTCAATCAATCAATTAATTTCCTGCAGTATTTGGTAAACGAGATTTCCAAAAGATAGATTTTTGCTCGGCGTGTCCCTCAATAATACAGTTTTGTGACAAGGCATACAAAAAGGGTTATTTGTTTCGAAGGTGTCATTTGAAAAGCTCCATTGATCACTCACCCTCCCCTTCCCCTTCAGTCATGGAGCTATTTAAGAGAATCTATTATATAGTAGTGTTTTGTTGTGATTTTATTTTTAACCTGTCCTCAGACAATCCTATTTTTTAAACGCAGTGAAGAACTATACTCTAAGAAAACATTGTGAGAAAAAGAAATTTGTGTGTAACACTCAATTCCTCCTTATTATACATATTTTTCTACACTATACGATGCTTATCGTAGATTTTAACATTTTTAATAATGTCGACTGCAATCCATTTGAGTTATGACAAATCTCAATTCTGCTGTCTGTTAACCTTTTCTCAAACGACAAAATTTTAGACTGGGCCAAAATTGAAAGATGATGCAGATGACATGTTCAATTTGGTTTAACTTGAGAAATTTTTAACTTGTTTATGTAGAAAACAGTGTGGATTATGAAGAAATTGCTTGTTACAAGCAATTTCCTTATTTCCCTTAATGTTTTCCAAATTATATACCTTGAAGAGCGTAAAAAGGCGAGTTTTTATGGGAACGGGTCAATCAGTTACGGTAGCGTGACTATCGGACCATCGGCTGTGGGGGCTAGCCAAGTACTCGTTACATCAAGAAATTGACGGTTGTTTAAGTTAAGAGATGAAGAGAATATGTTTTGTTTTCATGGAGGCATGAACCGAAAAAAAAACCCCACTAATTCATACATAAGTGTGATTAGGTTTTTAGGTTTATACCTCCAAGAAATCAAACTATATTCTCATCATTACTTATAATTCAATAGCATCTAGCGGAACAAGCAAAAACTTTACAAATTTTGATACTTTTTTATACGGAACTATTTTGTGCATGAGCATAAATAATGGCTGCATGATCAGAATTTTTCATGGAGCAATGAATAATTTTTCGACCAATCAAATCGCCCGTTTTTGATAGTCGAAACTGATAATTAAATTTTTAATCAGTACCTTAAACGGAATGAAGTACCGCTTATAGTCTTCATCGTTTAAAACAAGCTATGGGAAAAAAGGGAACCAACGGGCCAACGTTATCATTGTTGGTTAGACCGAACAGCAAGCGACGGAATGTTTTCCTTGGTCTTCGATGTTTCGATGGATCTGCTTCGGATATTCTCATTATATTATCCTTAACCCTTGTCAGGCTGTATAAATTACATTACTTAATTGCTGTAAAATCAAAGGACTGAAAGCACTGATAGAACTTGTTGTTCAAAAATCAACATTTCTTAAGAAATATACTTCATAAACAACTCTGATAGGAAAAGTTAAAGCAGGAGGTGTAGACTAAGATCAGCCTGCACATAAGTGCAGTCTGATCTTAGTCTACACCTCCTGCCAAATCCGGAATATTCCGGGTTCAGCATGACAAGGGTTAATATATATGTTAACCCTTGTCAGGCTGAACTCGTATTATTCCTGTGTTGGTAGGAGATGTTGACAAAGATCTTAATCTACACAATCTGATTGTCTGTTTAAAACAACAGTTGTTTATAAATTCAATTATCAAAACAATAATTAACCCACCATTGAGACATCCAGTGCTGTCAACCCTTTGAAATTAATGCAATTCTGTAGAGGATTTTATTCAACTCGGCAAGGGTTAATATGTATCAAAGTGTCATAGATATTACATGTGAGGTCTATCGAGAAAAAGGACCGTCTTTGAAGGTTAAAAACCCGTTGATAATAATCAATTGGCAAATCGCTGGCCCCGCCTATTTACTCCTTTAGCCACGCCCATTGACTCCAACAGGAAGTCCCGCTTCGACTTTGAACGGCGTTATTTTGCAAAGACTATGGTCAATAGCACGTAACGGAGTTGCTTATCAACCTGTTTTGCATAACGGGGTCAAAAAATACATTTACATATCTTGGAGAATCAGCCCCTCGAATTTTAAAGGACTAGTTCAGCCCAATTATGCATTTTTTACTTTTTGCATTTCCTATTCCATTATCCTTTTTTGTTTACTAATCTGCTATTCCGATGGCGATGTGAAAGCTGATTTTGTGTTAATCAGCACAGGTGTGCAAACGGAAAAATCCAATTAGCGAGCTCCAAATCAATTCGGATGATAACCCCGTGTGACGTCACGATCTGTACCGACGCTTTACTCTTACTGTGTTTACATGTATGAATAGGAAGTTTTCTGGCATAAAAATCACGCATAAAATTGAATAAGAGGTAATCATGCAAAAGGAAACGAAAGAGGGTGCAAGTAAACTTGCTGGCGGCATGCGTTGCGTCGCTGCAAATTGTGGAAATAGATATATAGACGGGGTTTCTATGCACGCTTTTTCGAAAGATGCTGTGCGGAGAAAACAGTGGACAGATTTCGTAAAAGTGAAACGGGTATGGGCCAACGAATTATTATGTGCTTTGTTCGGATCATTTTGAAAAAGATTGCTTTCCTTTTAAATATTTTTTTGAAAAAGAACACATGGGTATTGCTCCAAAGCTGGTTCAACTGAACAAGGATGCTGTTCCGTTATTATTTACAATTTTTTCTACCTTAAAGGACAAAGCTAAGTATAATTATCGTCTGCAAAATTTTTGAACTTAGACCAGTCCGCGGTTTTGTCATGTGATAGTGGGTTAATCGTAACCCAAAATCAATGATCAACAATGTTTTCTACCTTGAAAGACTTTCTTTTAAATTTCACCAAGTAAAAAAAGTCGTCTGCAAATTCTTTGAACTTAGACCAGTCCATAATTTTGTCGTGTGATAATGGGTTGATGGCAACCCAAATATTACGGGTCCTCTCATAACTGATTATTCTAAAATATATTATTGCAAACACCCTTGTTTCCAATGGAAGTAAACATTTTATGAAAAGAAGACACGGACTTTGCAAGAAATATCTACCTTTTCCATATTGTTTTATTCTTCGGGATTTTTGATTTGAAAGAAAAAATAAAAAATCTTTATATCTTTTTGGTCAGTAAGTGGAACCATGTTATGAAATATTGGTTGACTAGTCAAAATCGAAATACTGCGTTACAGACGAAAGTCCAAGCTTGCACAAATTAAAAAATGGGGTGCCAGACAGGATAGGAAACATTGAGAGAAAAGACGAAATTGCTACCTAGTTATTTCTGCTTTTCTTTTTTATTTTCTTATATATTGATAAATATTTTGACAATGCGTAAAAATGCGGGATCGTATTTTAATGGTTAACTATCGTGAAAAATTCTAATTCGAAGGGACTATAATTTTTAAAGCTACAGCAAGCCCTCTTAGAAAAGGTATTTTATGTCTGAGGAGGGGTTGCGTAGACGACGACCACTGGCCATATTTCATTAAAAGAAAACTCTCAAAATTTCCACGAAAGGTAATATGCCGTACACCAAGGTATAAAATCAGGTGCGAACGTAATCTGGTTCGAAAAAGGAAATTGACACGAAAATCGATTTTCTTACGTAACGTACGATAAGTCTTTTTTCTGCAACAAATATACAATCTATACTCTGTTTTTATTTAAATAAATTAGTTAAATTCAATCAGTCTTCTTTCGTCATTCGTCGATTCGTCAACCGGCATGGATGTTTCATGGTCTGATGTATCGGACAAGTACGGTTCGAAATGATAAGGTTGGATAAATTCGTAAGTGTCTGCCTGTTGTCCATATTCTAAATCTAAAGATTCGGCATCGAATCCGAATGGTGAGGACCCACATGATAGTGAAAGATCGCAACCTGTGTCCGATTTACTGTCTTCATTCGCCATTCCCCCAGTGTGTAAATAAAGCACCTCTACAGAGGCTGACGTCATCGGATTATCGGAGATTAACAGGTTGCGATAGCGGAAGTGTACATCTCGACAGGTAAAAATCGAGACTTTACACAGCAATTACTGCAAAACTTACAAATATTTGAATGGTGCGATAAAGTGTAGTGTCCTATATAAACATCGCTTTGTTTAAATTTAAAGAAAACAGATTTTTTTTCTGGGCTGGACTAGTACTTTAACCCCTCCTTTTGACGCCCCTCAAGAAAATAGTTCTGGAAAACAAGTTGGAAAATGAAGAAATTGATTGTCATAAGAAATTTCTTCATTTTCAACAATGTTTTCTACCCAAAAGACACAGATTTAAAGGATTTCATCAACTTAAATACTGTACGGCAACTGCTTCCAATTTTGACCGATCTTAAATGTCACTGTGTTGGAATGGGTTCAGTCATTTCATTGTCTAAATCAATTATCAGTTGATGAAATCTAGACTCCTTCAAATTACACACGAAACTTCAAAGCGCCGTTAAATTTAAACATGAGTGTCACAAAAGTAAGAAACATCGTAAGAACAAGCAAATTCTTTGAATGATATCCCCCGCCGAAAATATTTTGTTTTTCAAAAGAGTATATCAATCTTAGGATATCACTCGGTATGTATATGGCTTCAACAATCAGGGACAGTATTGGTCGAACCGTGTAACCCCGACGATATGCGCATCTCCTCTTTGTAGTGAAGCTTTCCACAAAGTTTCATTGAAATCCAGTCAATGATTTCCAAGAAATAGCGCGGAAACGAATATTACTCTGTATGTATAATGGCTTCACCAATCATGGGCGGTAACTCTGAATTTAATAGTCGAACCGGATAGCCCGGACGATATTCAAAATTCCTGTTTGTAGTTAAGCTTTCCGCAAAGGTTCGTTGGAATTCAGTCAATTGTTTACAAGAAATAGCGCGGGAACGAATATTGCTCTGTTAGTATAAGGCTTCACCAATCAGGAGCAGTAGCTCTAAATTTGTTTGTCGAACCGTGTAATCCTGATGATATGCGCATCTCTTCTTTGTAGTGAAGCTTTCCACAAAGTTTCATTGAAATCCAGTCAATGGTTTCCAAGAAATAGCGCGGAAACGAAAATTAATCTGTATGCATATGACTTCACCAATCAAGGGCAGTAACTCTGAATTTAATTGTCGAACCGGGTTACCCTGACGATATGCGCATCTCCTCTTTGTAGTGAAGCTTTCCAGAAAGTTTCATTGCAATACAGTAAATGGTTTTCATGAAATAGCGCGAAAACGAAACGCGGAAAACGGAAGGGCGGACGGACATGGCGAAAACAATATCTCCCCCCCATCCCCATGATTTCATCGGCCGGGGATGAAAAGAGAAATTGTATGCTACAAACAATTTCTTCTATTGCCACACACGTGTACCTTCTTAATATAATTCTTCGGAGAGTAAAACGAGGGTTTGTTTGGTGATGGGTAATAAATTTTATTACAATATATTCATTAAGAATGTATAATATTGTAATATAAACAATACAAATAAATATAATTTAGACGACAGAAGTGCTTATTAAATTTTTTCATGGCGGTCAACTGGAAAACACAGGCGATGATGACATAAATTTTATATACTCAACTTGTTTATGAACAAAATGATACTAAGATAGATGATCAAGTGAAATAACTGTATGGAATGGATAAAATACTTAAGATATTAAAAGAATATTCTTTTCTTTTTTTTTTTTTTTTTCGTGGAGGTATACACCGTAAAAAGTTAATCACACTGTATGAATACGCGAAGCGGATTCATATTTAAGTGTGATTAGGTTTTTTACATACCCCCACGGAATAAAAAAATATTCTCATCATTTCTTTTAACATTAAATGACTTCGAGCAAAGAAAGCAAATATTTTCAAATTTTGATATCTTTTTCATGGAACTATTTTGTGCGGAAGCATACAAAATAGCTGCGTGCTCAGAATTTGTTTCTGGAGTTATGAGTATTTTTTTTTCGAACAATCAGAAGGCCTGTTTTTGATAGACGAAACTAAAAATTAAATTAAAAAGAAGAGAAAAAAATATATGTAAAAGCCAAAAGTCTTTAAAAATGCGAGACGTGAATTTGAAAGAAACAATACGATGCAATATCGACCTAAGAATAATTGCGGTTATACTCGTAAGTTTACACAGAATCGTTCAATTATCAATTGATGAGCATTTTGTTCGATATAATTTAACTTTTGAAAAAAAAACTTTACACTTTCCTGTACAATCCCTGGGTTTTACATCCCTGCGATTTCATACTTGAGAAAACATTGTGGGAAAAGAAGAAATTGCTTGTAACAAGCGATTTCTTCTTTTTCCACTATATATACTACACTGAAGGTCCGTTACTTTTTATATTGCCCTCGCTTTTGATTGTCGTATGTAACTTCTTTGATATTGGTCAAGTCTAGACAGAAAAGGATTAAAAAATGTTTTGGAAAACATTGTAGAAAATGAAAATATTACGACTCTCAAGGTAGATTATCAGCCCAAAATAAGACGGTTGACTCTAGTATTCTTAAACATGTTTGTCTTATAGCTCCCTAGCATCTACACTCTACAATGACAGAGAAATGGTGCCTAGGATCACTCGACAGTGGCGAGATGGAAGTATTGCTAAAATAAAGACGTTGATTTAGTGTATCATACTTTTCTAGGCCTGGTATGAATAATTAACCAATCGCTGACAACACCCATTTACTTCTTTTGCCACGCCCATTGACTCCAAAAGGAAGTCTCGCTTCGATTTCAATCAACGTTATTACCAGTAGCATATAGTAAAAAAGTTGAATGGTTGATCGGCAACAAAAACGTCGTGACTACTTGAAAAAGCTGTAGTAACCACGTTTAAGCCGCAAAACTAACAAAAAGGGTTAACAAAATTGGCGGCTAATATTGGAGTTTAAAACTCATTCTGGTCTACATGAATGATTTCATTAGTCGACTGACTCTTTGATTGATATCGCGATTGGTCATTCTGATGTTTTCTTCATCGTAAAAAATATAGCAAGGCTTTAAAATTTGGAAAGCCGAAAGGGCTCATTAAAGTCCTGCATTCCTATCATCAACTATAAATGATATATATTAGTTCGACCTGATATGATTGAAGAGTTTATGAATTTGAACGTTCCATTACTAGAGGCGGTATAAATGAAGTTAGATATTAAGACAACAACGCATGAAGCATTAAAAAACAGTTTGATTAAACGTTCGTATCTGCGATGGCAAAGAGACTTTTGTACAGATCATGAAGTTAAACATGTTCTGTGCACCCTATTTACAATTGAGTTGGCCTCATTTGAATTTTATAGCTTTCCTTTGATAAGAAGGAGCATTGTCCAATTCTAGGTCTAGGTCTTATACACGTGAAATAGATATCTATTTAGACTACATCCATTTATAAGAATCTTTTTTCGGCTAGTATCAAATATGGTCCAAATGGGTATCCCATAGTCGATAATTAAAGATGAAGACCCCTAAGTGCTAGTATGATTCTACTTGTAACAGATTGACAACCGCCTTTTGCCTTTGCTTTAGTTTAAAACGGCATAAAGTCGCCCGACAATTCGTTGTTTAACATTGCAGTGTCCCTTTTAATAAAAGTAAACTGTATTGCGCAGAAAATCACATACAAGGAGACAAAACAGACAAAGGTACACCAAGTTTAATATTGTTGATATGCCGTTCTAGATCTTGGTACATGTCAAACTTATTTCCATATTACTTTTGTGGAACTGCCATTGTTTATATTCTTTCATTCTATTCCTGGAATAACACTGCATTCCCTTTAACCCTTTCCTGTACAAACACGGGATTTTACGGTGTTGTGACTTTATACTTGAGAAAACATTGTGAAAAAAGAAGAAATTGCTTGTAACAAGCAATTTCTTCTTTTTCCACAATTTTTTCTACCACACAGGATGATTTTATTTCAAATTGCACCCGATTTTCATTGTCGTCTGCAATCTCTTTCAATTTGGACCAGTCTAAAATTTCAAAAAACAGGAAAGGGTTAAATAAACGCATTTTCTAATGTGTTTGATAATATTTTTCAACATTAGGCACCTTCTTTTGCACACGAACTACACATAAATTAGCGGCAAACAGTAGAAAACTGACAATGTTTAGGGATATTGTCAGAATCAGTACGAAATGATATGTGCCCGTGGTATCTCGAATGCTTCCTGCAAAAAAAAGATAGTGCATAATTGGATACATGTGAACTACCGGATACAAATGAAAAACGGAAAACAATCTAAAGACAATGATCTTCTCAACGTAAATGAGAAGATTCTTTGAATTTCGTAGGGTCATCTTCAAGTTATGACGCTAAAATTTTCAAATAAAACATTTCTCTGGCTGTTTTAATGAATTATAAAAGTGGAGAAATGATAATCGAAGAAAAATGGTATAATATGAAGAATGTATATGAAACGTCATTTCTTTTTAAATCGAAATAAATGGGAAAAAAAAATATTTATACACAGAAGCCTACAAAAATCCCGTGAAATATTTAAAAATTGACAGTTCGCGATTGCCAATCAAAGAATCAATCGACCAATCAAATAATAGATATTGATAGGAATTGAACTTTGAACTCAAACATTGGCCGACATTTGTGTGCAGCATTTTTGTTGGTTTGGCGACTTAAACGTCGTAACTACAGCTTATTCAAGCTGTAGTTACAATGTTTAGGTCTCAAACAAACTATTTTACAGGCCATACATATTACTTTTGGACATATTTAAAAAAAAGAAGAATAACGCTTGTAACGATGTACTTATTGTTAAAGTCAGTTGGCGTGTCAGTTGGCGTGGCCAGCGGAGTCAGTTGGCGTGGCCAGCGGAATCAGTGGGCGTGGCGAGCGGAGTCAATAGACGTGACCAGCGGAGTCAATATACGTGACCAGCGGAATCGGTGGGCGAGGCGAGCGGAGTCAGTGTGCGTGACCAGCGGAGTCAATAGACATGACCAGCGGAGTCAATATACGTGACCAGCGGAATCGTTGGGCTAGGCGAGCGGAGTCAGTGTGCGTGACCAGCGGAGTCAGTGGGCGTGGCCAGCGGAGTTAATGGGCATGGCAAGCGATCCGCCAATTGATTCGTGTATTCAAAAAGGTAAATAAGCGTAATTTGGCTAGAGTTAATAGGAATTTCTGCAACAGTAGACCTATTGAATCTACAGATTCAGCAATAGAATTAGGTCATCAGGTTTGTTCTGTAATCATCATTATTGAACCCCTTACTCATAAACATTATTTAATCTAGATGTGTTATTCTGTTTAAATACAATGTCTTTCTCTCTCTCACACGTACACGCCCATGTATATAAAGTGCCGTACGCACTGTAATTGGTCGTCACTGAGAAATTGGACATATCGTTGCATTCCGACTTTAGAATTATGGTAAAACAACTTTAATTTCTATTTCTTTCACAACACGTAGGTTCTATCCTAGTGTATGATATTTCCGTGAATGTTAATTAGAACTGATAATATTTTACACGAACGTATGACCTTGATGCAAATGGGTACCGACAAATTAGCAACTTTTTGTGAAAACTAGATTTTTAAAAATTCTCAATTGTTATATAGTCATGGTTAGATCATCCCTGCACGCTTTTTTATAAAGCCAAACAGAAAAATTTTAGAAATATGATGACTTAAGTTTAGGAGCAAATGCTGACAGCAGATTCATGAAATTTCAAAACTCTCTCTTTTTCTGGGCTGAAATTAACAAATTCCTAAACAGCACTGATTATAATCAAAGCAAAATCAATTGATACTATTCTTTGGGCGAATTCTTTAGAAAGCTTGAAAGTATAATAATCAACTTTGCTCTCCAGCAGAACTTTTAGTACTTTGATTAACTTAGGGCTGAAAAATAACTGAGTGGCAGTATCATCTATGTTTACACCTCGATATAATTGAAAGAATGGGTTGGTTAGATGCCTTCATCCTTGAAGTATGCATCTTTAAAGCGTGTGACCGTCCAGTTTTCCTTTACTCATTTAGATATTTCTTAACTTGTAAAATGAAATGATTTTTCTTCTGTTTTCCCGTTAGAATATACGTCCAGTTTGGCTAAAGGCGGTTTTGGTAAATTGCAGCGACACAATCTCGAGTTTATGGTTATACAAATTGGTCTACGACCAATTAAGAACACGTTTTGTTAATTTGTGTTTTAAAGGTAGGTATCGATGTTTTTTTCATGTCACAGATTTTAATTACTTCTTCTCATATACTATTTGAATACAATATGCCGCAAAGTATTTTTGCAAAAATTGGAGGTCGCTTATCAGAAAAAAACAGGGTATTTCCCTAATAGCCTACGTAGGCTATTAATCTATTTTTAGATCAATCCGCGACAGTTGCGAAGAATATAGGACATTCACGTGGCGCGAATAACCGTTTGGTTTAAATTACATCAACCCAACGTCATCGTTACTTCATCAGGAGTTCTGTTCACTAACCGGTCTGTAAAGATCAATCCAAAACTGTCTTAAGCGTTCTTACTAATATAAATACTTACCGTATTTTTGCGCTTAGCCTTTCGCGTGACATGATTTAGGACATTGGCTGTTTCGCTAGTAAATTTGTTACCTTCATCTGACTATTGGCCATATGCAAATGAGGTCATTCGATGTCGACAGCCGAATTCCGTGATATCTAAAAATAACCTGGAATCCCGCTGAACCTTTCCGATATAACCACAAAAAGCCACTTTAGGTCTATTAGATTACCACCAAGACAATTCCTGACCTAACTTAAAGTATTAAATTTTCGTTTGAGTCTATTTTTCGGCACTTGGTATTTTTCTTCTTATCTAGGTTTCAGAAACATCGATACCTCCCTTTAAGTCCAATAGGTACCCGTGCTGCTTTTTTCCCTTGGTATGTCCTTGGTCGAGACAATACAGAGGTTAGTACTGATGATACCTAGGAAGCAAATAATAAGTAAACCTTGTGGTTATATATAAGCGTTCAAGATGATCAATACTGGTGTTAAACATCATTCAAATAAACCCTAAACTTATCCGTCCCAAAAGTAATGTACAAACTTGCCGAAAACAGGTCCAATTCCCGTGATGAAAATCCCGTCCAAGGTGGCGCTTATTCCCAGGCCTATGGCTTGTCTCTCAGGACCAAACAGCTCAAACATTATGGTACCAGCAGCTGACGAAACGCTTCCTAGTGCGGCTCCAGTTAGCCCAGATCCTACAAGTGCTGGTATATAGGACTGTGCTAAAAGGATAGTAACTTGTCCAGACAAACCCAAGACTGACGCGATTAGCGGGACCACGAAACTGCTAATTTTAAATTTGGAAGTAATGCCAGGGCCTAGTCGACCTACTGCGTTACAAATATTAAAAGCCATAAAGACAGAGAGGATTTGTGCATCAGAAAAAAATCTATCAGTAAATAAATCCTGCGCAATCGTGATGAAACCCGATGTATTGCTGGTAAGCATAGCCGATCCTATAGCAAATAAACACAAAGAAGCTGAACAGAGTTTTTGCTCGAGCTTTGGTTTATTGCCTAAGGAGTAGTCATATGGCATGGATGGATTATTATCCCTTGTCTTCACCTCACTGGATTTCACAGCTACCCTTTGGTTAATAATCTTTTCAGTTTGTCGCTGTTCAACAATGTTTATTTCATACCTAAATATTGCGAATGTAATGATTGTATAAAGGAATACACCCGATAAAACTAAGAATACACCACTAACACCATAAAGCGATAATAGCCATTCTATAAGATAAGGATACATCACGCTGGTCAAGCCCATTAGAGCCATTTGGACAGATAAGGCGGTAGATCTTTGAGTCACTGGAAAACTTTTACCAACGGCTGTGATACAACTCACGTACACAAAGGAAATTCCTAATCCTAAAATAGTAAATGATAATAGGAAAAACAGGAACTAAGCATCAAATTACAAAATGTAAATATAAATCGATAGACAAAAATTCATACGTCAGTTAACTATTGAAACTCACCATGAATAAAGAAAATGGGACAGGATACGACTTACTTCTGTAAATGATTGTAAGGGACTCAAATAAGAAAAAGATTTATTTAAGTGGTGTTATTTGTCTTTAAAAATCAGACGATTTATTGAAAGTGTAGTACCGCATGAAAAACTAACTTAAATATAAACAAGAGCCATGTCGGACATGGCCATCCCCCGCCTTAAAAGCCTTAAAAGCTTGATAATAAACTATGGAACGCCACAGTTGTCTGTTGTCATGAGCAATAATGTGGGCATGTCCACTTTCTACCTCACTTTATCAAGATACAGCGTCATCATGTCCAATTATGGTATTGACTTGCCTAAACATCGTGTTATTTTGTTAAAAAGTAGCGTTATTGAATTAAATTGTGGTGTTGACATGTGTAAACATCATGTTATTTTATCACAAGGTATCGTTTTTAGGTTCAAATGGGGTGTTAACTTGTCTAATTGTTGTCTTATTAAGTCAAAGAGGAGTAAAATTGTGCATTGATGTGGAGCTGAGTTATCTTATCGATGTCTTACCATGTCAACAAATATTATATATATTTCTGAATTTTTCGTTGACATACTAAAAAGCTATATTAACCTTATTATATCCAATAGGTGTGTTATTATTTCCACCGTCGGTGTCGACTTGTTTAATTCTGTCTTATCATGCATAAAAGAAGTTTTATTTTGTAAATTTTTGAAGCTGATTTCTCTATAAATTAGGTTATTATATCAAACAACGTTATCATATCTTAATGTCGATTTGATTCATTTAAAGATAGTCCTATTATATGAAAAATGGTGCTGAAATGTCTCAGATTTGTCTTATTATGTTCAAAAGTAACGTTACCTTGTTTAGATTTAAGGTTGGCCTGTCGCCTGAAAGGACTATGAAGTGTTATTTTGTCCAAACATGGTGGTGATTTGGTCCAACAACGTCTTATTATGTTATAGTTTTCATATTTTATGCTGACTTGTATACATATTGTCTTGTTTTGTCAAGAAACAAATTTGTTAGCCTGAATGGGGTGGTTTTTCGTTCAAACAATGTCATAACATGTCAAAAAGGAGAATTTTCATGTTTAAACGACGAGGCATTTTATTGCAAAAATATAACCTTATTATGTAAAAAGAGATTTTACAGATTTTAATATAATCTTTACATGTCTCACCTTAATCCTATTATGTGAAAAGATGGATTTATTATGTTCAAATACCATTTTGACTTGTTGAAACTCTGTCTTTTCATGTTCAAAAGTATCGATATTATGTTCTTATGTGATGTTTACTTGTCTACATATTATCTTGTGATATCAAAAAGTGGTGTTATTTTGTCCAAATGTTATGTTGCTCCGTCTACACGCTGTTGTATCATGCCAAAAGGTAGCGTTATGATATATTTCATTATGGTATTTGAACAAGTTAAAATACCAGTGAACATAATGACTTTTCACAAATAGATACAATGCTGTTGACAGGTCATCATCTTGTTCAGACATGATAACATCACTGATATCAAATAATAACTCTATCTAAAGACAAGTCATCTTTGCGTTTGAATATTGGTAATTCGACTCTTTGACTTAATACGACACTGCTTTGTATGGCAAATATCAAACGTGGATAAAACGAAACTACCGTATGACAAATTAGGCCAATGATTACACAAGTAATCGTCATATTTTGCCATAACCACTTTACCTGCTGACATGATAAGGCAAGATTTAGTCAAGTCAATGCGACATTTGGACAAAGCCACACTACTTTTTAATATAACTATGCAAAGTTTTGACACTTAAAGACCATATTTGATGATGATGGCATGTTTTCGGACAAAATGATTCAATGCTTACACAAGTAAGTAACACATATAAGCATGTCAGCACTACTTTTTGACGTAATTAGAGTGTGTTTAAGTAAGACAACATACAAACAGACCCGATGGAACTGCTTTTTGACACAGAAAGACAATCTTTTGACTTGTCATCAAGGTACTTGGATATGATGACATAAATGTTTCACATAATTAGACTATTTTTAGACAAGTCAACACCACATTTGAACATGATAGCCTACCATTATGACATAACAAAGAAACGCTTTATTTATTCAACGCCACATGTTTACAAAATCACACAACCTTTTGATATAACATGACATAGTTTAAACAAGCCAATGCCACATTTGGACACTAATACACTACACTTGGACATGGTAATGCATATATCGGCAAGACATCACCACCTTTGGGCAGAACAACACCATTGTTAGATATGATAATACACAGTATGGTAAAATCAGCAACACATTTAAGCATGGTAACATTTCTTTTACTCATACTAAGACAAATATTAGGTATGTCCACATTATTGCTTATAACACCAGACAGCTGTGGCGTTCCATAGTAAACTGAAGCCAGTTATATTTAGGCTTCTTGTGAACTGCATTTCTTCTCAATGAGTTCAATAATAGCTATTATACTTTCAGAGATATGCTCAGGACAAAATCTAAGTCTTTAAAACAACAAAGGGTAATAACTCCAAAATACTGCAAGCAAGAGGTGTGGTTCTTGTACACTGCACTTCTCCTCAACGAGATCTATTCACATATGAAGTTTCAAGTTAATAGCTATTATACTTTCAGAGAAATGCTCCGGACAAAATCTTAGTCTTTAAAACAACAAAGCGCAATAACTCCAAAATTATGCAAGCAAGAGTTGTGTTCTTGTACACTGCACTTCTCCTCAACGGGATCTATCCACCTATGAAGTTTCAAGTTAATAGCTATTATACTTTCAGAGATATGCTCAGGACAAAAACTTATTCTTTAAAACAACAGAGGGCAACAACTCCAAAATTATGCAAGCAAGAGTTGTGGTTCTTGTGCACTGCACTTCTCCTCAACGAGATCTATCCACCTATGAAGTTTCAAGTTGATAGCAATTATACTTTCAGAGATATGCTCCGGACAAGTTAAGTGACGGAAGGACGGAATGACGAAAGGACGGAATGACGGACGGAGACCATTACTATATCCCCTTCGCCGAAACGGTGGGGGATAATATGGAAATGTATACGTACCTGCAAGCACACTCAACGTAAAATAAAGATGAACGATCGATTTGGCAAAATAAGACAAGAAGAAGCCACCGGGTATGAAAATTGAGCTAACCAAGATACCTTTGTGACATCCAAACTTAGACACGAACAGTCCTGTCAATACAGCTGAAAGGTTAAGAATTAGCGAAATAGAAAGATTTAATTCTACTGTTACTGAAATAAAATTGCGTGAAGTGACAGGTAAATCCATTTAGTGTTTTCAGAATACGAAATTCGTGTTTAAATTAAAAAAGTGGTAATTAGGTCATCTAAATGATCGATCTTTTAGATAAAGCTTACAATTAATATGTCCAAAGTAAATCGCCAGTACGAATAAGTTCAATGTTCCTACAAATAGTCTGGTCCATTTCCAGATAAATTGGCATAAAATGAAGCAGTATCTCTCTATGATTGAGCCAGTGACCTAGTTTTTTGAGTTCAGGTGATAAAATTCAACTTAACCATGTTTGGTCTCTAGGACGTTTACATGCGTTTTTTTTTTATCTTGGCCGTTGGACCTAGATATTTTTTCGATCATGTTAAGTATTTCTTTCAAGTAGATCTTATGGCCAATTATAAAATACCCACTTCAGTTTCTAATTTTTCAAATCCTTCAGTGAGACTAACTTTATTATTCATTTCACGTTTAAATGAGGTAAAACTGTGAATTCTATGGTGAACACGGGTTCGTTGTTGTTACTTGGTGTATTTTTTTTTTTTTTTTTTTGAGTGTTTTTTTTTTTTTATTCGTTGTTGTTGTTTGTTTGTTTGTTTGATTTATTTGTTTGTTTTGTTTTCCAATTAATGTCTGGTGCCTAACCACCTGTTAAAAAGATAGAGTTCGGTATAGATAAGATTGGACGGAAAAACTTCACAAACTGCAAAGAGAAAGACACTAGAAGAAGACAGAGATGCCTGTTCTCGTTTTTCTCAAAGTTCGTATCCGTATACTGTCTGTTTGACTAAATTCAACTAACAAAATGCGATAACCTAAGAGTCATTATAAGTTTTATCGACTAAAACTGAAATAATTACTTACAAGAGATGAAAGCTACACCATTAAAAGTGGACTGCACCGCTGCTACCTTCGTTCTTGACTCCTGAAATTTCTCTACCATTGGTAAAAACATCGTTCCCAGCGCGTAAATAAATCCGAAGTCTAACATCATGGCGATTGTTGATGAAACTAGTATGCACCACTTACGGAACCTGAATAAATCGATTTATAATTTAATTGTAAGTTTCGTCTATCAAAATTGAGCGATCTGATTGGTCAAAAAATTTAATTCATACCTCCATGAACAAAATTGTGAGTACGCAGCCATTTTGTTTGCTTCCGCACAAAATAGTTCACTACAAAAAGGTATCAAAATGTGTAAGGTTTTTGCATTTTTCGCTCGATGCTATTAAATTATAAGCGTATTCATACAGTGTGATTAGGTTTTTCGTTTCATACCTCCATGAAAACAAAAAATATTCTCTTCATCTCTAAAATAACTCTAAATGTTTTCCCTATCATGCCAGGCAATTGACGGCTTGATAGCCACGCCTACAATCCTCCGATAAGTTAAATCGATTGAGATATCAAACGATATGAATTTGAATAATTTACGACCAGGAACGCAAAACAAAAGCTGATCTTTGAATGAGCCGTAATAATAACATTTATTCCTTTCCTGTACAATCCCTTGTTTTTACGACTTCGTGTTTTTATACTTGAGAAAGCATTGTGGTAAAAGAAGAAATTGTTTAACAAGCAATTTCTTCATTTTTCACAATATTTTCTTCCTTGCTGAATGATTTATTTTTTCAGATAATATCGATTTTAAATTGTCATCTGAGAAATCTTTGAATTTGGATAGGTCTAAAATTTATAAAACAGCAAATGGTTAAGTCGCAAAACTAACAAAAATACTAGAAATAAATGTCAGAGTTTAACAATCACTACCGGTATAAATCAACAATTTAACAGGTCAATCAATGTTTTGATTGACAGGCACAATTCGTCAATTTAAAAGAAGGAACTGATAACACCAAAATCAAAACAAAACTACTAACACCATTCCGACAGAATGTGTTGCCAAAATGAGTCGGTTAAAGCGGTGCGTATCTATATGAAGATGGACTGTCATAAAAGCACATGACAATGACAGACGCTCTCAAATATATAAGGTATCCATTACTGTTAATGTTTTAATATCCCGTCAAGCAAAAAAGGACCTCCTGATGGACCAAAAAGCATCGACCCTTGACAGACTGTGCAGGCTGACCAGGGTTGGAACATGTCGATTCGGGTAGATTGTTCTGAATATTGTTTCTCAAAACCCGGGAGTTCCCCTGTTGCTTGACAGATCGCTATTCCCGCCCACTAACTCCGTTGACAACGCCAAATGAGTTCCGACAGGAAGTTTCACTTTGATATTATCGGAATTATTTTGCAAAATTTATATCCAGAACCTAATAACAAAACAGTAAATTAGTTGATTACCTGTATTTACGATGTTTAGGTCGATAAAGCAACAAAACTGATTCACATTAATGTCGGCCAATGTCGGAGTTCAAAGATCACTGTAAATGAATGGTTTGCTAGGTCAATGGGCTTTTTGATTGACCGTCTCAACTCGTCAATTTAGTAAGTATAAAAGTGTGAGGATGGAGGAAAAGTCATATATTCGAAATATGAATATTAAATCTGACTAGAAATAGGTAAGAAACCGTTGTGTTAGAATCTCGACAAGATTTTGATCAGATAAATATTGTCGCTTTATTTATGTAAGATGTTTGTGCCTCAACCGCGACATTTAACACATCTAGACGTAAAAAAAAAGATTCTGCATTTTAATGATACGTCTGCATTGTGTTTGTCTGATGCAAAATATGGACGATAACGATCTTAATTTTCTACACGAATAATATATTGAGGGAAAAAACTTTTATGACTTGGCCAATGACAATCATAAGATAAATCATGGTGGAATATCCGTTTATCTACGGTACAAATAATTATAACGAAAGAGGAGTAACCTTAATATATTGTCAATTGTTCAGTTATTCATCTCACAAGGTAGCATTAGGACATAAGTCTTCGACTACTCCTCTGTTTTTTCACAACAAGAGATTTAACCCATTCCCAGTCAAAGAAGCTTTTGTATCCCCCCCCCCGGAAAAACAATTAGGAAAACATTGTGTATGGTGAAAAGATTGCTTGCAACAAGCAATTTCTTCATTTTACACAGTGTTTTCTACCCAGAAAGTTGGACATTCTAAAATTTCATGAGGTTTGAATTGTCGTCTGCAACTCTATTCAGTTTGGAACAGTCTAATTCTTTACCCTCTGGTAATAAGTAACATCTATCCTTCATTCTGCACATGATCTACACTGGCTTTGATATAATCAGATTCTGTTTTCGGTATCTAAATAAAATAAACATGCAAGATTTCCACGGGATTTGTTCATGGTAATATGGTAAAGGTTATTCTAAGATTGAATTATGGACCTGCTAACGTAAGAATTGTTCAGTGATTCAATTGGGTCCCACTAACATGGTAAAGATTGTCCAATGATTTATTTTGGGACCCCAATAGCATTGTTAAAGTTGTTCAATTATTCATTAAGGGTCCATCTTACAGTTGAAAGGAAAAGCAGTGATTCATTTGAGGGCCAAAATGTTATTGTAAAGGTTGTCCAATGGTTCATTTTTGGTACCGCTAACATTGTAAAGGCAGTTTAATCATTCAGTTTGGGTCCCGCTAAAATCGTGAGGTCCCGATAACATTGTAAAGTTTGAATAATGATTCATTCGAGGTCCCACTAACATTGTAAACGAAGTTCCATGATTCATTTTGGGTCTCGCTTTGACGTAGCACTATTCACTGCGGAGAAATATACCATAAAGGTACTATTTCCTTTCTTTTATAGGGTTTTCTTTTTAAAAAATGTATAACTAAAGGTGCCAGTCTACAGTTTTGATGGAAATATTCGAATTGGCCATGGTCAATTTCTCAAATAGAAGGAAAATGTCATTTTTGACTGCTGATTTATAGGTAATAGTGGAAACTGTCGTTCTAAAAGATTCTAAAACATGAAAAAGAGACTATTTGCAAATGTAAAACTAAAGGTTCATGACTTTTCAAAAGTGCACACGTTTTCGGCTGAACAAGAAGTGCAAGGTGGTAGTTTTGCGGATTTTGGCTGTCAGTGCAAGCATTTTTGAATGGTAGGAATAGGCATTGAGGCATTGAGATAGTGAAAAAAGTAGCTGGAATCATGGTATTTTTGACTGCATTGGCCAGCTTTAGATTGATTTACTGTCCAGAAATCAAGTAGTTTGTGGACCATCATTTTCAATTTGGCCTGTGCGGCAACTTGCGTCAGGCCGAAATTGCGTATTTACGCTCGGTTTTGTTGACCAGGCCAGATGTTGAAGAGCCTTGAGTTTTGTCCCTTTTGTAGGGTATCTGTATGATATGTAGTATTTTTTTTTCTAGTATTGCATCCTATTCTGACAAAGAACATGTTTGTTCTATTGCAGATTGTTGTTTGATAGAATAGTTTAGCACAACATTCCCATAACAGGGTTGACGACAAAGGAAAGAGGAGTAAAACCGTGGACTGAGACCAAATTGCCTTGACTTGTCCCCGGGAACAATAGATTCAATTAATAGGCGATGTATGCAGAAACCAAATGGCGACTTAATTCGACCTTGCCTTTTGCTATAGAATGATTTTGACCAGTTGTGCATTTCGTACATATTTATCTTTAATCAAACGACAACCGGACAAAGAAAAATAGAAGTAAAAGTCGCTAAACCCAGCTAAATATAAATTAACATATTTTCGGATGTCTACTTATGGGATACAACATTATTCATTTGCCGGAATAGACCAGTATCGACTCAGCCTCTGATTGTTTATTATTCTGAATTATATTGACTGATGAAGTGAATATATATTTCGTCAACAGGCGACAAAAACCTCGAAGTTATAACTGCAGCTTGAATAAGCTGTTGTTAAATGAGCGCGTGCGTGACATTTCCAACCATTACACATGTGCGCCAAGTAAAGACTCAGATCAGCCTGTTCATCCGCACAGTGTGATCAGAGTCTTCACTGTGCGTTCTGTAGATAGATACTGACTTAAAGATTCTCTAAACAACCAGCAAATATTCTAAATGCCCCGAATGGCTTTTCAGGTAGCTTAATGTGTGCGAGTCACACAAAAGCGAAATTGTTGGAAATGTCACGCATTAATGATTATTGTTGCTTATTGACAATATGTCAGTCGGTATGTCTGCAAGACATTTAACCCTTTACTAGACGACCCGATTTTTGAATACACCGAAACAAAGGAAATTAAAACCGATTTCGGAGTTTTGAAGAATAGTGCATCAAGTAAATGTGAAACGATATTCAACTCCTAAAACATTTAACATGTAGATACAAAATGTACATATTACACGGCGATGAAAACGTTGGCCGATCGTGAAAAGTGGTTTTGAATTTCAATTCGATATTGATGGGGTGATCTATCCCTTCGTCATTGTAAAAGAAACATCCTCTTCTCCCCTTTTTGCAATTTTGGTTCTGGCCGAGAACGTGGCATAAGATATTTTGGTTATTGGTCATCACGTCATATTGACGTCGTAAGTGACGTTATTTGTTTATAATTTAATTGTTAGTTTCGTCTATCAAAAACGAGCGATCTGATTGGTCGAAAAATTTAATTCATACTTTCATGAACAAAATTTTGAGTACGCGGCCATTTTGAATGCTTCCGCACAAAATAGTTCACTACAAAAAGGTATCCAAATTTGTTAAGTTGTTGCATTTTTCGCTCGATGCTATTAAATTATAAGAAATGAAGATAATTTTTTTGTTTTCATGGAGGTATGAACCGAAAAACCTAATCACACAATGTATGAATCCGCTTCGCGTTTTCATACAGTGTGATTAGGTTTTTCGATTTATACCTCCATGAAAACAAAAAATATTCTCTTCATCTCTTAAATAAATTAAGTTTTTCCGACGTTAGGGACTCTATACGCCTTTCAATTCCCATCTTATAACGTAAATGTATAGAAATGATTGGGCCAAAATGTCAGATTAAATTATAATATTTCTCCTTTCTCAATCCGTTGAGAAAACTTATGGATAGACCGAATTACTTCCCTTTAATAGCAGGATTTTTTTTAGAAATGATCTCTGTTTCACATGGCTGTAGAATTCCATACAATTTCTTGCTTCTCCGTTTGCTTTAATGTGAAAAAAATCGTAAAGACATTTAATTGAAACCAATGCAATCTAGAAATAATTTGGCGTTTAGATAGGTCGAAACACTAGCTAATCGGGCGGATGGCGATTTGAGTGGAATTCCTGCTATATTCACAAAATAAAGCAAATCATTAGATTGGTAGATACATTTGTATATCTATCGTTACAAAGATATATAACATACTTGTATAATACAGCAATTCCACAAGAAAAAAATGATGAAATCATTTGACCCTTTTCCACGGTGGATGTGGTAAGATGACAAACGGAAATTCCCCCTAATTTTCGAAAAAAAAAAGATACACTGAATTTTTGTATGCGGAAATATTTTGGCAAGGCCTAAAGATATTTGAAAATAAGAACATTTATTGGGCGATTTTTTTTTCTTAATTCAGAAATATTTTTTTCTAAAATTCAACCAATTTGTTGCTTTGTGAGAAAAGGAGAAAGAGCTTGTAACGGAAGTTTTCTCCCTGTCGAACAATAGTTTTTAGGTCTTACGTGAAGGTCTTACATTCTCTCTTTATTCTAAATTAATGTTAAAGTTACTAAAAGGAGAAAATTCGAAAGACGATCAATGAATTTTGCAATAGAGGAAAGGGTTAAGTTGTCCCCGTTTGATATCCACTTCCCCGAGAGTCACGGTAGTTAGAAATGTTTCTGAACCATACCCATGTACATTCCTAATCGAGTTTCGGATAGTTGTTCTTAAATACCCTCTTGTAGATAAATTCTATCGCTGGTACGATCATGCAAGTGCACTCACTCGCTTCAACTTGGTAGACCTCGTAACCTTCTTCTCGAGGAGTTGTGCATTACAAATTCAAACGAATCTCTTGATTTTCGATTAGCACTGTAAACCAAGTGTTGTTGGCATCGAAAAACACCCTATAACCATTCCCTGAATAAAATGACAATTTAATCACAGACAAGCAGTTAAGAAATTTAAATTATTATTATTATTCTTTTTTTAGCCGTTGAATTATAAGAAAGGGATTGCTTTTTGTTTTCATTGAGGTACGAGCCTAAACACTTGATCATATTGATAAAGTGTGAATCGTAAGTTGTCGCTGCAAGTCGACGACAATAATCGAGCAACAGGCTCATTTACGCCCGTTGACGCCGATTTGTATAAATTAGACAAATAAAATCTAAGGGGGAAAAAAACCCGATTTCCATAAAAATAAAAAATCATCCCTCAATGTAAATTTATATCATACAGAGGCTCCATTTACACAGATTTCTACCAACTCACTTTGAAATGGGGGCTTGTAAAGAATCAAGATGGCGAAAAAAAGGGGCCAAGCTAACAACGCCCACCGAAAGATGACTTCCACAGTTTTTTTATACGCCGCCGGAGGCGGTCGTATATTGGCGTCATCTTCTCCGTTTGTCCGTCCGTCCACCCGTCCTCACGCACGTACGTCCACTTTTCTTGTGAGCACAACTCCCCCTATCTTTCTGGTTGGAACTTTTTGAAACTTGGTCAATGTTATCACTTTAATTGGTAGATGTACATTAAGTAAGGATCCTATGGTTCATTGATTTTTGCCTGAATTATGCCCCCTTAAAGCGTAGTTTCTGGGGCTTATTGAAATTGCAGTCTTGTGAATGCAACTCCTGGATCTAAATGAAACTGACCTAAAGTGGTAGATGTGCATGAAGTAAGGATTTTATGGTTCATTAATTTTTCCCTGAATTATGCCCCCTTTAAACTTAGTATCTAGGGCTTATTGAAATTGCAGCCTTGTGAACGTAACTCCTCCTAACATTTTGTCTTGATTTAAATGAAACTCGGTCAATGTCATCACCATCATTTGTAGATGTACATGGATCAAGGATTTTATGGATTTTTTTGTCTTGATTTAAATGAAACTTGCAAATGTTTGGAAATTGGTTCTGTCAAAAAAAAGTAGTGTCTACAATTATTTTCGTAAAACAGCAGCAAAGTGGCGGCGTATATTGTGACTATGGCACTCTTGTTTTTCAATGCAAAGGATATGCTGCTATTGGACTATATTGAAAAGGTTACACTATAACTGGAAGGTATTATGCTTTGCGAGACAGAATTGGGGAAAACTCATGGAGAAAAGGTGTAGAAAGCCACCATAAGGTGTGCCCTTCGATCAGGACAATACTCAAGCACAAAAGTGGACTGTTGTCATGGCTGTTATTTATCAATGTGGTTTCAAACCTGTTGACAACCTATCTTATTCATCTGATTTGGCATCCTCTGACTATTACTTAATCCCCACGATGAAAAACAATTCGGCGAACGACAAGTGGACTGATGATGGCGTAAATCAAGTTGTGACTCAAGATGATACAGGGAATGCTCCCAAATGCGTCAAAATCGTTGGAAGTGTGAACACTTTTAACCCATTCCAACACAAGCCCTCCTTTTTACGCCCATCAAGAAAAAACTTTGGAAAGCATTGTCAAAAAAAAAAAGAAATTTCTTGTTACAAGCAATTTCTTCATCGTCCACAATGTTTTCTATCCTTAAAAGACGAAATAATTAAAAAAATCAATCAACTTGAAATTGTCATCTGCAGATTCTTTCAATTTGGACTGGTATAAAATTTTGTTGTGGGAATGGGTTAAGGTGACTACGTTGAAAAATATATGATCATATATAGGCAGAGTACTATATAAAGGGGAGTAACAGCATTCTAAAATCCTCATTTCTCAACGAAAGCCTATGTTGAGGATACGCATTTGAATCGTCTCGGTCAGGCGTTTAAAATGAGTACCCACAACATAGGGTTTATGGTTATATTGGTGAGATTTTAACCCTTGTCATGCTGTAAAAATTACCTTACTGAATTACTGTCAAATCAAAGGACTGAAAGTACTGATAGAAGTTGTTCAAAATTCAATATTTTTTTAAGAAATCAACTTCATAAACAAGTCTGGCAGGAAAAGTACAAGCAGGAGGTATAGACTAAGATCAGCCTGCATATAAGTGCAGTCTGATCTTAGTCTACACTTCCTGCCCAAACCGGAATATTCCGGGTTCAGCATGACAAAGGTTAAAGTTTAAAATGCAAATTACGCCCTCTATCTGTAGATCTGTAGCCCTGTATAGGTTAATGCATTTCTCTCTGCCCCAGGCTTTGCATAACAATCCAGTCAGTCCTCGTATTCTTTTCAATTTTTTTTTACCTGTTTTAAAAAGATCTCTTAAAATATGAGTAGGTCTGTTATCATAGACACCAGCTTTTGAAAGTGTTGAAAGTGTTGATAGACACACAGGATTTATTGACAGATCGCAGAGGTCAATCAAAAATCGATAGCCAAATCAAAGCAAACATTTAGTCCGGAAGTGAAATTTGGACATCCGACATCTATGAGAAGTATATTTGTTGTGTGGCTGTAGTAACGACATTTAAGACGCCGACCAACCATCCTTTTTTGTTACATGTTACTGACGATATCTTTTGGAAAAAAAGCATTGTTTCATATCTAGGTCGAACTTCCTGTCGCAGTTTAACCCATTCCCACACGAGCCCTCCTTTTTACGCCCCTCAAGAAATAAGCTTCGGAAAACATTGTATCAGGCAATTTCTTCATTATCCACAATGTTTTCTATCCAAAAAGACGAAAAAAATTAAAATTCCATCAAATTTAAATTGTCGTCTGCAGCTCCTTTCAAATTGGACCAGTCTAAAATTGTGTTGATTGGGAAAGGGTTAAAGGACGTCGTCGGGGATCTCTCAGCATGCATCTACATATTTTCATCTTTTTTTACTTCCTCTTTTCTTTTGAATAAGTGCGAGTATTTAACAACTCATGTCTTGTCTTCAGACCTTATTTTTTCCCAAATAGCTCAGTATGAGCACATAGCAGCCCACTAGATTAACCCGTTTAAGGGTTAAAGACAGTATAAAGATATTATTTCTTGCATGAAATTGAATCTACCTGGTAATATGCAGTAATCTTTCCAAAATATTACAATAAAAAAATCTTAAATCATCAGTTTGCAGCGATTTTGGTCTTATGTAAAATTCATCGTGTTTTTATGGATGAATCAGCATATTCAGTTTTCCCCTCATAATCCATTTTCATAAACCAAGTATCGAAGGAGTACACTTTCTATGTCCCCGATTTGAAAGATAAGGAGCATACCGTTGTCCGTCTGTCCGTCTTTCCTTTCTCTTATTTTGTAGGTCTATCTATCTGTCTGTCTGGCTGGCTGCAAACCTTAACATGTACATTTATTTTAGGCAATTCAAGACACAAAGCTCAAATTTGGTATGGTGATAAAGCCTATCAATACGCATCTGCTGTACAAAGATCGAGGTCATGTGAGAAGTCAATATATTAATCAAGGTCAAACTTGTGCAAAATGTAACAAACAGGCTTAATGATTAAATATATCGTCAATAAACTTCCAAAGATACTAAGGTTGGGGTCTCGCGATAAGGTCAAGGTCATTGGTCAAGGTCAGACCTGTGCAGAAACTCAATAAAAATATATAAGGTTACGCTCTCTTCAAGTCTATTCAAGATACAATACTCATATTTTGTACCAAGATAAATCTCATTGATTGATAAATTGGGGTTTAACGCAACTTTTAATAATATTTCAGTCAAACCGCGGCGACTGGAGCACCTAACCATGAATTCCTGGTCTTTGTCACAATAGTACTACCACTAGATCATTTTCGAGCCTCCTGCTGCTCGTCCCACTTAGGTTTACGATTATCATCTCATTGGTGGGGGACAAATGCCACGACCGGGGAATCGAACCCGGGACCCTATGGCTAAAAACCCTAAGCGTTACCAAAAAAAGGGACAACATATTTTTTAGAGATGTTATTTAACAATTATAAATGTCGTGCGCGTTCTTTTTTCATAGAATAACATTTCTCAAGATATCCGTCTTTGTATCCATTCCCACACAATGACGCTTTTTGATCCCCCTCAAAAAAATTTGGTTTGAAAAACATTGTGGACAATGAAGAAATTGCTTGTAATAAGCAATTAGTTCAATGTCTACAATGTTTTTTTTTACCCGAAAAGACAGACTTTCTAAATTACACCAACGTGAAATTGTTGTCTGAACTTCTTTCAATTTGGACAAGTCTAAAATTTTGTCGTTTGGTAATGGGTTAAAAAATAGGATTAACCGTAATGGGGCTAGAATATCACTCTTAATGACTCTTCAAGGTCCACTAGGAGATGCCACAAACTTATTTTGTTTCTATGTAAAATGGGGCGTACTCGAGAATCCTGAGTCAAATTTGTAGTTAGTTTTATATTTTTCGAACAATCGTGCTAAACTTAAAGTCAAAGAATAAATTCCTCTTGTGAAAGGAACGGTATAGCTTCCATTAAAGGGTTCTGAAGATCTTCAGATTCACGGAATTCGGCTGTCGACATCTCATTAGCATATGACCCAAAGTCAACTGAAGGTAACAAATTTACTAGCGAAACAGCCAACGTCATGTCACATGAAAGGGTTAGCGCAAAACTGTGGTAAGTGTTTATATTCCTAATAACGCTTACGACAGTTTTGGACTGATCTTTACAGAATTGAAGAACGGCAAGCGAACATTACTCCTGATGACGTAACGATGACGTTGGTGTGATGTAATTTAAACTAAATTCAAGGTTCCAACTGTTATTCACATCACGTGATTGATCATGCATTCTTCGCAACTTTCTTGGATTAATCTAAAAATAGATTAATAGTCTACGAAGGCTATTTAGGGAAATAACCTGCTTTTCTCTGATAAGCGACCTCAGATTTTTGCAAAACTACTTTTCGGCATATTGTTTTCGAGAGGAAATTAAAATAATTAAATATGTGACATGCAAAAAACATCTATACCCACCTTTAAAAAACACAACAATTAATTTACTTATGCTAAATGAACATACCTTGAAAGATTGCCTTGCAGATGCATATCGTCGGGAACTATCTGTAACAATATCGTTGTCTTGGCTTCCCATTTATAACATGTTATTAACCACCTGTGCTATGTTGAATCTGGTGCATGCTAAGAACATTCACAGACATATGCATGACAAAGATTCCATGTAATTGTGTAGATTTCCGGGTTGAGATTTATGGGGGGGGGGGGAGCTAGGGAGATGTTTGTTGTATGGAACCTTGGGCATTTCAATGTTGTTTGGAAATTTAAAAAATGTACTATTCGGAAAGCCGACTTAAAGTGTAACGTATTCATCATGTCATATATGAGCGTTATAAACTAGAAAATGCGTGAAGTAAGTCATACTGTATGTTGGCTAAGTTTTGCAGAAACTTTACCTCGATAAATGACGTTGACCTTTGTACAAGCATTTACGTATAGCTAAATCCAATCATCAATCTAACAATGAGTATTGTTACAAAGTTAATTTGAAATGCTAAATTTTTTTGTTTAAAATTTTGACAGACTAGAAGACAGACAAACATACAGATGGACAGACAAACATACTGGCGGACAACGATAAAACATCATACCCTAGGTCTGATCGATGTGGGGGTACTTATAAAAGGAAAACTGACGAATTGGAAAAGCTTTATTCGAACGATTTTTTTATTTGAATAGATATTCACAAGCATTTGTCTCTTCCAGTGCAGCTCATGTACATTTTAAGAACACTGTTTATTGCTTTCTGTAGTCTGTAGGTACACTTATTATGATTACATGAAGATTGGGTTTCTGTTCCTAGGTCTATTGGGCTTTCAGAGAAGATTTGAGTATGAAATCAACGGTTGTGGATATGCATTAGAATCTTCTGATCTCGTACTATGAAGTTAGTTCTAAAATATCGCGTGATGTTGGTAACAAAACTGTGTCACATATATCTGACTATGTCAGATGTTTACAATTGAGAATAACGAAAGAGATACAAAAAGAATCCATAAAAAATCAAGCAAGAGTTGCAGTCACAAGAAATTTGCCATCCATCCTACTTTTACCTGATTAATATGGAATATTACAACAGTCTTTCTTTCTTACAGGCCGTATCTGTCTCGTAGCTTGTGTAAAATACTTTTGACGAGGCCGAAGGTCAAATGGTATTCTACATAAGCTACGAGACAAGATACGGCCTGTATGAAAGAAAGACTGTTGTAGTATTCCTTTTATTATATGCCAGAAAATATTTAGAAATTAAAAATATCTACCTTACATAATTTGTAAAGTTAATGTAAATCCGAGATTTTTATGAACGGCTGATAAATATTTCAACCATGGAAATCTTCATAGAAATTGTAATTCTTCAGGATAATAACAAATCTTCTGTAAGCTCCTCTATAATTCAAGGAGTTTTAATTAAAGCCGCGTTAAAACGTCTCTGGGTAGAAATTTCAGTACACACAATACACAATCTAAAATAGATTGGCAGTGCAAAAATGTGTATAATGGGTGGAAAATCCAAGATAAGATGCAACATAAGATTTGCGTATTGGAATGTTTTATAAATGAAGATTCTTCTTCATTATAGTGTAACACGAAAATATATATGTTGACATTTGCACTACACAAGGTACTCGACGAATACAGATTTTGAGGTGCTCTACCAATACGGATTTTTTTCTGATGAGTTGTATCGGATGCCAAAATAAAGCATCGGTTTGTTTAAAGGTATAAAACATTATATAATGAAAAACCCTAATGAAGCATTATGGCCAATAACAATTAATCCAAATCTTTAAAGAAATGCAAGAAACATTCGGTTAAAAGAAAGGTCAGACGAAGTCCCCTTTTCCTGTGAAACTCATAAATGGTAAAAATATTCAAAAGGTTTTGTATAAAATCTAACTAAAAATATAGCTTACTTTACCGTAACCAGTATATATGTATTGGTTTTATGCCTTCTTCAAAACCATTTCAAAAAGTCCAGGGATGAGATACCTACACATGATGAGGAACATCCTGTGAATATTTCATCTTAATCTGCTAATATGCAAGTAGTTGTGTTAACAAAAATGGGACGTACGGACAAAACCCAGAAGGTGATACCAACATACATCTACTTTTGGGCTGCAAACAAATATTGTTATGACATTGTAAATTCAGAACAAAATTACCAAGTAAAGTCTGCTTAAATGGAAACCTCCGAGCTTTGAGGGAAATAACCCTCCGGTTTCTTTAGAAAAAGAGAAAAGTTGTCTTATGTTTGATTAAAATAAACTAGTATTGATTGCGCTTCTTTAATGATAAACTGTAATTATTTATTTCTATTTTAATTTCTACATTGAGTCTCGTCCAAGTAACCTATATTGTGAAAATGCCAATAGGCTTTTGGATAGAATTTTCCTCTTTCAGCACTGTCAGTACTTTGATCTTAAAATCTGTACCAAAGTCGTGTAGAAAGTGAAGCTAGGTTTCAAAGAAACTCTCCGATAGTTCTTTGAAGTGTGGGTTACCTAATAACCTAATAAGGAGATAAAAAACACCTATTACAGTGACAAATCCATACTCTTTTTGGTTACATCGACCGGGTTGTCCAGTTCAAGACGTTTTAAAAGGTAGTCTTTAGTGTATTCATATCTAAGTGATTATGTGTGTATGTTATTCGGGAACCCCAACAAAAACTATTCTATTTCAGGTTTTCGAATTTCAACTAAACAAGTTTTTCAATTGCCTCCTGAACTAGACATTTTCGAATGATCTTATTCTAGCAATAATCAAACATTGAAATTTTGCATTTCTATCATTGAGTAACACCTTTTTAGCTGAGAGTGACGTTCAAAAAGAACTAACTCTGTTTTTGTATCGGTCTGTTCAAGTTTGTTACTATTTATTCAATCGTTAATTCAATTGCGCACTCTTGATGTCCTATTCGCTCTTGCTTCTTCAGGTGACGAAGGTCTAAAAAGTTTGTTTGTAGTTTGATCGTCTAGTAAACCGAACACTGAAATAGGTAGTGATACAACGTATAATAGCACCTAGGTATGTCGAGTAATTCATTACTCAAGACAGCTTTACAGTATATTTTCCCATAGAGGATGTGTTCGGGTTAACACTTTCCCCGCAACTACGCGGTCTAAAGTGCGGGCGCTGGCACGGAAACTCCAAACAGACCCTCTTTGACTTCAAATAGCAACCAGTGGTCGGTCATATCAAAGAAGCTATCAGATACAGAGCTATAAGAGCCGTGGTCTCCTAGTTTTGCATTCCGTTTAGAATGTCGTTAATAGCCATACACGAGACGTCTCGCAAGAAATGAATCAGTATAAACTGATTGATTATCATGTACACGATAAGGGTTATCTTTTCCATCACAATAGAAAAGAAAGAGAGGTTACTGGTTTGTCTGAAGTTACAATGAGATGATGCAAAACCACACTTTTATACCACACTGTTGGTTCTTTTCACTTAGATAGGAATATGCCTTTGATAAACATGTATTGACAATATTGGAATTAGTAAAAAAAAAGGTTCAAGGAAACAAATACAATGTGTTGGTTGGAAAATGTCGTGTTCACAAGATTTTATTTGTAACTGATTTGTGAGCTTTTTACTCTCATCCTTTGTTAGATTAATGAAAATTCAATTGGCGGTACATCTTTGCCACAGGATTGTATATATCTTTTTGTGAGATTCGTATTTTCATGGTCTTGTCCAGTAAAATGTCATTATCAGCAAGATTTGTTTCATCATACATTTGAAGTACAGGATTGTCAGACTTCCTTCGCGAATTAACATAGTTTGTTAGAGTTGTCATTTAAATCTATTTCCTTTCCGAGTTCATTGGGCTGTATTTGATCACGCCACAATCTCTCGTTTTAAAACAATATTCTTTTATCTAAAAGGTTTTGGCGCTCTTCATTTTTGAAGGTTCAGTTGTGCTTTTTTGTTGTTGTTGTTGCTTTTATCAATCACGGAATCTAAAGAAAGTTATAATAAGTTCTTTAGCTTCAAACTGATCCTGTTATATATTGGTATACCATGTTTCGGTTAGAACTTCGAAATAATGTTTATGGTTTGGGAGTAATTTCCAACAAGTTCATCAAATATAAGGGCCAGGGTCTTTTAGTTTCAAAAGAAGTTTTAAAGAGTACCACCTTTCTTCCTATGACAATTAACAGAGTATAGTGTCATCATATGGGTACACTTGATTAAAATCTACTAAGGGATGTTAGATACCAACTTTAAAAGCTCTCTTTTTCTTTCATAGAATATTTTTCGTGTATATTGTTTTATTGTTCTTTTTTCTTTTATTTTTGTCCTGACATTAGGCTATTATTATGTTTGTGCTTTATTCTAAATTTGGATTATATTCATTATTGACCAGATTCAAAATGAATAGCTTAAACAGGATTTATTATCTACAAGACGCAATATCTTGGGTTTTGTTTTGTACTATTGTAATAATTATTTATTGTCACTGAGTATTGTTGTTAACAAATTTTTGTTACTTGCCAAGTTGGATGCGGGTCTCTTCTTTCTTTTAACACTTGATTTGCAGCAAATAAGTCAGGGAATTTCTACAATTAGTGAAATAGGAAGTCTATAATATTCCCTTTTTATAAGAACATAGAATATTCTAGCCTTTCCTATTAGATTCAAGGAAAACCAATGTACATCATACCACACCCCTTGAAATGAAAATAATGTCTATGGAATAAATCTTAGAATCTTCCACAATGGCTTCATCACTAATTTCATCAGTTCGTATGGGTATATCTCGAAATCAGTGTTCATATTCATTTATCAAGTGTTTCGACTCTTCCTGTCGAAATGGCTTAATAAGAAAGTTTGTTGTCCATGTTTTTCAGTATTTCAGAGCAAAGTTTACGAAATAAATAACTTGGCTCTCAATTATCAAATTAATAACTATATTGATTTCAGACGCATCATAGAAGGTGATTAAGCTTGAACTGGAATTCATTGGGTAAATACGTTATCTGTCGTTTGCGGCGTTTGTGGTGTACATGACGTATCAATTATGACATTTGCTCCTACTAGCCGATTCATTCGCTAAAATGGAATTTACAGAGAATTTGGTAGATTTAACATGAAGAAAGATTTTCCTAAATCCAGTTTTCGTTTTCATGTAAATCTGTTCAAGATTTTTAACAGGGTCATAGTTATAGCTTTGTTCAACGCGATGTCTTTTGTAAATTGCAAAGGCGTTCTCTATCAAGGCAATCAGATACTTTAAATAAGTAAAGTTCAATGATCTTTTGGCCATTTCACATTTTTTGCGCCCTTTTTAAACTGAAAGGAGTAATCATCAACCTCTCTTTTCTTGAAATGGAGGAACAAGTACAATATACTTTGTAACCTCAAAATTGTATTCAGCCACACGCTTGGGCTAATTTACTCTCTCTTGAATATCCAATTCTTTAATTCTTAATTTAAGTTATCTTTCTTATCTCTGTTTTTCTCTCTATTTTCTTTCGCTTAGTCGTTCCCTTTCTCTCTATGGTCTTCTCCTGTTTGTTTTATTAACAGTTGAATCAAAATAAATATGCATCTATGTATATTTTATTCTTTTTATTTGTCTTTTTAATCCCTGGTTAGTCCCCAATTTCTGTAACAAACTAAGTGTTACTAGAAAGAGAAAGCCAGCAACGAACTATACAACTAACAAAATTTATTTACGATAATATACAAAAAAATACATTTATTACAATAGTACAAAACAAAACTTTGATAATAAGTCCTTTAGAGAATAATTCCTATTTCAAATATTATATTTATTACCTAGTTAACAATAAATATAATCCAAATGCAGAATAAAGCATAATCACAATAATCCCTTTTAATCTGACAATTTCGTAATCTGACAATTTCGAATAACTTAATTAACCAACAAAGCTATAAGACATAGACTTAAAATATTGTACCCTTTTCTTTTTAGATAGAATTTTCCATTGGTTACAAGCCGCCGCGATAAGACTGAAATACTGTTAAACGTGGCGTTAAACCCCAATCAATCAATCGATCCATTGGTTACATCATTTCTAAGGATTCTCACTCTAGGATTCTTTACTTATGAAACAGTGTTATCAGGATTTTGATTATCTCAACGAAAAAAATCTTAACTAATTCAAATGGATAATGGCTATTTAACTTTGTTTGAATTTATCCTATTTTATTTGATAAGTTATAACATTTTAGGCATCATTTGCATTATCAAATATAAACCTTTGTTTAATTTACGTACGTTACCATTTATACTTTTTATACTTAAAATGCAGGTATCTTTATGCAGACACGCATTATTAAACACAAAAACTACAAGATCATTTGCAATGTAAGACCTTAATTTACACTCCCTCCATTTATCTTTAAATTTGTAAGTGTTAACCCTTTTGTAAAACTATCCTTTTTTCTCAAGACACGGAGACAGAATATTTGAAATCGGCTTTACGCAGGAAACTAGGTATTTAGGCATTGTTAATTAAAAATTGCATTAATGATAATCGGGTTCTTGAATATCTTCAATACGCCTTCAGACGGTCCTTAGAACATATAGTTGCGTGTTTCTGATAGACCCTACAAATATTGTTTCAAATAAACCATTTTTGGCTGACAAGAACTTCTTCGATAGCAAGAGAAGTAAAGCGGGGTCAATCGAAATGTGAAAAGAGTTAAAGAAAAGGTACTTACAACATACTTACATTAAATGGTAACTAAAGTGATACAGTGTTGGATATAATCTTGTAATCATCGACACGTTAAAGATTGAAAACAAATGTTATGGATCAAATCCATGTCGGTAAGCTGTATCGTCTTCCTAGCTTTATTGTTAAATATGTTTAAAGATGAGCTTATTTGTTTGAAAGGGGTTTAACACCACTTGTAACAATTTTTCGGTCATATCATGCGGTTGGAGCACCTAACAATAGATTCCTGGTATATTTCGCGAGATGTACCACCATCTAAGCTTTTCCTAGCCTTCAGCTGCTATCACATTTATTTTTAAGATTATCCACCCATTGGTGAGAGACAATGTCGGAAAGGATATGTGCAGCCGCTGGGGATCAAAACGAAAAAAAGCACGATAAAAAATATTTTTATTTTAAAAAATCAGACATATGTTAACGAACAAAATTCTGATTTAATCTTTGCCTCCCGTTGATTTTTGAACCGTTTGATTTTATTTTCCTTAATTTCTATTACCCTTGACCACACAATACCACATATTGGGCTATATAGGGAATATTACCACAGTGTCTTTTTCTATGCGTTGTTATCGTGTTCGAGAAGCTCGTGTAGGTATTTTTTATTGGATGAGACCGAAGGTCGAATCCAATAAAAATGCCTACACACGATTCGGGAACACAATAACGACAAATAGAAAAACACACTGTTGTAGTATTCCTTTCATTATATACCTTTTAGGACATGACATTTAAGAAAATTCTTTTAAATGATTAAAAACAACCAACTGTCCGAAAAAAACCCGAACGTCAATGCACAAAAGAGTAGTCCGTATTTAACGGTACTCGACGAATAAGGTTTTTTGGTACACGCCGAATATTGATTTTTTTCCTGTCGAGTTGTATTAGATAGCCAGATTTTAATCCATATGTTTTATAGGTATATTATAAAAGAAAATTATTTTAAAAAAAAAAAACATTTTCGAAAAGGGAGAACATTTTCATAACAACGAGTTTATGCTTTTGTCGACGTTTTCTAAATTTGCAAACACTTTAAAATGTCGTCTTATGCCATCACCACAAGAGAAAATTTTATACTGGTTCAAAATAAAAGAAGCTGCACACGACATGTCAAACTGCGCTTAAATTGGATAAGAAGTGCCAAGCAGGGTAGAAACATTATAATTAATTTCTGCTTTTCCCACAAAGTTTTGCATGATCGTATTTCTTCAGGGCATCAGAAAGCGTCATTGTGTGGTAATGAGTTAAGCTTCTTTAAATTCATACCATAGTATAATTCTCTCAATATTTTTGTCGAAATTGTTATCTTTGTTGTTGTTTTTGTTGTTTACATAAATATATTCCAGTCTCTGTTGTTCAAAAATCTTTTGCCTGTATTTTAGTATAAAAAGAGCTTTTCATAGCTGTTCATAGCTTTTCATTCAACAATTTCGAAAGAATGATACCAATTCTCGTGGCTTCTCGTATTGAAGACAAGAAATAGAATAAAATGATCACGATGAAACACTTATCATTTCGTCATTTATATATCAACATGTAATTTGTCCTATTTTCCCCTTTTGAAAGTTATTGGTCTGCACGACCGTTCAAATTATGCATAACCCATTCCTCTAAAACCTATTCCAGGCTTCAAAAGTGGCGAATCATGCTTGCCTCTAGTGTGGTTATGATGCCCGATTATGGGTTTCTGTACGCAATGGGAGCATTGTTCCTACCTATGTTAGATAAGTTCCAGGAGAGTAGGACGAAAGTGGCAGCCGTACAGTCAACTTTGATAGGAATGAATGGAGTGGCATGTAAGTATACTTCACCTAGGATAACATGGCACTTATTTACAAACAAAAAGAATAATATTGCAACATCGGCGACAGTGTTGTTATAACCAATTAGCCTCTTATTAAGCAGTCACGGTTCATAAGCTTTAATTTCTAACTTGCATCATGTGATAGTAGCTGCAAATCTGTCTTTATCAGCTAACATATTATCGCCGACGGATTTATTATCTGAAAAACTCCGGATAGAAGTTTAACTTTATTCATTGCACAACATATAAGTTTTATGGTCGATATACGTTTTTTTATCAGTAAATTCACATGCTGTTAACGCACTCCCATTTAGTTATTTTGATAACATCGACTCTGGTCAATCTCAAAATATCAAAAGTAATTTTCCCCGCAAAAATCGATTGTTCTAAATGTTATTGCAATCTATTCAAAATTATGTACGATAATAAGAAGTTTACGCATTGATAAGTATGAATGCGTAAGAATTAATTTCCCATCAAACATGTGGAGGCTTTTTTTAAAAACGGCGACCTTCCTAAGAAAAATCATAAGTGTGACGTCATTTCACTTAGCGTTAAACAATTATTTGACACTGCAAATGGTGACGACCTTTTAATCGTAAATCAATCATTTATTTAACATTTTCCAAATGACAAACCTTTAGATTTGTCAAAGTGCAAAGAAGTTGCAGAAGACATATCACAAAACGTCCAAACTTACAAAAGAAAGCAAAGAGGGTAGTAAACATTATTAGAAATAAAACAAGAGGCCTTTGAGGGTCTGAGACGCTCTACTTGCTATAGAGTTTTCCCTTCAAGGTAATCTAATATTCGAGAAAGTTAGATGCTTATAGAAGAGAGCATAAAATGAAAATAACAAATTGGACTTTTTCCCTTTAATTATTTCGGGAAACACTCCTTAAGGCCCCTTTTCCCATGTTCATGATAGATCCACACCAATTCCAAAAAGAAGTTTCCTTACAATCCTTCAAGAACAACAGGTCTCGGCTTCGATTCCCAAGAGCGCCTATTAAACTCGGTTCTTTCATTAGCCCAGACCTTAGGTGCACATGTAAGATTGCGTCCCTGACAAGACAGAGTTCAAGGTAAAGAAATTGTTTGTATCTTAACCCAATACCACACCCATACCTTTCTATATTCAAAGGACTAGCAGACGACATTATAAAGTAAATGCAATTTTGAAAAAAAAGTAGCCATCCTTTATAATAGAAAGTATTGCGGAAAAAGGAGAAATTGCTTCTTTGTCCACAATGTTTTTCTCAGCTTTAAATGAAGAGGGACGTAATAATCAGGGATTGTACGGTAAAGGGTTTATACTAAAACCGTTAAGTTACAAGACATGAGGACCTCTTTTTGCATATGATGACTTCTTCTAAATTAGATATTAAATACTCGTTTTTAAGCATTTTGATAGACCATTAACATCCAATACATATACTTTATTACTAATAATTTCTACCTGAGCCATCAACTGTATCCAGTATGGGCGAGTGTGCGAGAAAGAAGAAGGGCGAAAGGAGGGAAAGAGAGCGTGAGAGTGATATGGTATGGATGAGACCGACCTTGTAATTACATTATGTATTGAATTTGTATGTGACTATGTACTATGTACTCGTCTAATAAAATGTTTGTTCTGTTCTGTTCTGTTCCGTTTTGATAAACGAAACTGATATTAATTTTGAAATACTTTGACCACAACTTTAAATCATTAGGAAATCCATCGGCGGACTCCACGGAGAGTCTCGCTGTTTACACTCTATTCCTACCTTGAGTGACGGTACGTAATCAAGTATCGTGAGTTACCAACGATGTAGACATTCATTCGTACTATTTTCCTTGGAGTTGTGGAGCATGTACTTAAGTCGGAAGGACGGACGGACAAAGCGGTGACTATATGCTCGACTTCAAAATGCATTTAATCAGGTGTTTGTTTTTACTCTTCATGTCTTGTAATACAGTCGTCATATGCAGTACTAAAATAAACCTTTCGCTCACTTCAAAATCTCTTTACAGGCAAACTGTGGAATAATTCATAGGTAAGGTTAGGTCTATTTGCAGTTTGAATTTCATTTTTTTCCTCATGCTTTAGACGAATTACCTAACTTTTTTTTATCTTATATATAAGTTTGAATGAAACCCTATATATGAAACGATCAATCAAGCTAACAAACAACATACTTCTGTTTTATTTAGGTCCGTAAGAATTCAAAGATTCACAACACACCGATTAAAAGAATTTTCTCTGTACTCTGATTACCATCCGCTGTTTAAAGCACTGCTTTTGGCCTTATATACATTTCTAAACCCATTCGTAGTAGATACTAACTAAACATCACGTTCTTTAGATGCTCAGATTTCAGTTTGCGACATTTTACGACATGTCGTAAATGTTACGCCATTTCTTAAATGATGACGTCATAAACAATATACCTAAAGCCCTATCTTCCGACTAGACTTTCTTATTGAAATGCTAAGATCAACATCTCCTTCGAAATTTTTGACTGAGATTTCGTACAAGTGATCACTAAAAAACCGATTCGCGCTGTCTTAGAATCGCCGGAATCTAATCCTAAAATAATCAGTTTGATTGAAGCTCGTATAAAAATTATCATTTTGACTTCATTATGACAAAACAACTACGTCAATATATTACTCTACCAAGTAGTCCACTCGTATCGGATTAGCAGGTTATATTTTCAGGCCATATTGAACAATATTGATGTCCATATGCAGCCTTCAACCCATTCCAACACAATGGCGCTTTAAAACGCCCCTCAAATTAAAATCCTTTGAAAACATTATGGATAACGAAGAAATTGCTTGTAACAAGCAATTTCTTCATTTTCCTAAATGTTTTCTACCCTGTAAGACAAATATTTTGAAGGTTTCATCAACTTACAATAATTCTTGTTCTCTGCAACTTTTTTGAATTTGGACTGGTCTAAAATTTTATCGCGAGGGAATGGGTTAAAGTAAGCGAAACTCTAGGTATGTTCGGTAGTTTATCCATGTTGTTTAATTGAAAAGATGACCAGTATAGTTTTCAAGCACGTATCGTTGAAATAAACAGGACATATTCCTAACCATGAGTTCCTCTTTCACGGGCGAATATCAAAAATTGTTAAGTCGTTTTAAACGGAGATGAGGCTTAATGAATTTGATTAAAAAGCTCACTTGGTGTTTCTAGCAGTAGAGATTTTAGAAAATGTTGTTGTTGTTGTTGTTGTTTTGGGGGGTTTTTTTGTTGTCCCCGTTTCTTTTCTAAATATGAAACGTTATAATTTTACGGTTTGCGGAAATGATTCTTTTTTAGAAGTTGTGTCGCTTTCGTCCTAAACTTATTTATGGTAATAATCCTTATTGCAGTACATTATCTTACAAATTTCAGAACGTACGATGAATTTGCCTATACTTTGCTTTTAACTGGCTTTAGCGACCCTTTGAAATGCCTTTAATTTATCTGGAGTCTGATAGATCTAGTGGATAAATGTCTGGAAAAGGAAAAACTGAGGCTGTACAAAAATAATCTAAACAATTTGTTGCATTTCGTATTTCACAATTGTAATGAATAACTTTTGAAAAAAGAAAAAAAAGGAATTATATTTTGCGTTACGAGACGCCAAAAAAATCAGCGAAGTACAACCCGAACGGGAACGGAATTCATCGGCTAAATACGTCATCTGTTGATTACACCGAAATTTACTTTCTTTATAGTTTCCATGACGTAACCATTACGAAATTAGCTTACACTAGCAATACAGTCGTTATCGACCTCACTCGAAGATAAACTACCTCACCGGATAAATTCCGATGTTCAAAGTAGGGCATAGGGAATATATCAAATTGAATTGAATTTATAGTGGATTTAGTAGATTTTTTTTACACGAAGAAAAAACTTTTATCGTTCAAATTACATTACTACTAATGGAAAAGCGGACATTTTTCCTGTTTAAAATTTTCATGAAAATCTGTTTAAGAGCAGATAAGTTCAAGTGAGGTGATAACTAATTATTTTTTCCAAAAAAGACTAGAAATGGTAAATAGGACCGTAATTTGTTTTCAAAGTTTATTCTGGGAGTTGTTCAGTAACCTTTGCCAACTGATTTCTGTCCTTACTACACTTCAGATATCGACTAATATGCAAAATAATTGGGTCAAAGGTCAACTAGTACACTTTGCGTGAATAGCACCATATAAATTTCATTAATATCTTTAATCTTTTCCCGATATTTATAAGTGAATGAGTGAAGTTAGAAGTTAATTAGATTAGTTAAGTTTTTAAAAAATGCGAATATGATGAATAAAAGTACTAAGGACACTGCGAGCTTACGAACATGACATGTTAAATGTGTCTAAATGAAGATTGCAACACCAACTCATAAGCCAATATCCTAACAGCCATTCAACGACGAGATCTGATATTTCAGAATGCACATGAGAACTCTACAGCATATTTTTCGCGAGAAACATTACACTGTTTGACAATGTAACTGGAGTAATTTATAGAGATGTATATTTCTAGTTGTGTTCGTAATAAAATAACAATTTGTTGCTACGATTTTACAATACATATACAGTATGACAGGATTATGGCTAAGAAATCTTACACTTGGACTTCGCAGTACAAATCGTAAGTGACATATCTTAAAAGCGCCCGCTATCCAGATATTTGTAATGTACGATATCAATTCCAAGGGGTTACTCACAATATATGACTATATGAAGACCGGTTTAGAAATGACAGGCATTATTCACTGAAACTTGGAAATTTTGAAATCAGTGAGCTCGAACTCAACCTTTACCTTAAGTGATCTTAAATGAGTAACCGTGGTATTGATCATTCAATTTTCATGTATGTAAGACGAAGATGCATATTAACCATGCCATTCAAAGGGAGGTAATACAATTTCCTTCTATAACTTTTGGCATAAGACATCGCTTCCTTTACTGCAGATGCAACTCCAAGAACTTCACGAACGAATAGATGATATGAAGTTCGCAATGCTATCACATAATCAAAAAATAGTAGAAGCGACAATTTGCAATGGCGTCCATTTTCATTTGAGCAATCACAGCTGTCAATCCAAAAATCAGCAGACGAATCAAAATATTCATTTAGACCGGAAGTGGACTTTGAACACTTACAGTGATCGACATTTTCGTGGTGAACTTTTCTTAGTTGGCGACATAAACGACATAAACTGAATTAAGCTGTCGTTACGACGTTGCGGTCGTCGTCCAACCATTTTACTTCATTGTAGCCATCAATTTTGTAAAATAACGCCGTTTAATATCAATGTAGAACTCCCTGAAGGGGCTCAGTGGGTATGGCCAGTCGAGTCAGAGGGCAGGGCAAGCAATCAGTCAACTGACCAATTTCTGGCCCCGCCCAATGACTCCCTAGACCCGCCCATAAACTCCAACGGGAAGTTCCGCTTAGATTTTTTACGGCGTAATTTATGGCCAGTAGCATGTAACAAAACAGTAAAATGGTTGGTTGGTGATATGATCGTCGTAGCTACAGACGTTTAAGTCAACAAACCAACGAAAAAGGTAAACAAAAATGGCGGCTAATGTTGGAGTTTATAGCTCAGGTACGGGATGAATAAAAGATTTGATTGGTCGATTGATTCCTAGATTGACTCTCGCGATTGATCAATTACACGCAGTCTTCACTAGAGATGTCCTTTATACACAATTGATGACATTCACCTCTTACAAACTAAGTAAAATTTACAAACATTGGTTGATAACATTAATTCATAAAAAAAAGATTTATGAAATCAGTCCTAGGTTTTTGTCTATCCTGCCGCATTCTGTAACTTCATTTTGAATTTGGCCCGATACAAGAACATTATCAAAATCTGTCCAACTAGTTCAGAAGATTCCATCTGGATTTACAAACACTTACAAGCTTAAATGATGTGAATTAAAAGAGGTTTAGTATAAAGTTTATCTAATGAAAAGGAAAATTGTCATTGTCAGTTCAGATACATTTCAATTAAACCTCCCTTAAATCATCTGATTCAAAAGAAACCCGCCCCGAAAGAACTTTTTAAGGCCAAATCTTCATTCCGAGGAAGGGAAAAAACCCGGTTTAAACAACATATCGTATATCTGGTCGTTAAGCAAACAAGAGGGTTCTTATTATCAAAATGCAAAAGAGGGGTATAAGTAAAGTTCTTCGGAAAGCGTATTTTGTGTTTTTATTATTTATTTAAAGGTAGGTATCGATGGTTTTTTCATGTCACAGATTTTAATTATTTACATTTCTTCTCATAAACTATTTGAATACAATATGCCGCAAAGTAGTTTTGCAAAAATCTGACGTCGCTTATCAGAAAAAGCAGGGTATTTCCCTAATAGCCTACGTGGGCTATTAATCTATTTTTAGTTTAATCCGAGACAGTTGCGAAGATTATAGGGCACTCTCGTGGCGCGAATAACCGTTGGAACCTTGCATTTAGTTTAAATTACATCAAACCAACGTCATCGTTACGTCATCAGGAGTTATGTTCGCTAGCCGGTCTGTAAAGATCAGTCCAGAACTGTCGTAAGCGTTATTACGAATACAAACACTTACCGTAATTTTGCGCTTAGCCTTACATGTGACATGATTTAGGACGTTGGCTGTTTCGCTAGTAAGTTTGTTACCTTCATTTGACTTTGGGTCATATGCAAATGAGGTCATTCGATGTCGACAGCCGAATTCCGTGTTATCTAAAAATAACCTGGAATTCCGCTAAGCCTTTCCGATATAACCACAAGAAGCCACTTTAGAACATCCCTATCATGGATAAGCAATGGTAGAATGATTTGATTGCGACTTAGAAAGACAAAATTTGTTTTGTTGAAAAAAAAAAGGGTTTTACCCACAAGAAATTAACCCAAAATGATTTTCATTCTTGATGCTGGGAATCGTCACCATTTTCATAACCGGCTATTTCCATAAGATCTTTTTGGCAAATATTTAGTAAATGGCTGGAGGGCTCACAATTTAACAGAATTTAACTCTTAGGATATTGTATTTTAGCTGTATTTGCCGGACTGTTTGTGTCAAAGTGGGGAGCACACAATGGCATCCTAGTCAGCTCTATCCTGATACCCAGTGGTTTTTTCCTGTCCTATTTCGCGAAGTCTGTGTTCCATCTGTATGTATCACTTGGTATTATGGCATGTAGGTTGTAAGATTGTACTTAATTAAAAAGGTCAAACAAATAAAAGATGAACTTATACATATTAGCGCGTATAATGTATACATCTATGAAGTTCTAACTAAACGTTTCGCACAGGTACAATTTGGTAAATTCCAACGACTTAAATAGGATACTTAATGTACTTTCTCTTTTTTCCATTAATAAATCTGGAAGTCATAGAAGTATAATTCAAATGACTTTATTGAAACCCGTTTGAATTTTAATGACATCGGAATCCCAGGGGTTGAGGAAAAGCCGATGAAAATCAGATCAAAGGAACTATAAGACTGTCTTCTGATTTGAATTGCACGATGTAGTAGCTAAGCATTTGGTGAAAATAGTTGGTTCTACACCAGTCTATCTCCAACACCGCAATGTCTTAATTTATTGTTTCAGATCACGGTTTTAATCCTGCTTGAAATTATCTGAATTTAATGACAAACGGTGGTTCTTCAAACTGAAGTTAGTCATGACAGATGTTTATGCGTTTACGAAAATCATAAAAGTTATTTTTAGTCATTACCAATTACCTATTTTTAGGAGAAGGCAATTCATTTGTATTCGTCAGCTGTTCTGTGGCGGTAGGTCAGGCCTTTCCAATTCATCAGCGATTTATGCTTTTGTCCGTCCAAATGTCACTAATAGGCGTATCGAATACATTGTATCCGTACTTTATAGACTGGACTATAGCCGAGTATGGGGTCAGTGGAACATTTCTTATCCTCAGTGGCATTTTCCTACATACATTCATAGCAACAGCAATATTTCGATATGAACGTGGTACATGTATATCATTAGAAAAAAGTAAAAAGGACCTATATATCACGGAGGTTATAAAAGAAAGCACAGCTACCGCTGATGATAATGGCACAGAGCAAGCTATTAGTGATCATTTTGAGTCAGAACCCGAGCTTGGCCTATGATCATTGCAGTTTTGTCTTTTCGTAATTGGACCAGCAATACTAATGGGAAGCACAGTTGGATTCATCATTACTGCGCAGGATATTTTCACAGAGAAGAAACTATCAAATGCTCAAATACTTTCGGGATTTCTTACGTTTAATATTTGCAATAGTATTAGTCGACTTGTTCCGGGAATTTGTTCCAAGTTTAACATAAGCTGTTTTGCGGTTTCATTATTAGCATCGTTGTGTGGGATAGTTGGACAGACACTAGTATTGGTTACAAACAAGTACATACCAATTATAGTTGGATCTGGTCTTGCCGGAACAGCTATTGGGGGATTTTCATCCTCAGCAGTTTCAGCAACTTTTGCATATCTCGGATCTAATAATCAGGCTATTGGCCTCGGGATTATTGATACTTTAAATGGTGTTGCAGCAAATGGAATTGGGCCCATTTTCGGTATGTAAATTTTCGTTTGCAATTCATTTTGTGCTAGCGATATTTTTCTAGATACGAGTGTTTGTTTAGTTATTACAGTGATAGATTTCGTTGGTAGGAGGCGTAAATGTCGTAAATACAGTTTGAATAACCCTATATTGGCGATATTATGAGCACCCCAAACGATTTGTAATCTATACTACGCTTCTTATCACGCGCCGTTACAGGTCCTTAGTTGTTTAGTAGTTTCGGTCGGCAGACACGTAATCTTAGAGAAGTCAATAGTTACGGGTTCGAGTTCAAGCAGTGCAGCTTTATCCTTAGAATGATATGTCATTGGGCAAAGAATTCAGAATCCCACTACTAGCGGGATGTGAGAAGCACATCGATATGTGAACTTCACCGTTATATAACTGAAAGATTGTTTAAAAATTTCTCACATTCAATAAGTCATCAAATCTTTCGAAGAACTATCTAGTACTAGAAAGCTTAAGCACATGATTACAAACCTTGAAATATTGCTTTCATTTATCATTTATTTATGCCTTTTTTGATGATACTTTTCAAACAGAAAAAGTACGGAAATATTTTTTCTTTCAATCTTCTGATTTTTTCAAATTGATTGACCAACAAATATATTAGTAACTAGACTTTCTATTAATATTCTTTATTCATGAAATAATGAACTGAACTAGGATTCGTATTTCCAGTAAGACATGGTATTGGGTTTTTTATGCATGAGATATTTGTGAAGGTGCACAGAAAAGGCCAAGCAAGTCTATTATTGCTAATAGATAACCTGGTTCATTGCAGTATTTCAAATCGAACACAAACAGCTCGTGCATATCGTCCCGACACTCAGTCAGACATGCCTATCAAACATAAATGGCACGACGAGAATGAATTTTACAAATTGTTGTTGTCGTTGTTGTTAAAGTACAAAGGTGATTGAAAGCATGACATATATTGTTAACCCGTTCCTGTTAAATCCCTGTTTTTTACTTCCCCGCGAAATTATAATAGAGAAAATATTATAGAAAAGAAGAAATCGCTTGTAACAAAAAAAATATTCTTTTTCCACAATATTTTCTACCCTTTTCTATCCTACTGAAAGGCTATTTTTCTAATTAAATTCAAATAAATTTTTTGTCTGCAAAACCTTTGAATTTGGACAGGGGTAAAGAACGTCCCAGCATGCAATTTTATATGGTTACTGTCGTGTAAATGATGTCAAGAATCTTTTTTGAACTTACCCATAATAATGCCATCTACATATTTCCTATTTCAGGAAAGATTCGAGATGTTACAGGATCATACAGTGGCGTTCTTCTTATTGCTATCGGTCTCGATCTCGCATGCTTTATTCTTTTGGTGGTAATTTTATTTCTCGGCTATGTACAAATCAGCCGGGTTAACGCATAGAAAGATTAATTGATTGAATGAGGTTTAACTACACTTTTAACAGTATTTCAGTCATATCGCGGTGGCTGGAGCACCTAAAAATGGGTTCCTGGTATTTCTCACACTAGTACTACCACTACATCCTTTCCTAGCCTCCAGCTGCTATCCCACTTAGGTTTACGATTATCCACCCATTGGTGAGAGACAATTGTCGGAAAGAATATGTGCTTCCGCCAGAGATCGAACCCATGACACCCATGATCGAAGATTAAGAGCCTGGCGGGATAACGACTGCACTATGACGGCGGCTAACGCATGGAAAGAGAAGAGAGTCTGTAGATTACACAGCGTCTAGAGTAACAACTAATATTGTAAATCGGGGTTTTGTTGTTGTTGTATTCTTTCGACGAAAATGCAGCTTGGAAAAAGCTGTATTTACGACAATTTGGTCGACCTCTCATGAAATGTATATGAATTTATCTTTAGGTATACTCACATCAATTGCACATGGTAAGACGTGCATAGATAAATTTTCTACAATTCAAGTCGATTTCCATATAATACATTTTGTGTGGATATACGAAACGAAAAGGGCTATAGAATAAAGTACATTTTAATAGACTTTTGTCAGTTAGCAAATCTCATCAAACTTCGTTTTGACCCATTATTGGACAACACAATTTGTACTCGTCAAATTTGAAGAGGACATTCTGTTTCATTCTGTTTTATAACTTCCTTCTTGATAATGATATAATTGATCAATAAAGTAGTCAATCGACCTATGAAATCTTTCATTCAGATTGTAAGGTAACTATGGACTCCAACATTAGCCGCCATATATGTGAAACATTTTTGCTGGTTTGGCGACTTAAACGCCGTAATTACAGCTAATTCAAGCTGTAGGTACGACGTTTAGGTCTCCAACCAACTACTTTACTTTTTTACCAGCAAAGCGTCACCTTTGATAGCTTTGAGGTAGTCTCAAAGTTCAACGAGTTCAAACTGCCAATGAAGGCTTAACCGCTCAACCCGTTAAATGCCTACGACATAAAAGATAGTTCTTATGTATTTCAGGAAGATTTTAAACTCTATTCAAATTGTAGAGAACTCTGTCAAAAGCATGTTATTTAACCCTTTTCCATGAATTCCGCTTTTAAGCACCCCGATAAAAATAGCTTTTGAAAACATTTTTGACAATGAAGAAATTGCTTGTAACAAGCAATTTCTTCGATGTCCAAACTGTTTTAGACCAAACAAGGGAAATTTTTTCTAAATTCAACCATGCTTTGCTAGCTAACAGTACTTTCAGTACTTTGATTGCTACATGCTACTGGCAATAAATTTTGCCAAATAACGCCGTTTAAAATCAAATCAATGAGTGGTACCAACGGATCGCGGGGCACGTGATCGTCTTGGTGTTCATACTTTCCTAGCTATTTGTGATTTAAACCTTGTCATACAATTAAAATCCGCTACATAATTGCATTAAAGTCAAAAGGTTAACAGCACTGGATGTTATAAAATTGTATAATATCTTGATTAAAAGCTACAAAAAGGTGATGCAGACTTTAATCAGCATGCACAATGCAGGCTGATCTTTACCTTTACTCCTACCAAAACAGGAATACAGACTTCATCATGACTAAGGTTAGGAACTTTTCATATAAAGTAATTGAAAATAACAAAAGGATTAAAATACAATCGTTTTCCGATATAGAGTCTATTTTTTTCTTTTGTTTTACGGAAAATCCTTTCCGCGTAATGTATACTAGATGTCGTTATCATAATCTTTCAAAGTCGAACAAATTTTTGTCGTCTTGTAAAAGCACAAAGCGTATCAATTAAAGGGAAGTAACATTAACAAGTTATCTTAAATATCTGAGAGAATCAATGTTCCTTATTGGTAAGGAGAAGTCTTCAATATAAGGAAAACGTCAGTATGCGGAACAATCTGTATTGTCTGCAAAATTTGGTTGATATAAGCTTTAGAAACGCTACCTTGAAATTGTTGTTCTGTTTGTAGAACTGTAGCTTCACCGTCTAACAACGTACGACGGATAAAGCGATCTTGCAAGCGAGGATATCATACAAGGTCAATATTTCCTCAACTAGTTTTGGTATTTATTTAGATATTACATTATGTACATCTGTGACTATTTAATAGGTTGATTAAAATGTCTTTGCGTTGGAATTAACAAAAACGGCTTGCCCTATCAATGATATTTTTTTTTAGCTTTAGCAACCCAATTTGAAATCCCGATCTAAGACAATTATACGACTGGCCAAACGACTAACTTTTCTTTGTATTCTTTATTGTCCTTTGAACTTAAACAATGAAGGCTTACCTCCAAAATGCTCTTAGTTTTGATGGAATGTACTTCAAATAAAAATACCAGGTCGACCATATACTTGCGCACGATTAGTAGGAAAGGCAGAGTACGGTCGATAGCTATGGTGTTTAATTCATTTTGGTGGTAAAAGTTGTGTTTTTAGTTTTTTATTCATCACGTATACATGTCGTGGATAACGCTGAAAATTGACCAATCAGGGCTGTTATCAAGTAATCAACCGATCAAATAACTCCTTTAGCCCGAAAGTAAGCTTTGAACTTCAACATTGGCCGCCATTTATGTGAAGCACATTTGTTTGGCGACTTAAACGTCGCAACTACTTATTTAATCTATAACTACGACGTTCAAACGCCAACCAACTATTATTCATTTTTGTTACATGCTACTGTTCGTAAATTTTCCAAAATAACGCCAAATGACAGGACCAACGGAGCAAGTGGGCGACAAGGCGCTAGAGATTTATCAAATGAATAAACGGGAAAGTAATTGATAAATCAATTATCAACTCATCGAAGCACTTTCTTCAACACTCTGGTTTTCAATATTTTGGTCAAAATTGCCGTTATAAAAATCTAAAACATATTTTTATTGTTTTATCTCACAGAGGATAAGATAAGGTCATTCATATGAAATAATTAATTAAAGAAATAAAAACATAACAAACTGTTTAACAAAACAGCGCTACTGTGTAAGGTTTCAATTAATACCAAACTTTTCGCTTTCTGAAGGCTGCTTACAGAGAACAAATCGTGAATATTTTCGAAATGACGAAAATTTAAGTTGGGTGTTAAGCACGCCGCATCATATTTACGGCTATATTTCTTAGCCAAAGAACTCTCTGTTCATACGGGAAATTTCTGGACTCATTTTTATCGATATTTTTTCATTCCAGCCCATTTAAAAGCCCAGGATTTCTTGGTTGAACGTTTTCTCAAAAATTATGTTACGCATACGTGGTATAAGTCACGCCAAATCTCAATAATAGCGATGTTAAACACGCACGTAAAACGTAGTCGTGGCAGATTAATTGAGGGAGAGAGATTCTGCGAGTTTCTGGCTTTGGAATCGCTTGAGCGTTTTATGGATCGTATCTTCAGCACTAACAAGTAACGTCATCTGGAGTTATGAACAAATTTTGATTCTGGAAAACTGTTTCGTCTTCAGAGTTCACATTCTTAAAAGAGCACCTATCTAGTCGAAAGCATGCACAATTTTCATGTGCGCATGATTTCCGAAATACTTGGTACGCCCCGGGACAGGGTCATTGTACCGAAATTGATAATCTCAAGTAAGTATTAGTTATGGTCATTTCTGAGTATCTACGCAATGCAATTTAAGCGAAGCACAAGGATATTTCCTGTGAATTGTCGGAAAATGAACTATAATTGTTTTACTCACCGATCTAATTCTTATCGAATGACCCAGTATCCATTAAGTTTGTGTCAACGTTCTTCAATCAAAGCGAATACCAGATTCGATTCGTCACGTCAAAAAGAATTATGTTACATATCAAAACTGGTCAGATTGCATTAGCCTTACATGGCACGAATCGCCGGGTTTTTCTTTTTTTTTTTTTTTTTTTTTTTTTTTTTTCCTATTCACCAAGCGCCGCCGTCATAGCGCAGTTGGTAGCTCATCAGACTCCCAATCTTCAATCATTGGGTGTCATGGGTTCGAACCCCGGCGTCGGCAGAGATCCTTTCCGACATGTCTCTTTCACCAATGGTTGGATAATCGTAAACCTAAGTTGTGTAACAGCTGGCGGCTAGAAAAGGATGTAATGATGGGACATATACCAGGGATCCATTGTTAGGAGCTCGATCCGCCGCGATATGACTGACAAATGGTACAAGCGGCGTTTAACCCATCAAACATTAACTAGTTTTCATTTAAATTTTGTCTTGACAGTCCTCAAAACAGGTAACTTTGTGATAGACACACGAAGATTATCTGTAAAAATTGACACATGTCTGTTAATCGAAGCCTTTGTTGGCCTATGCTGAACAGGCATTGTAACAATAAACATTCAATAATAGCTGATCAACAACTGTGCACTCTTCTAGCATCTAAGAATAAAGTATTTACGTGATGAAAAAAAAACGTTTATCCTGACCTTGTAATATACCGTTTCAACATATTCTCGAAAGATCGCTACATCCGGTGTACGCTGATCTTTTAGATTAGAAAAAACTCAAAGTTAGTCTAAATGAAATAGAGTAATATGACGGTAATTGCTAAAAAAATAGAAATGAACTCCCAGATACTTAGTTATTTTGAGTAACGTATCTCCCCTTCTTTTTAATATTAACTCTAAATGTGACTTGGTGGAGACGCGACTCTGATTTTAATGTACTTAGCAAAATTTAAAAAAAAACGGTATTGAAGTTTCCAAAATTTTTGTTCTCCTGTCCTGTGTAAAACTCATTCTTAGATATTACAAATTAGAACCATGTGTCTGCATCAAATTATAAATGCAGGTGCTTTATGTAACCGTACAGATGGAAAACGGAAAACAGCTATTGCGCGTACATACCACAAACCTTGCTGTATTTGGTACGATTTTGTAAAAGCATAAGCGAAACAGAAAATCATACCGAACTTTCGGCCTTGACTATTTTGAAATGCCACGACTTTCAATGAGCAACGTCAAGTAGCCATTCGAAGGTTTTCGGCATGTTTATCTATGACCACTGTTGCCAGACTAATTGATTGCTTACGAAGAACAATAATTGATTTAAGAACTCATTTACACCAGACCCTTAATGGTACGAGTGACGTCTTATTGGGATGATCTTGCAATACGATTCAGACATCTACGTCAACAATATCCTTTAGTAGAGAGGTATTTGGTGGTAGAGCGACAGCCCGAACTGTTAGGAACTGTTTTCGAGCAGCTGGACTTCGAGCCCAGAGCCCACGAAAATGCCGATTCTTTCAACTCTTCATAGACGCAAAAGTTGGCATGGACCACACGGCACCAACGATTCAATCAAAGGAAATGTAACTCGATTGCCTTTATTGGCGGAGGCCGATCCACATTGCGGTTTGTTGGTGGAAGAGTATGTGTGTACCGCATTCCCGAAGAACGTCATGCTAAAGCATATATCCGAGAGATGGAAAGATTTGGCGGTTGGAGTCTCATGGTATGGCGATATTTGTGCTCAACGACATTCTCCCCTTGTTGTTGTTCAAGGTGACATTGGAAGGATTTTGCTCCCTTTTATACGGAGACACGGTACTAGTCTTACGTTTCAGCACGATAACCCTAGGCCACATACAGCAATTTAAACGCAAGGTCTGTAAGTAATGCCAATATTGAAGTCTTTGATTAACATTCACGCCACGAGCCAAGCCGTCGTGTCCGTCAGTAAATTAGTCCACCTTAGACGCTAAGGGATGTTGAATGTACCCCGTCTTGAACCTTTGTCTTCCTAAAGTATTCTAAGATCCATAAGGAGATGCTAGAGGTGGACACAATCGATATTGAAAGCATTTGGATCATCTTTTGATCATGTGAACATTTTTTTTTGACGTTTTTCAAAATATCAGCATATCACTGAGAAATGTGTGTGCCTCTACGATAAGCCAGACGTTTCAAGGTCGTCATGCACAAAAATTCTCGCAGTATATCAAACATTTAACATACGGAGTATCAAGTTTCCGTAAATCAGGTTGACACTGTTTAAGGACAGACGTGTATGCAGATAAGAAAATGGAAGATAGAGAAAGGAACTCGAACGCTTTGGGGTATGTTTATTGAATATAAATTTTTATTATGCAATATTTTATGTTCAATAAGAAAAAAGGTTCATTTTACTTGAGATGTAAAATGATAGTATCGTCAGTGATACAAGATTCTTTTCCTTTGGTTGTAGAACTCTTTCAATGAATTTTCGAATATATTGAAGGGGTGTAAAATTTCTAAAGCCTAGAAAAGAACATTTTACAAATTTCCAAATTACACTCAAACGAGCTTTTAATACGGAAATCGCTGCATTTTTAAATGATAAGCAAAATTGGCTTTTTGTGTTTTTCTTCCAGTGAAAGCAGATATTTTGTTGGTTTTTTTACAATTTACACCATTCGAATGTCAACACTTGCAGATGACCCTAATTCAACAGAAGAAATAGTGATCAGGACAACGGCAACGACCAACTTAATGAAATTGGTCATATATAGGGAATGCTACAACAGTGACATTATCTATTTATTGTTATCGTGTTCGAGAATCGTGTTTAGGTATATTTAATTGGATGAGACCGAAGGTCGAATCAAATAAAAAATACCTACACACGATTCGAGAATACGATAACACCAAATAGAAAAACACACTTTTTTTAATATTCCTTTTATTATATACCTTTTAGGAGATGACATTAAGAAAATTCTCTTAAATGATTAAGAAATAAACAACTTTCCGGAAAAAACCCGAACGTCAATACACAAAAAAGGAGTCCGTGTTTAACGGTACACGACGAATACGGATTTTGGTACACGCCAAATATTGATTTTTTTTTTTTATTTTATTTATTTATTTATTTTTATTTTTTTTTTTTTTTGTCGAGTTGTATTAGATAGCCAGATTTTAATCTATATCTTTTATAGGTATATAATAGAAGGAGTAAGCGCATTTTTTTTAAAAGATCCTACATATAAGCCCTTTCGACAGTTTTATGTGATCTTTTCAAGATCGGAACTCGGCTAGCGAATATAACACCTGGTGACGTTTTGAAGACATTGGTTGTGGGGTTCGGGCGCGTAATTAACTGAACGAATGAAAAACGCACATCCTGACTGTTTCCAAATGCATTTTAAATCTCCTAGCGAACTTTAGAAAAACTGGATATGTTTGCAGTTAAATGCTAACGAACAATCTCTGGTTTTTGAAAATCTTCTTTTTAAGATATATCATTCAAACAATAAGATAAGAAATTATAAATAAACAAACTACGAGACATGAAAAAAAAAAACTTCCTTGTCATTATAGATATATAATACATAATACATATCTAGGCTTAGTAGACCAATCGCGGGACTAATGAAATTATATCGTTCATTTAGACCGGAAAGATAAATCGAAATTCCGCATTTCGATTGTGGATGACTGAGACATGTGTTCGAAATGAGCACAGCTGTCGATGCGCCGAAAAACACCGATCAATCAATAAAACAATCTATTCGCGTATTATCCAGTTATAATTTAATTTTTAGTTTCGTCTATCAAAAACAAGCGTTCTGATTAGTCAAAAAAATATTCATAACTCCATGAACAAAGGTTTCAGCACGCAGCGATTTTGTATGCTTCCGCACAAAATAGTCTAATACAAAAAGGTATCAAAATTTGTAAAGCTTTTGTTTTTTTCGCTCGATGCAATTACATTATAAGAAAAGAAGAGAATAATTTTTGTTTTCATGGAGGTATGAACCGAAAAACCTAATCACAATGTATGAATCCGCTTCGCGCATTCATACAGTGTGATTAGGTTTTTCGGTTCATACCTCCATGAAAACAAAAATTATTCTCTTCATCTTTTAAATATATTTTGCAAACAAATGTTGTTTTAGATACTAGACAAACTACTCCGTCAGAAGTCAATAGGCGTGGCCAGCAATGCCCCCATATAGTCCGATACCAAATCGCAACCGAATACCGTTTGCTAACTAGAAAAATATCGTTTTCTAATTTAAACGTGAGGTCGAGACATTTCAGGTTGTTTAAGAGATGAAGAGAATATGTTTTGTTTTCATGGAGGTATGAACCGAAAAACCTAATCACACTGTATGAATACGCGAAGGGTTAAACAAAATCTTGAATGTGTTCTAGGAGCATGCGCACTGTGAAGCCAGACAGCGCGATGACAAAAGTGTTAGTGTCAATATTTCTAAAATGGCCTACAATTTACCGATCTTTGCTGCCAATTAATGACTCAATCATCAATCAGATTCATTTCGACCAGATGTAAACTTTGAACTCGACGTTGTCCAACATTATTCAAGCTGTAGTTAGGATGTTTAAGTCGCCAAACAACAATTTACAGTCTTGATGGCCATATTTTTTTACAAAACAATGCCGTTAAACCCTTTCCTGTAAAAAAACGGGATTTAGAGTAATGCAAAACAAAGGATTCACCTGATGAAAGTGTTCTAGCATCGTAATACTATTTACTTTAGTTAGTTCGAAAACACCTGAACTTGAAACCAGGTTTTCACAGTTCTTGTGCGTTATATAATCAGATAAAATATTTTCCTTCCTAAGTTTTCTTTAATCAAATTATATGATGCTTAGATCATCCCCGCAAGCTTTATTATAAAGCCCAATCAGAAAGTCTATGGAAATATGATAACTTAAGGAAATAGTGTAAACAAAGATAAATACCTACAAGAACTATCTTGTAATTTGCGCTTATACAAATTTTCAGGGTAAAGTAAAAGAATGGACATAAAAACAATTGATAACAGAGAAATTCGAACCAAGGTCCTCTCGCATGGTAAACGAGCGTTTTTACCGCTGTGCTAAGCAGACATATAATCGACTGTTGATAAAGAAACGTTTTATTTGTAATACGATGCGAGAACACTTTCATCAGGTGAATCCTTTGTTTTGCATTACTCTAAACTTGTTGAAAGGTTGGAGCCCGAAGAAATAATTCAAACATGCTTTGCTGTTAAAGAAGATTTTTAAATGGGGGAAAGTCAGTTTGACAGAAAACGCGCATTAGCAAAACCTGAAACGTCCGATGGTTAAGAGATCAAAGTGCACAGCTTTTTCCGCTTAATGAAAATGAAATGGTTCGCTCGAAAATACTGTTTTTCATTCAAGTTTTATATCTCTGTTGCTAAAAGTTGTTGTTTTTTTCGTATAGATTACACATTTACCTTTACATTCGTGCGTTGTTCAGCATACAATATCCCAATTCGACATCAGAATGGGGACTTCATTCGTTCTATGTGCGTTCGTACTTTTTATCAAGTTCTATCCCCTGTCTATATTTATTTGTCTAGTTTTTTCATATTCTTATTCTTATTTTTCTTCGTCTTCTTCTTTTAAATCAACTGTGACTAGTCTTTGTGATATAGCCAACAACTATGTCAAATGACTTGGAAAAAACAGCCACAAACGTATTGCAAGGTGTATGAAAAATTGGTGCTTTTATTTATAAAAAAATATATTTGGTAAAATGAGCCATTTGACTTTTCTGAAATAGTCATTTTTAGGATTGCGCAGCAATTTGACAATACTAGTTTAATGTTATTACTAGGTCGCGAAAATGGCGAGTAATGACTGCATCTATTTTGGTGATGATGCTGGATTATGGGTTTCTATACGCACTGGGAACTTTGTTTATCCCGCTATTGGAGAAGTTCCGGGAAAGCAGAGTTAAGATAGCTGCCATCCAATCAACGTTTACTGGCGTCACATTTATATCTGGTAAGTATCTGGGATCTAATTAACCAATCGCGGCTGTCAATCAAATAATTGGTTGACCAATAAAATCGCCTTAAAACTTTAAACTTAGACCTTGGCCGCCTTAATTTGAAGTATTTTTGTTATTTTGACGATTAAAACTTCTTAGCTATAGCTTTTTCAAACTCTAGTTACAACGTTAATGACGCCAAACAATCTTTCTTCTGTTTTGGTATTGACCATAAGTTTTGAAAAAAAATCGTCGTTTTAAATCGAAGAGGAACTTCCTGTCTGAGTCAGTAGGCGGGGCCAACGGGATAAGTTGGCGGAACCAGCGATTGGTCAATTCCTAAAAGAGGTATTGGTATTATTAACATATAGCAAAGAAATTTTCTGAAAGCTCAAAAATAGATAAAGACGGGCAATTGATACTGATGTATGAACAATATATTGTTTTCATGGTAATTTGATGAGCGAAAGTTGTGTTTTTGTGGGTATCTTGTGAAGGTTCGTTATCCAATATATGTAGAAATACCTACATTCCGATGTCGAGACTTCGTAACCTCATTTGCATTTGACCCAAATTCAAAGGGAAAAAAGAAAGTGACAAGGGCAATAACTAACAACATGAAAGAACATCGTAAACAGTTGTAAGGGACTTATTTGACAAGAGCTCTTAAGACAGTATTGAACTGTGCGTTACAAAATGGAAAGTCAGCATGATGCTGGTTTTCAGACAGGAATGAAATAAAGGTGACATGTCAAAAACACCGATATCCCTTAAGTGACCACGAAATAGGCTGCATTAAGCGGTAGCTTATGGGAGTGGTCGTTTTATACACCCTTACCTATCATTTTTATTTTGGAGAAAGACGGTCAAATTTTGGCCAATGTTGTTGTTTTTTTCTCTCTCATGCTTCCTATGATGTATGCACCAATGACAAAGCAGTGTCATTTAAATATATCTTTAATCCTTTGTTAATTATTCAACGATTTTCACAATAATGTTGTGGATTATTAACCCTTTTCTGGTTTCTACGCCTCTATGATATCATACTCGAAAAAGGATTGTGTGTGGAAAAAGAAGAAATTACTTGTAACAATTTCTTCTTTTCTAACAATATTTTCTGTCATATAGGATGATTACTTTTTTTATTTATACTTACTTTGTTAAGTCGTCTAAAATTTTGAAATAAAAAATAGTAAAGGGTTAGATGATAGCCGCTAAGGTAAAGAGGACCACATTTGGATTGAAAAAATGGTCATGGTGCTTGGACTGTCACTCTTTCTTATTAACCCATTCCAACTCAGTTGAATTTTAGACCGTTCCAAATTGAATGAAGCTGCAGACGACAATTTCAAGTTGATGGAATTTTAAATTTTTTCGTCCTTTGGGATAGAAAACATGGTGAAAAATGAAGAAATTGCTTGACACAAGCAATTTCTTCATTTTCCACAATGTTTTCCAATGCCTTTTTCTTGAGGGCCGTAAAAAGGAGGGATTGTGTTGGAATGGGTTAAATGTTTATTTAAAAAATCTTTGATTGACATTTAGTGGATCCTATTTCTTTTCAATTACTTAGTACGGAACCTCTGCAGGTTGCTTTTCGCCTCACTTGTCACTCATTTGCCGTATAAGTTAGGTCGACGGTGTGCATGCTTTCTCTTCAAGTCAACATAATTTAATTTTTGTTTCGTTTATCAAAAACGAGCGTTCTGATTGGTCGAGAAAAAATATTCATAACTCCATGAACAAAAGTTTGAGCACGCAGCGATTTTGTATTTTTCTGCACAAAATAGTCCCATACAAAAAGGTATCAAAATTTGTAAAGCTTTTGTTATTTTCGCTTGATGCTATTAAGTTATAAGAAATGAAGAGAATATTTTTTTTGTTTTCATGCAGGTATGAACCGAAAAACATAATCACACAATGTATGAATCCGCTTCGCGTATTCATATAGTGTGATTAGGTTTTTCGGTTCATACCTCCATGAAAACAAAAAAAGTCTCTTCGTCTCTTAAATGCACATAAATTATCGTATGATAGTCTCGCGTTACAAGCTCAAAGTAAGGAATATCAGGTTTCGCGATTATATTCGTACAAGCACTTTTTTTTTTAGTACGAGTCTTCTGCAAAAAGAAACTTCGAACTTTTTGTGCTAACTCAAGGTTGAATTTTACCTTCTCACGCATAGACTATTAATATCTAATGGCATGCCATTTCTACCACTTCGTGTCTATCTGTAGACATTTGAATGATCGAGATATCAGTGGAATTTCGTAAGAATATTCTTTGGAGGAAGACTCCAAATCTTCAATCTTGAGGTGTCATTGGTTCGATCCCCGGCGGCGTCGCATATCCTTTCCGATATTTGTCTCTCACTAATGGGTCGTTAATCGTGAACCTAAGTGGGAAAGCAGCCGGAGGCTAGGAAAGGATATATTGGAGGTACATTAGTTGCCCCAACCGCCGTGATATGTCAAAAAAAGTTGAAAGCGGCGATAAACCCCATTCAAAATTTCGTCAAGCTCTTTGTTGGATCGATTTTCTTCAACGCCCCCAGTGTCACATTTACCGATTTGATTCAGGAGAGTCGACGTCAATTGACCAATCGCTGACCCCGCCCACTTACTCCATTTGCCATGCCCATCGACACAAACAGGAAGTCATGCTTCGATTTTGAAAAGCGTTACTTTACAAATTTTATGGGAAGTAACATATAACCAAACGGTAGAGTAATTGGTTGGCGCCCTTAACGTCGTAACTACTGCTTGAAAAAACTGTAGTTACGACATTTAAGTCGTCAAAACAACAATTATGGTAAAAAAATGGCGGCGGAGTTCAAAGCTCATTTCTGGTCTAAATGAATTATTTCATTGGTCGACTGTTTATTTGATGACAGCTGCGATTGACATATTCGGAATACAGAAAAGATTCAACAGGCACAAATGTTTTTGTCACAATTTCAAAGATCGTCACTAAATCGACTCACCTCGGTTTTATTCGTACCGAATCGTCGTGATAAGCAAGTCGGCATTTTTCGGCGACAGAATCCATCCATAATCGGCGTACCTATATCGCCGATGAACCCAGACTGACGCCCATGCAATACAACACGCCGACTAACAAAGACGAAAACAAAATTAATGTTCCGAAGTACACCAATTTACACCAAACATACGAACTACTAAGAGTTCTTACAGGCGTTTTACGGTGCAGTCCGAATTCTATAGTTGTAAAAATGAAAACTCTGAAATTGCCGACTTAAACGATTCTGCCACTAAGATTTCTAGTAAGCTTTTGAATCGCCTTATCGAAAGTCATGGTGACCTATTGCGATTGTGTTACATGGGTCGTGCATCGTGCGTTAATTTTTCTCGAGTTCAACTTCTTCTTAAGAACCCTTGTGCGGAATTCATCCTAATTTGGCAGGAAGCGCCCCTGTTGGAAGGCGTTCAAGATATATACATGTATTGGAGCTTTCTTCCCTTTGGGACCCATGAGTGTCCAAAAAGGGGCAAACTTTGGTACATCTTAAAAACATCTTACATAAACCGCTAGTTGGATTAGATTCACATTTGGTTTTTCTTAGTCTTTAGGCCAAAGGCTACAAGGATTGTACAAGAAAAAGGAATATGTCAAGGAAAGGCCACGCTAGGGGAGGGGCAAATGTTAGGGGTCTCAAGCTTAATAGTGACAAGTTTAAAAATCTTCTACCAAACTAAAGGCCTGTAGCTCTGATATACTTTGAATGTGATATCAACTAGAAGACCTTACTTGTTCAAAGTAAGCCCCCCTCCCCGGGTCAAAATTAGCCCGTTCCCAGGGGTCACAACTTTACATAGGCTTATATAGTGAAAATTTTAAAAAATCTAGTGACCATCTATATAGATTATACAAATTATTGACTCGGGGTCAATTTGACCTTTCCCCGGAGGTCACAAGTTTTACATATGCTCATATAATGAAACTTTAAAAAAATCTTCTTCTCCAAAAAGAAACGCCCAGAGCTTGTAAGACTTATCAGTATATACATGAATTTTTATTCCATTGGACTCAGGCGTTTGATACTGATAACATGGTTGTCGATCTCGAAACTCATTGTGGGTTACGAATAAGATCAAGATTCTGTAATCAAACAACATAAAATGCAGTCTTTGAAAGTTCAATCTTAATCAAGCATACACTAATAGACGTCAACAATGTCATCTCAATATTTCTAAATTGTTCAAGAAGAACCAGCGGGTTATTGTCAACAAAGCTCCAGTACTGTCAACGTTAGAAACTTATACTCTGAAGAATAAGTGATATCTAACTCTGCATGGAAATATTTAGGAATAATATTAACTGAACCATCCATATCATCGTTGGGCTCATAAACGTACCTAAGCTATAGTTATGGCATATAGGTCTTCATTTGTAAGTTTAACACATTAAAAGAGTCTTCATGTTTTGAAATTACTAGTGGTGGATGGATAACCATGTTAGTATAGTTGAGAGTAACTCAATCACCTCGATGTGACTGAAATACTTTTAAAAGTGGCGTTAAAATTCATTAAAACAAATGTAGTCACTATTATTTTTCTATTTCGGTAAATATATATTGGAATTAAGTTCTGTAAATTTTAATGGAATTTAATTCAAATTAATCATTTTTAACCTTTTAATCCTTTTAACATTTTTACCTTCTTTTTTGAAAACTAATATTTATGGTAGGCAGAGTCTGATAATGAAAAGAACCATGAAAATATCCTAATTTTACGAATATTAAAGGCAATATTATAAAGCAATATCTTAACAATATACGACAATAAGGCCTTTGAAAAACAAGAAAGCAAGCAATAAGCGCAAACGTACTCACTAAAACCCACACGCTTGAAATATTCTAACTAAGTCCAAAGAATCTACCAAAACAAAAGCTTGTGCAAATACACATTAACCGAGTACACGTAAATACGAAACTACTTATACCAATCAGTTCCTCCTGCTTCACATGTTATTTTTTCCATTTCGGTGAATATGTATTGGAATAAAGTTCAAATTAATCATTTGAATCTGTTTAACTTTTAATGGGTTTTTTGTTGTTGTTGTTGTTGTTTGTTTGTTTGTTTGTTTGTTTGTTTGCTTTTAGATTAATGTTTGTGGTACGAGGATAAAACAACATCCTTTTTTCACGAATGTTAAAGGCAATATTATAAAGCGACATCAAAACGATATATTTACAATAAGGCTTTTAAAACAAGAAAGTAAGCAATAAACGCAAATATTCACACGAACACACCCACACCCTTGGAATACTCTAATCTGGTCCTCAGATTCTATCAAATCTAAAGTGTGTACGTGCGCATTAACATAGTACATGTTAACTATCATGCTGGGCAGAAACTGGTGCAGAGAAGTAAACAAAAATAAACAAGATGTATTTGTAAAACATTTTCTTTTGGGAAATATGACCGTAATAAGTCAATTTTACCTTGATGGATGAATTTGACCTTACAATCAACTCATACCTATCAATGCAAGGAACCTGTTTCCAAAATATGAGCCATGAATCTGCAACGATATTGGTATAAAAGCAAAATATTAAATTATCTGCGTTGCCTTTACCGACCTTGATAAATGACCTCGACCTTGATGGATGACCCTGATCTTACAAATAACTGATGCCTATCAATGTAGGAAACCTATATCCAAAATATAAGCTATACATCAAGACATGATTTGATTTTTGCTTTAGCTAAATTTATATCTATTGCTTTTGCTGAACGACAACATTTTCTGGATACTACAGATGATTCTTGAAATTTCCTATGTAAAACAGCCAACCAGCACCGTCATTAATTAACTTACCACTTTGGACAGTGAAGGTATAGATAAGACTGCTCATATTAGCAATTTGATCTTATCTGCACTCGGCCAAATTAAATAATTTCATAATTTCTCTATAGTACATGTTTGCAAATTGTAACCATTTTCGAATGACGCAGGCGGAGATCAGTCGGTCATACAGGGTGGCTGATCTCTGTCTGCACCAGCTGTCTATGTACTTTTATATTGGGAAAATATGGAGCTGTAAAAAATTGAAATTCATATTCAAAATTTTAATCTATTATTCAATATAGGGATTGTTACTCGTACAAAATATTGTATGAGGTTTTATATTAGTATTATGGGCCGGTGGCCTTATATTACTGAATAAAGAATTGAATTGAATTGAATTCAGCCTTTAAAACAATAAAAAAGATTCTCCCCAACTTATCGATGAGGTAGCATAAAAGTGACGACTTGACAAGCATCCTAATCCTCTCGGACAATTTTAAAGAATAATTATGTTATTTATTGAGGAAAGTTTGAGAAGATATCTACTGGTTTTCTTTATTCTTTTTATATCTAGAATGAATGCATTGACTCTGTTTCTTTAAAAAGATCACGAAGCTAGATCACGAAGCCCTTAAAGTACAAATGATAAATGAATGCGGTACCGCAGTTACAAATACATTTTTCTAAGAAAACTTTTTTTTGTTGTTGTTGTTGTTTTGTTTTGTTGTTGTTGTTTTGTAGTGGGGTGTGTGTGTGTGTGTGTGTATTTTTGTTGTTGTTTAATTGAACATTAACCCTTTTTGTATATTATTCTACATTAACTTTAAGAAAGGATCTTGAAAAAAATAAATTAAGAATAAGATGGCAATATTCTTAACACAATAGAAAAATAGATACAGGATTCTCAATAAGTTCATGTTGTTCTAGACGCCGGAAAACGTTTGCGATTGTCCTGCGTAGCGGCGAGTATACTTAAAATCATCCTTCCGTGCTAAACTTTTAACGTGACGCCTACTACGTTTAATGGGACTTGAAGAAACTGTTGGACAGATTATGGATGATAGACATTTGCTTTTAGTTTTCTAATTTCTAACTTTAATGACTACAGACATTGAAAGAGGGGATAAGTCTAATTTTGAAAAGAAAGAGAGTGTTCAGAACTTTTAAGAAATATATAAAATGACTTGTGTTACGAGACGCCAAACTAGTAAACAAAGTAAAACCAAAAAGGAACCGGAATTTATTAGGTGAATACGTTGTCTTTCGATCTGATCGGAATTTGCCTTCTTTTTCTGATATCCTTGGCGTGTCAATTACATCATTGGCTTCCGCTACCAATGCATTTGTTATCGGCATTATACCCGACCACTTTCGATCTCAACCGATAAATTCTGATGTTTCAAAGTAGAACGCAACCAATACGTTGCGTTACTACTGACGGTATTTTGATCTGATCGTCTGAAACATGATTAAAAAGTTTTTCTCTAATATGACGAAAAATGATTTTATGGCAGTCGTAAACTATGTTCAGATGTGCCATTGTTCGTTTGGATGGCGCCGGTTAGATATAATCGTAATACCAAATTCCTTAGGGATGACAAAGTCGATCTTATTGACGGTAGAAATCTAGCATTCAAAATTGTATTTTGTCAAATCCATTGAAGCTTCATTAACTGCGGAAGAAGCTGATATGAAATTGGATGCACTTGATGAACATATTTCGTCTCTGTTACAGCAACTCTAACAGGATTGTTCGTAAGTAAGTGGAGCTTCAGCTATGGTATATTGGCAGGCTCTATCCTCATTCCAAGTGGGTTCTTCTTATCCTTTTTTGCCAAGTCCGTATTTCATCTATACCTAGCCATCGGTGTTATAGCAGGTAGGTGTGATTTATAACTTCTGTTTTTACTTCATTATTGATGAATAAGTAGACATAAGTGACACCAATTCATTCGAAATCATATATAATGTAAGTAATAAACAAGTAAAAAAAATACAGTGAAAATTTTAATTTTTACATTACACTCCATTTTACGTTGAACATTGATCAATGTCTATTCCTAAGGGAGTTATGGGTAAGAATTTTGGTATAATTATACCAAAGAAAACATGGTACCCATCATCAATTGACCAATCGGGGCTGTCAATCAAAGAATAAATCGATTAATCAAATCGTTCATTTTGACTGGGAGTGCAGTTTTAACTCCGACATTGACCACCATTTTTGTGAGTCGTGCTAATATAGTGACTTAATCACATCTTATTTACAAAAAAACATTCTCCTTTTTTATATACTACTGGCCATATGTTTTGCATATTAACTGACTTTTATTGAATTCTGTGCTGTTTATGCTCACCCGAGCACGAAATGCTCGGGTTGAGCTAAAGTGAACTGTCATCGTCCGTCCATGTGTCCGCTCCACCGTTCATAATTACAAAAAAATCTTCTCCTAAACTAACCATGGAGTTCCAACCAAACTTCACATAATTGATTCTTAGGCCATGCTCTTTCAAAATACTTCAAAGAATTGAAATTTATGAAGAACTTTGGTTGCCATTGCAGTGAAAAAAGTAAAAAGAAATCTTCTCCCAAAAGATAGGGCCCAGAGCTTTGATATTTGGTAGAAATAATCATCTATTGACCCTTTACCAAAATACTTCAAAGAATTACTGTATTTCTGGACAAGAAATAACGAAGGAAATCTTTGAATATCTTCTTCTTCCAAACCATAAGATTTAGAGATTTGATATTTGATATCATCATCTATTGACCTTCTTCCAAAATACTTCTAAGAATAACCGTACTCTGAAAATTAATCCTTTTCTATGCGATCCCTGATTTTACAACATAGGCCTAGAGCTTTCATATTTTGTATCAAATATCTATTGACCCTTTACCAAATCTTCAAAGATTAACCGCACTCTGAAAATGAGACCGTTTCGTGTATCTCTTGATTTTACAAAGAAATAAGGGATATCTGTGAAAATATTCTTCTCCCAAACCATAAGGCCTAGAACTTAAATATTTCATATGTATCAATATCTATGGATCCTTTACCAAGATTCTTCTAAGAATAATCGTAAAAGGATGTAGTAGTAGTACTGGTGTTAGAAATACCAGGAAACCATGGTTTCCAGCTGCCTGAAATACTGTTAAAAGTGGCTTCAATCAACCAAACAATTGATCTTTTTAATTTACGAGGGACGGTCAGAAATAGCCAGACTTTTCGTGCTCCTCCCTTTCCACGAACAGCTATGTACACGCATTATATTACACATTCATTTGCCAAGTAGCCAACAAGTTTAGCATCGGCAAGGCTTCGGCACATACGGTTTTACACGAATATCTAGGCATAGGCATAGGCAAGGTAAGAGCCAGGTGGGTGCTTAGATGTTTGCAGATCAAAAGGCAAAAAGTGTAACCAGTGCAAAAGAACATTTAAGTCGTTCAAATCGTGAATGAAATAAGTTTTTGAACCGCATTATCACTGCAGAGGAGATGTGGGTTCATTATTCCTAACTATAGACAAAAGCTCAGTCAAAGTAGTGGAAACGAGCTGGCTCCCAATTTCCCAAAAACTTTAAGCTTTCTCTTTCGGCTGGCAAAGTCATGCTCACTGATTCACGAGAAATGATGCTGACTCATTTAATGCCAGAAGGTCAACTTGTCACAGCTAAGTACCATTCTGAAGTAATTCTGAAAAATCTCAGAGAAAATCTTAAGGAAATGCGTCCCAGGTTAGAACAAAAACGACCTCCATTTTCACGATAACGCCCCTCCCATACCGCCGCAGCTACAGTGGAGGTTGACAACTCTTACATACCACAATTGTTGTCTCACCCTCCTTACAGCCTTCGAACCCTGTGATTTTTATTTGAACTGCAAAAAAATTGCTTGCTGGAAAGAAATATATAATCAGGGCGGCTTTGATATCTGCTGTTACATAGTACCTGAAACATAGGTCTACGTCATGGTTCACAGTGGGAATACAAAAGCTCCCACGAAGATGGCAAAAGTGCACGGACGTAGGTGGAGAATATTTTGAAGAGTAGAAAGATTGTTTTCATGATATTTTGTTTGATACCTTTATCTTTTTTGTATTAGTTCCTGTTTTATTTAGGGTACAACTGATCTTAATGCTGAATTAAACATAATCCACGATCCAAATTTATACTGCTACTTCCCTTTCTTATAAACAGGAATCATTTGTTTATTATCATTATTAATTTTTCTTCTGATTTGATTCACGCATGCGAAAATGCACCTTTATTATTGTCAAAAACCACCTGTTATATTAATGCGAATAGATTAAAATATGATTTTGAAACTGCAAAATAATTTGAGATATAATTTTATGATGTATATGTTGATTGACGTTATTATTTTACAACTCGAAGTATTTGTACTAGTGTATCACCAACAATAGAATGCTCAGCAATGTCTGAAGATATTAACAAATTTTTACATTCTGCATCATGTTTGGTGAATATTTAATTGATTGATTGAATAGGGTTTAACGCCGCTTTTATCAGTATTTCAGTCATATCGCGGCGGCTGGAGCATCTAACAATGGATTCCTGGTATTTCTCACACCAGTACTACCAATCCAGTATTGTTTTTATCGATCAATTATCATTCAAACATTTTAATTGCAATCTTTACGATTTCTATCATATTTGCTACTCCTCATGATGATCATTGTATACAGTATTATTGTATAATGGGCCAGAGGCCTTGTATATATATATGAATAAATTACAATTACTACATCCTTTTCAAGCCTCCAGCTGCTATCCAACTTAGGTTTTACGATTATCCACCCATTGGTGAGAGACAAATGTCGGAAAGAATATGTGCCGCCGTCGGGGATCGAACCCATGACATCCCATGCTTGAAGATTAGGAGTCGGACCGTGAATATTCAAACATTTCCAAACTTTGGAAAAGGTTTTCCATAAAATGCAGTATCTCCACCAAATTTTCGGAATGACGAAATTTTACGGCATCACAATCAAAGTTCAACAAACTGCGATTGAGATTTCTCAGACACCGGTTTATGCACTAGCTTAACGATTCAGTTCCATGACAGACTGTACATACGAAAATGTTTTTCGATATAATTCAACACAATGAAATTCAGCTATCTCTTCAAATAGCATATGTGAATTGTTTGTTGGTTAAACTCGTGAAAAGAAGAGCTAACTGTGGTCCATATTGCACCTCTATTTTTTTGCATTAAACTGTTTTTATAAAATGATAATTCACTGCATTCTGAAATTCTATGCACGTACACATTTTGTAGTATTTATTACACAGGTGACGCTTTCCTGTGACCCGAGCCGTCTTCTCTGTCCAAATACTAGCAATGAATCTTGCTAATTTCCTATCCCGCGGATCTTTTCAAAACTGCCATACGATAGCGGATTGAATTTCAACGTGGATGTTCTTAAACATTTCGAAGTCTGCACTCATTTCTAATCTTTGAGACCATAGACTTTTCTCTAAATCAAAAGCTTTTCCCTTAATATCTTTTTTCCAGCTATATTTAGACGGAGTCGGTTCATGTTGAGTGAATGTCGACAGAATATCCGTTAAATTGAATTTGTTCAAGATAGCGCATATGTCCGGGACATACGTGTACTATTGCTACTATATAGGAGAATAATCGTCTCGTAAATATTTGCCGTGCAACACAATCGAATGGGAGAGAAGCTATCTTTTGAATAAAACGCATTTTTTTGTAATTCGACTTCGCTTGATAATCTATTAAGACCAAGCAGAGATTCGCACATATTGGAACGAGTCAGGTTTGGAAATCTCTGGATAGATTTAACTATATAATGCTGTGTACGATTGATACAATCTAAATCGTGCTTTTTCAAGTCGTTCCACAGTTCGCTTCCAAATAAAATCGACGGTTATATAACCTTTTGATAAATACTCGCCAGAGTTAAAGGGTTGAGTGATCCGGGATCTAAGCCATAGCCTGTAAGTGTTTTATACGAAATTTTACCCTTTTTGCACCGATCTTGCACTTTTGCTTTACAATTTTGATCATAACCTGAATGAACGATCGTTCCAAGGTAAGTCGATTTCCTTTAAATGTAGCTTATAATTGGAAGGGGATATTTTTGGTACGAAAATGCATGACTTTTCAACACTGATTTCGAACTTAAATGTTTTGGCATATTTTTCAACAATATTCAATTGATACTGTAAACCGTAAGGACTGGTTGATAAGATCGTGATGTCGTCTGCTAATGTCGGGTTTCCGGTAAGAATGTTGCTAACTTGTGCCCCATACCCCGAGCTTTCTAGCTTATTCAGAAGTTCATTTATATAAATAATGTAGTAGAATCCCGACAGGACACATCCTTGTCTAACGCTTCGCTTGTCGTTGATAGGTGATGACGTCATACCAGAGAGCTTAACGTAAGTTTTAAGATCTTTATAACAATAACGTAATGTGCGCCATAATTTTAGATCTAGCCCTGTATCTTAAAGTTAAGTAAATAATGCGTCGTGCCATACGGTGTCAAATGCACCTTTTATGTCTAACTGCGTTAAGTACACATTACTTCTTTGTTGCAGATTGTGATAAATAGTTTCTTGTAAGTTGAAACCCGCAGTAATACAACTAAGGCCTTTCTGAAACCCATTTTGTTGTTTGTTTATGCTATAGGGATAACACATGCTGGTAAGTCTATTGGCTATAACTCTCTCAATTAATTTACACACAACTGAGAGAATTGATACCGGTCTATAGCTATTTGGATCTTACTTGTTTTTGCCATTGCCCTTATATATTTCGGAATAATGTAGCTATCTCTCCACGAGTCTGGGCATTTTTCTCCCTTTAAGATCTCATTAAAAAGAAGCTTAATGGCCATTATGACTGGTGTGCCGCCAAATATTATGTGTTCGTTAGCTATTCCATCGGTTCCGGGTGCTTTTCCACGTTTTAATTCCTTTCGAGCCTTTACTATCTCGGCTTCGCTAGTATATTTAAATGTACCCGAATAAGCATTTTCTAACCGCTGTACCTGTTCAATTTTTCCGCTAAATGTTTATCAAAATGTTTATCAGGTTCATCTGGATAAACATCGAAAATCTTACTGTAATGTTTAGAGAATCCGTCACATATATTCTTCTCATAAATTTTGGGTTTTATTTCGCTGATTGTTTTTGCGTCTCGTAAAATACTTGCCTAAATACTTGCCATAAAATGTAGACGTCTTCAAAGGGTAGCTTATTGATTCGAATTGATATCTAATCGGAAAACTAAAAACAATTACCTTGCAAGATTGTAATGATACCACAACAGGAATTAACATGAAACATTTCTTTGGCACTCTGTGCATGTAAGGAAATTTCAAGTTCTACATCTGACCTAAATCTGCTCCTTTTTTTATAGTTAAAGATTATTTCTTTCTACAAGTACAATGTATTTACTTTCAAACCCTTTACTACTGAACTTCAGTCCTTAGTCAACTTCAAGCCATAAAGCATTGGTGCTGAACAGTTTTAGCTCTCTTTTTATCTGAAAGGACTACAGTACGGAACATGGTGCATTTGACAGTCTTTTCAAGCACACATCAGACAATCACGTTCCAACAGCGTTCAGTCCGGTACTAATCACGGTTTTCCAATATGCGTTAATCAATCCTTAACCTAAAGCCTTCAATCAACAGCGTTCAATAATTCCGATAATGTATATCGCCATATTAGTTTGGACGATTAGTATTTTCTTTTAAATTAATTTCGGTGATTTAAAAATAAAAAATAATGATAGTATTTTCATTTAACTTGGATACCCGATGTTGTAGTGAGTGAATAAAACTTTTCATTGATTGAACGGTCGCGTCTTGCCCAGAAAGCGTTTAATACCCATTCAGAATGGAAAAGTAATCTGCGTGCAATCACAATCATGCAAATACGATTTTATAGCGACCAACGTTCAATCACGTTCCGATCAGATTGTAATATTCACGATGTTCCATTCTGTAGTTTTTATTAAAATTGGCATTGTTATCATTTCAAATAACCTAACATAGCTTTTCAGATTTATTAATTAAACAAGTCAATAAGTCGGTATCAATTTATTAACGGTCTAATCAAGACTGAGTTTTACCCGAAACATTGTCACTTTTCAAACGTTTGGAAAAATCAAGTAGAGGTAATGCAATTAGAATTCAATATAAGAAAAAGTGTTTCCCAAATTGTTTGGTGGTGGTGGTGGTGGTGTATATTTTTTTTTTTTTTTTGTGTGTGTGTGTGTGTGTGTGTGTGTGTGTGTGTGTGTGTGTGTGTGTGTGTGTGTGTGTGTGTGGGTGTGTGGGTGTGTGGGTGTGTGTGGGTGTGTGTGTGTGTGTGTGTGTGGTTTTCATTGATTGAACGGTCGCGTCTTGCCCAGAAAGCGTTTAATACCCATTCAGAATGGAAAAGTGATCTGCGTGCAATCACAATCATACAAATACGATTTTATAGCGACCAACGTTCAATCACGTTCCGATCAGATTGTAATATTCACGATGTTACATTCTGTAGTTTTTATTAAATTTGGCATTGTTATCATTTCAAATAACCTAACATAGCTTTTCAGATTTATTAATTAAACAAGTCAATAAGTCGGTATCAATTTATTAACGGTCTAATCAAGACTGAGTTTTTACCCGAAACATTGTCACTTTTTCAAACGTTTTGGTAAAATCAAGTAGAGGTAATGCCATTAGAATTCAATACAAGAAAAAGTGTTTCCCAAAATGTTTGTTGTTGGTGATGGTGATGTTTTTTTTTTTTTGTTTTTTTTGTTTAGTTTTTTTTTGTATTTTTGTAGTTAGGACTTGTCTTACAGAGGTAAGCTTTGTAAAAGCAGATTCCCATAAATCTACTATCAGTGCAATTCGCAAAGATTATTCTTGAAATTATTCTGTGCGAAATATTAAACATAGGTTAAAAGTGATCCTTTAATTTTTACATATTTTACTTGACAAACTTTACAACACATACATTATGTTTTACATTCAACAACAGCTACAAGCAAAAGGATTGGAACGAAAGCAACGCTTACATAGTTCCTCTCCCGTTTTCAAGATAGAGACAAATACAAGTCAATCTCAAGATCAAAATAATATGTGATCCTGCAGTAGTAGTCCTGAAATCTAGGCCGTCAGAAAATTAACTTAAATGTTTCCTGGATATAGAATAACGACACATGAAATTTTCAGTAAACGGATCTTTCTAAAATTGGTTTATCCTTGTCGTAGGTCATGTGGAAACCATAGCTCCAAATTCCGTTAGGAAGCGTAAGTGTAATTCACTCACTGTACTAGGTACTAGTTACAAATCCTAGTCCCTTATATCACTTTTGCACCATTTATTTCATATCTAAACAAGAGGCCTATGGGTCTTATCTGTCACCTGCGTACAAAGAGTAGAAAGACATGGATAAACGGCCTTTACTATATTCTCCGTGAATATATTGAAGTAAGGGAATACGAACAATAATGAACAACAGATAAAGTGATATCATAAAGGATTACCTTAAGCAAAGTTCTAGAGAACGGAAAATCCATCAGTCTGAAAGACGACATTGAGCAATTGCAACAGCTCATGTAGTTTTTGTTGATTTCAATCCCGACAAATCTTATACATACAGAAGAGTTCCATCAGGCAAATATCACATTTCATGTTGTACACAATGGCGTAGATCAAGTGCTCGAAATGCATATGCCCATACAAAAACTTGTCCATTTTTAAGTAAAGTGGTATTTAACTGATCTTCGCCTCCACCACTTTGGCCCGGGACTTGATACCGAATAATTCTCGGTCTGGAAGAGTGATTGCTTTATTTCCAACAACTTTCAATTGCAAATGCATTAAAAAAAATGCTGCAAATTCGCACCTTACTACTTTTGCAGCATTTTGACAACCCCTCACAATTCTAACTTTAATATCCTTGTCTTGAACACTATAAATAATAAATGTGAATCCCATCTAACTGCTGGTTAATGACAGCAATATTTGTCAGACTTTTAGGCCTTTCTGTATAGGTGAAAAGAAGGTATTTAAATGTTTTACTATATAAGCCCATTGGACCCCTTGAATGACCAATAAATAAATCGCGACAGTCAATCAAATTCTCTTGCGACCAATGAAATCATTCATTTAGACCTGAAGTGAGATTTGAACTCCGATATTGGCTGCCATTTTTGTTTAGCGTTTTTGTTGGCGGATTAAACGTCGTACCTACAGCTTATTCAAGCTGTCGTTACGACTTTCTGGTCGCCTACCAACCACTCTACTTTTTCTTACAAGCTATTGACCCAAAAATATTTTAAATAAAATGCCTTTAGATATCGAAGCGGAACTTCCTGTCGAGGTGAGTGAGCAGGGCTTACGGAGTAAGTGGGCGGGGTCGATGTTCAAAATTTCTTGCATCCTGTCACATAGGAATTATGATTTCCTGTAGAAATATGAAGCTAAAATCCATGGAATTACATTTCTCGTCATTTTCAGCTATTTTTCGTAACGCGATTCACACAAACACTTTTTTTTTAATTCTTGCTGATTTTACTAGCGTCCTTGTAGTCTGAGTTTCTACACAAGTTCTGTGGCTCAATTTCTCAGTCAGTTTTTCTTGGTAAGAAATCCCATCCTCCCCCTACGGCCAGAAAATTGTTTTATTTCTCTTATATTAATAACCAGACGCTGGAAAGATGCTAAATTTTCGTAACAACAACAACTGATTACATTAAAATGAATTTAAAGGATAGTTTTAATGAAAAGAAATATATGCTTGGAAAGCACCAGATGCTCGCACTCTGGCCCTTGGGTCATAATCTATACGATCTTGAAAGAGGTAAACTAGATTATGCTAAATACTAAATATCAGAGTTTTAGACCTTTCTGTTTTGGACAAGTTTTTTAAAACGTTCACTTTATAAGTCTATGTTAAACTTGTGAACCCGGGGACAGACCAACTTTGACCCTGGGGCCATACTTGGACACTCTTCATAGAGGTTCACCAGATATGCGGTATACCAAATATCAAAGCTGTAGGCCTTTCTGTTTGGGAGAGGAAGATTTGTAAGCTTCACTGAAAAACCTCTATGTAAAACTTGTGAACCACTGGGAACGGGCCAGTTTTGACCGGTAAGGCGGGGGGGGGTAATTTGAACAAGGTTAATAGAGATCTACTTGATGGTGCCAAATACCAAATATCAGAATTGTAGGCCTTTTGGTTTGGTAGGAAATTTTTTTTTAAGTTGTCACTATGTAACATCCCCCCACACACACACACACACACATTCGCCCGACCCCTAGCACGGCCATTTCTTGACAGATTTTTTCTTGTACAAACTCTGCAGCCCTTGCCCTAAAGACTTCAAATACCAAATACTAATCCATTTCAACTGCCAGTTCTTAATAAGATGTATTTAAGATGTACCCGAGTTTGGCCAATAATGGTCCCTTATGTGGCCCCAAGGGGAGATTACTCTGTTACATGTACAAATCTAGAGCACCTTCCAATGGGAATGCTTCCTGCCAAGTTTGGTCGAAATTCGTCCTAGGGATGTGAAAGAGAAGTCTAAAATGTAAAAGTAAATAACGCAGGACACATTACACACGACGGACGACGGCGGACGAAAAAGGTCGCAATAGCTCACTATGATCTTCGGTCTGGTAACCAAGAACAGATAACCTTGCGGAACACATGATCAACAACGTTATAAAAAGCGACCAGATACGAACAATTGAATTAAACACTTTGAATATATTTTCTACCTGCCACTATTTTTTGGACCAAAAAACGGTCAAGAAGTAACGAAATCTGAATAGTGTTTGTTGTTGGCATGATACCTTTTCTTTCTTTCTTTCTCTCTCTCTCTCCCTCTCTCTCTCTCTCTCTCTCTCCCTCTCTTTCTCTCTCTCTCTCTCTCTCTCTCTCTCTCTCTCTCTCTCTCTCTCTCTCTCTCTCTCTCTCTCTCCCCCTCTCTCTCTCTCTGTCTTTGTGGCATATTGAATAACTCTAAGTGACGAAATATATAGTCTGTTCCTGAATTTCTCTGGTTTTAGATATCATCTTGTTTTAAGGTGCCAAACACTACCTGTTAACATTAACACTATTGCTCTATAACCCACACTCACAGTTTGGGCGCCTTGCAGATTGTTTTATTTCTTTATGAACGTCTAATCGATCATCAAACGAAAACCGTAAAATTCAATGTTGTTACCCGGTATTCCTTTATGTATTAATATTAAAATCACAATGCTTGTTTACACATCATTTTGTCCGATAAATGTTCCGTCAACCACGAAACAAATGATTCTTTTATATTCATTTTGTCTGAAAATCGCATTCCGTGATTGTCACGCTGTTGCTTTTTCATGTGTATACGAAGTCCTTGTCGTTACAAATGTTTGCGACACCAGTTGAACTAGTTTTACATCATTGAATTGAAGTCTTAATTGAATTGGGGACAGAAAGTATTACATATTACAGAGCAATTGGAAGAAAGCACTTTCGTTTGTAGGCTAAATAGCAAATGCGGAAAAAGATCTTAGTAAAAAATGTGTTGAAGTGTTTAGAGGTACAAGGCTGTTTCTTGACAAATTCAATGCACAAAAAGTGCAATATATTTACCCTCGCCGTATGGGGGTGGGTATTTCTGTAAATTCAAGATACTTCAATCTTTTTACTGTAATAAATCTGCATTTTACGAGCAAAACGGCTGCTATTCAGGGTGCTTCTGATTTTCATGTGATGACGTGGGTTGTCACCCTTGATACATGTACAGTAAAACCCCGGCACAAGTTAAGTGTAATTTTAAAAGGCGTATTTAGATTTAATTCGCTAGACGTACGTCGAGTTCTTTCTTTTAAGGAATACTCAGTTTAAAGCACGCTTCTATAAGATTAGCGTTTACATCGAATTATTACAAGTAACAACCCTTTTTCATTGCAGAGAAAATACAATTTCACTTTATCTACATCTACATCAATGATGATATGACTAGTCATTAGAAAATAAATATCTTACAGTTACAAAGAAACATCACTAAAAATGTACCCGCAGCGGAAATTAATTGGAAGATTGGCGTGGGTACTAATTTCATACAAGACTAGATTACTTCGATAAAAAATGATAGCAATAGGTGACTAATACAGCATAAAAAATAAAAGTCACGTCAGAATGGTTCATGTATCAAGCGGAATACACAATTGAGAAAACACTACATTCAATTGAGACGTCCATTTTTAGGAATCAAAATGAGAGTGCTACCTGTTATGTCCCACGTCTTACTTCATATTCCACAACATAATACTGAATTATTCATTTACCACCACCAAAGCAAACACGCTCAAAAATGCATGCGAATTTCAACTTTCAAGAAAGCAAGTCTCGGGCAAATATCGAACATTATGATTTGCTAGCATCAGTCACGGGTTCATCGCTTGAACAACATATGTTGACAGATTCTTGGACCACAGGAAAATTTATCGACAATCCAATAGAATGTTCAAAAGTTGTGTGTGAACAACAACATGCATTTCCAGTTACATTCAAACGTCAGCATTAAAAGTTATTGTTGATTTCGACTTTGAACATAACATACTTTCACAGGCTTGTAGACAGTATCATGTCTGTGATAAAAACAAAAAAGAACAAAACACGGGGATATGTGCTTACGGCAAGAGTATCGACAACTTTAATACCCCACAAACAACAAGGAAGAATTAAGACAATCACCAAAACAACAACAAAACAATGCATTCACAAATTCATTAAAGAAACTAGGTCCACGCTTCTCATGAAAAGACTGAGACCGCACTTCTCATTAAAAGACTCCGTCCAAAACTGAGACAAACACCAAAAAAAAAACCGGTCAAATTACTAGAAAGAAATCATTTCTCTTGCACAAATTTCCAAGTCCAAACTTCTCATAAAAAGTCTAAGTCTACACATGTAGCAACCGTTAAAAAACTAAGCCACATAGCATGTGACCCTAGACGCCTATGATATAATGCCCCCGAAAAGCCCGGCAACTCCATCGAGCATTAAAACAGTTCCCCAGTTTGCCGCCAAACAGGTTTTCCAGGGGACGTCACCTAACCTACGAAAAAAAACATACGCAAGGTCCCGACCATACTACTAATATGGCAGTCGAAAGAAAATGTTGTTACTGCGTTAATTTTCAAATGATTATTTATAAGAGATACAGTTTTGGTGCGAATCAACACATTTTCGCATAAAATATGTTTGTCGAAGTTGTAGAAAATGTGCGGGGTGTTGTGTGATGGTAGTTGTTATATTTATTTATTTGTTTTTATTTTGTAGGATTGGGAATTTCCTTTGTATACGTCAGCTGTACCATGGCTGTCGGAAAAGCTTTCCCGGAGAACCAGCGAGCTGTAGCTTTATCGGTTCAGATGGCCGTAATGGGAATGACAAGTATAATCTATCCATACTTTCTTGATTGGTTAACAGATATGTACGGTGTCAGTTGGACATTCCTTATTATGAGTGGTCTCTTTCTAAACACGCTTGTGACTGCAATAGTCTTTCGCTATGAGTCGGTAGACACTACACTTATAGATAGAAAACATGAACTCGGCAGAAAATCAGACAAAAGGTCAGAGACGACAAATGGTGGAAAAGGGAATGTGCATCATATTGGACTGTGCTCATGGCCCTTTTATCTGTCTTCTGCTGGGACAGCACTGGTTATAGGAACTAGCTCCATTTTCATAACAGTCGCTCAGGATATTTTTTATGAAAAGGGGTTTTCGAAATCGGAGAGCCTCTCCGGATTCCTTACTTTCAACATTTTCAATACAGTCAGTCGGCTTACTCCATGAATCTTTTCTAAACTTAATCTTGGATGTTTCGCAGTTTCACTTCTGTCAGCAGTTGCTGGTCTATCTGGACAATTAATGGTTCTTTTAAGCAACTCTTATGTACCAATTATCATCGGATCAGGCCTAACTGGAGCAGCCCTTGAAGGATATGCGTCTTCAGTTGTATCAGCCGTGTTTGAACTTCTGGGACCTGGTAGCCAAGCTATTGGACTGGGAATCACTGGGGCTTTAAATGGTATTACAGTGACAGCCTTCGGACCAATTTTTGGTAGGAAACGTAACATATTTGATGAAAATAAACGCCCACGTAAAATGCCATTAAAGATATTTGAAGAAATAAGGTTGAATCTTTTGCTCAGTAAGCATAAGCTATAGCAATAAAATAATAAGCTAATAGAATATTTTATTGCTGTACCACTTCTTACTGATCCATCAAATGTTAACCCTTGTCATGCTGAACCCGGACTATTCCGGTTTTGGCAGGAGGTGTAGACTAAGATCAGACTGCACTTATGTGCAGGCTGATCTTAGTCTATACCTCCTGCTTGTCCTTTTCCTGCCAGATTTGTCTATGAAGTTGATTTCTAAAAAAAATATTGATTTTTGAACAACAAGTTCTATCAGTGCTTTCAGTCCTTTGATTTGACTGCAGTTCAGTAAGATAATTTATACAGCATGACAAGGGTTAATTTTCATGTTCACATTGCTCTCCTAAATGACCAATCGCTGTTGTCGATCAAATAATCAGTCGACCAATGAAAACATTCATTCTAGACTGGAAATAAAGTTTTAACTTCGACATTGGCCGCCATTTTGATAAAGTGTTTTTGTTGATTTGGCGACTTAAACATCGTAACTACAGCTTATTGAAACTGTTGTTTCGACGTTTAGGTCGCCAACAAGCTATTCTACTTTATATTACATAATACTGCCCAGTTATTTTGCAAAATAAACGCCGTTTAAATCGAAGCGGGCGTGAATGGGCGAAGCCAACGGGGCCATAGATTTGTAAATAATATCAGGTTACCGTTGTCTTTGTTAGACTATGATGCTTATTTTCAATATGTAACGTACTTGTTTACGCGGTAACGTTTCGCGATCAGCTACTCCTGTCCTCCTATTTCTTTTTTATCAAAACACTGAATGAGAACCCTTTTAATACGCTTGTACCAGAAGTGCTGTTCAAGTCACTGAAAGGCCTCTCTCTCTCTCTCTCTCTCTCTCTCTCTCTCTCTCTCTCTCTCTCTCTCACTCACTTTCTTTCTCTTACTCTATCTCTACCTATCTATCTATCTGTATGTCTGTCTTTCTCTATCCCTCTCTTGCTCTCTCTCTCTAGTTGAATGCTTGCGTGCGCGTGTGTGTGTACATTTTTAGAACCTATCGGCATATTTGTCAATGATAGATAAATAGTTTTACGGATTTAATTCAATCCCACTTTACCTTTTTGTTGTTGTTGTTTTCAAAATCTTAACGAGAGAAGGTTTCTTGAGACTAGAAGGTGAAATAGTGTGAAGGTGACAATTCACTAATCCGTTAAACATATTGTTTATTCCTCTTCAAGTCGATATTCAGCTTTAGTTTTTTTTTAGAAAATATCCGTTTCAATAAAATATCTTGCGTAATTCATAAATCAAGACCAGCACGTGTCTCGGGCAATAGTCCTCTCTCAAATTACGAAAAACGTATAGCTCAACTATTGAAATAATGATTAGGGAGATTACTCAATTTCAACATTTACTTATCTTCATGATTTATTTTTCTTTGCTTGTGCTGTCGGTAGGCCAACTAATTACTAGATCCTAGACGCTCCTCGACAATTCGCTACATGGTCAGCAGATGTGTATTTTGAACTATTATGCAAAATATTGGGGGGGGGGGGGAGAAATCGTTTATTACAAGCAATTCTTTTTCACAACGCAATTTCAATAATATAAGCAATGATAAAGAACCAGAGATAGAACAGGTAAGGATCAAATGCTTTCATAAAGCTTTATACAGAGAGAAATACTTTACTTTTCTATACATGTATATATTCCCCCAAGGAATAAGTAATTATAATAATGTTTAGAAAGTTTATTGCGACACCTTTATAATAACTTTTTAGGAACTTGTGAACACATCCATAATGAATTTATATCATTTAAACCTTAACAACATTAATTGTATAATTTGAGTTTATTACTATCAGTATAAAGATATACATTATATTTTTGCCCATTTAGTTAGTCTATTATTCAACACTTTTGTGAACAATTTACCGAGACTGCTTAAAAGTGTAATTCCCCTAAAGTTACTTGGTTCATCTAAATTTCCTTTTTTATGAATGGGAATTATAAATCCTTCAGACCATTCTTTAGGAAAATATCCATTTGAGAATGTTTAAGAATCCATTATTTTTACTCTATATTAGAAAAACTCATTTAGCACAACGTCTGGCCCTAGAGATTTCCCTGTACTTGATTCTTTGCTAGCTTTAAGAATTTCATTTGCTTCAATATTTAAATTGAGTTCATTGAACATGCATTGAAGTTCACGATTTAATATATATGTGTATCTAGTCTCATATTGTGAATCCGTATAGGGTTCTACATGTGTATGTATCTACGAAGGCAACGACGTTTGTTTTTCTCTCACGCTCATACATACGGTCAAACTTGGTAATCTGGTCACCTTCATTTAGGGTCCTCCTGTCTTAAACGGTCAGTTTTAAGTATCTTCCACGCGTTTCCATCGGCATATAACAAACACCTTTTAGTTGCGACCACCGTCCAACCTAAATTGTAAAAATCACCTTTGTATACAGTCAGTCTGCTGGCCGACGGAAAAATTATTTGGTGAGAACATTTTGTCAAGACTAGTGTCAAAATGAAATAAACTGTAGACATAATTCTGCCAAACAAGTTTAACTTAAATAGGCAGAAAAAATTGGGAAAATTATAATTTTTTGTCATCCCGTATACATACGTGACCAAAATAAAGAAAATGTAAAACTGAAGATGGTGTATTTTTATCAAATAGTCAGTGCCCTTTCTCTTTGACTTTCAGGCAGAATCCGAGACGCTACTGGACGATATACGGACGTGCTTATTGTTACAGCATCGATAGATTTGGTTTGTTTAGTCCTTAGTTTGGTTGGTCTCTTGTTGAAATTTGTTCAGAAACGGAAACGAGAAAAAACATGAGTCACGTCACAAAAACGTTCCTCACGTATGTTTAATGAACTGTAACTCATTTCTATTTGATCACTTCTTTTCTTTGTTGCACCCCTTGTGTAGACATATGATACTTGGTTTAATAATGGATTGTATTGGTAAAAGGAAGTTGTATGCAGGATTTTTGAGCAAAAGAGAATCTGTCGTTTCACGCGTCGTGCTCAAGGTAAGCTACTGTGATCACTCACAGTCTTTTCTCTGTCCATACCTTCACATTTTCTTTACAAATCTTTCATAAACCAGCGTGCTTACCAGGGCGAAACATGACTCGGATATTCCTTGGAATAGGTACTATTATAGCTATTAAAGAATTTGAAATCTTTCCAAATCTCTTGTTGTCGTAACTAACGGAATTCTTGAACGATATAATAATAAAAAAAACTAAGACAAATTTTAACCCTTGGCATGATAAACTCGGAATATTCCTGTTTTGATAGAAGGTATAGATAAAGATCAGCTTGCATATAATTACAGTGTGATCTTAGTCTACACCTCCTGTTTGTCTCCTTCAGCCTAGAGTTGTTTATAAATCAATTCTCATAATGAATTTAGACCCGTAACCAGTGTTTCCTGTGCTTTCATGCCATTGAATTTCTATGCAAATTCAGAAAAAGGATTTTATGTAGAATGCCAAGGTTTAGAAAAGAAAATACTCTCCTAACAAACAATGCGGCCTAGTTTTGTTTTCTTCATATTTTACATGTTCTACCACCAGATGTATCTACAGTAATTCTTAAAATGGCGCTCAGATCCTATTATAGCTTTGCCTTGGTCCCACAATTTTTTAAGAGAAATTAAAAGGACACGTGTCAAGATCCTTTCCTGATAAGCTATTACGCAAAGGTGTCCAAAATTTGCATGTGGAATCAGCTGGTGGCCTCCGTTAAAGTTGTTGAAATAATGACCCTTGATGAGAATTCAAGCTTTGTTCGGCCTGTTTTAACATGGACAAAAGGAAGTAATGAAATCTTTAATATTGTTCCTTGGACAAACCGTGAGGCACAGAAGTTTTACTTGTTGCATGAAGAAACACCAAGATGATTTCTTCAAATCATTGTTAAAAGAATCACCGTTTGATCCTATATGTGCTCTTCGAGGACAAACCATATTTTACACATATTTAAAAATGAAAATCTATTCGAAAATCCTCTATTTACATTCAGTGAGGTCGAAAGCATGTGGCGTTGCAATCTACAAAAGCTGTATAAAATGATATTCATTCGGTTCTATTATGGTTCCACCAAAATATAACTTTAATAATTCGGGTCACAAGGTCAATTTTTGAGATTGTTACTTTGGTGCACGATGCAGGACCTCAGTATCATGTTCAACCATTTTTCAACGAGTGAACCCTACTCTTTTGAAAAGATTAAAAGAAAAGCATGCAACTGCTTTGTATGCTTGCGCACAAAGTAGATCCATAGATTTTTACTGGGAACTAATAGATTATTTAAGAGATGAAGAGAATATTTTTTGCTTTCATGGGGGTGTGAACCGAAAAACTTAATCACACTGTATGAATACGCGAAGCGGATTCATACATTGTGTGATTAGGTTTTTCGGTTCATACCTCCATGAAAACAAAAAATATTCTCTTCATCTCTTATAATTTGATAGAATCGAGCGAAAAAAAATATAAAAACTTTACAAAAGTTGTAACATGGGACTATTTTGTGCGGAAGCATACAAAATCGCCGCGTGCTCAAAATTTTGTTACTGGAGTTATGAATAATTTTTTTGACCAATCAGAGCGCTCGTTTTTCGATAGGCGAAACAAAAAATTAAATTATTTAAAATTGATATGCTTGGTGACAATGAATTATAAGAAAAAAAGATATTTTGGTACAGACAAAACTTAATGACAATAATTTATGAATCTGTATCGATATTTAAGATTACATTAAACTGTTCACGAAATTTCCTCATTTTGAGAAAACGGGCATCTACCGTTATACGTAGTTACTTTGCTTAAACAGTTACTTCCCTTCCACTCTTGGTAGTTCCGATTTTATTGAAGCTTTTCCATCTTATTCTTGAAATAGTTAAATGTCTATGTTCAGTTTATTCAAAACTAAAGCACTTTAGATGACAAGATTATCACAAGTCAACCACATTAATAGATGTGACAGGCTATTGTTGCCTTGTGAATGAAATAAGCATAGCTCCTCTTCACTGGATATTAAATTTGCAGATAAGTAATTTCGCATCCAGACGTCCATAGAATAAATGATGTTTTTGATTGTTTGAATATTTTCTTGTTCCGTATACCCATAAAAATCGATATGGAACTGATAAGTTCATGTCGATAAAATTTTGAATGGTAATTAAATATAGTCTTCATACATTTTATGTAAAATTATAAAACATATCACTTAGAATGTACAAATCAATGAGGTGCTTCCATGCAAAATGTGACTTATTGGACATCAGTAGATTTTACTATAAAATCGCCGATAGCGAACAAAGCCCGGAATAGCCATCATTGTAAACTGGTACAATACAAGCAATAAAATGTTTAGATATATATTAAAGAATATTAACACGTGATGTAAAACAGAGATTAATCTCAAGTATCAAAAATAGGTTTGTAAGATATTCTAAATAGAAAAGTTTTAAAATGTTATTTCCTCACCTTTTACCTTTGTAATCCTTTTTTAATGTCCCATTTCATATAATAACCAAAGAAGTTGCTTCACTGAACTTATTTCGAGTTTAGCTAGTTCTAAAGAATATACGAATAGAGTTTGAACATTTTAAAATGGATTATATTATAGTGACAATTCAGGACAAATCCGTACATCAATAGGTTGTTGTTGTTATTTTTATTGTTGTTGTTATTGTCGTCATCGTCGCTGTGTGCTGTGATCCTTCCTCTTTTTTAGGAGGGGGGGGGGGTATTGAACCAAATACTAGGCGGCAAATTTTTAGACTGGTCCAAATTGAAATAATTGAATTGATGGCGACAATTCAAATTTTTTACACATTTCGCAATATAAAACATTTTGTAAAATGAATAAATTGCTTGCTACAAGCGATTTCTTCATTTTCAAAATGTTTTTTCAATTGTTTTTCTTGGGGGGCGTCCAAAACAGTCACTGTACGGGAATGGGATAATACTTTCTGGTTTAGGTGGGATGTTAGTAATTTCGTTGTCATTTTATGCTCCTTAAAAAGGTTTAACCTTTTCTTTCCAATTTCCAAGATTTTTTTTATTCGTCATAAACCGTTACCATGGTATCTGACAGAATGAAGTCAGAAAAGTTTCAAATAACAATAATGATCGGAGAAAACGATACAAAACGTTATAATTGGTGCTTTAAACCCATTATCAAACGAAACATTTCTAGACCCATCAAAATAGAAAGCTGTTGCAGACAGTCATTTCAGGTTGATAGAAATATTAATATCCCTGTCTTCGGGGTTGAAAATATTACGGAAGCTTAAGAGTTTGTTTACAACCATTTGTGTTTGGGTATTTCTTTTATCGGTTTTTGTATTTGTTTTGTTCTGCTGTTTGTTTTTGTAGTTGTTGGGGGGGGATCTGGTATTTTTTCCTGTTTTTTTTTTTTTTTTTTTTTTTTTTCTCTTTCGTTTTTGTTTGTTTGTTTGTTTGTTTAGGGTCGTTAAAATCGAGATTGTGTGAAATGGGCTTTAAAAAAACTCGCCTTTTACACCCCTCAAGATAAAAAAATGTTGATAAACATAATGGAAAATGAAGAAATTGTTAGTGCCAAGAATTATCTTAGCTGTCCACATTGTCTATATCCTTTAACCCAAAATTTAAAACTGGTTTTAAATGAATGAAGTTGCCACAACAATTTCAATGAATACACTTTTTGTCTTTCAGGGTAAAAAACATATTGGATACTGAAGAAATTGCTGTCACAAGCAATTTCTTCTTTTTTCACATTGTTTTTCCAAGCTTTTATCTTGCGGGGCGTAAAAAGTGGTATCGTGTGGGAATGGGTTCAAACAAAGATTTTCCAAATTTCATAAACTTCAAATTGTCGTCTGCAAACCACTTTCAAATTCGATCTGTCTAAGCATCGTTGTCTGGTCATGAGTTTAACATGAGTACTAAAACAGATAAAAGTCATCGTTGTCTGGTCATGAGTTTAACAAACAGAGCTCTCATATGAAATAATTACCCTCTGGGGAATAAATGTGACCGTCCAGGTAAAATGTTTTGGTCGAAAGAGAACATCGTAGAAAAAGAAGAAATTGCTTGTTACGAGCAATTTCTTCTTTTTCCACAATATTTTCTACCCTGCTAAATGTTTATTTTATTAATTAAACCCACTTTAATTTTCGTCTGTTAAACCTTTGTATTTGAAAAAGGTCTAAGATTTTGAAAAACGGGGAAGGGTCAAAAAGAAGTATGATCTAAATGTCAGTCAGATATAACATTTAAGAGATGATGAAAATAATTTTTGTTTTCATGGAGGTATGAACCGAAAAACCTAATCACACTGTATGAATACGCGAAGCGGATTAATACATAAGTTTGATTAGGTTTTTCGGTTTATACCTCGATGAAAACAAAAAATATTCTCTTAATTTCTTATAATTTAATAGCATCGGGCGAAAAAAGCAACAACTTTACAAATTCACATACCATTTTGTATGGGACTATTTTGTGCGGAAGCATACAAAATCGCTCAATATTTTGTTCATGGAGCTATGAATATTTTTTTCGGCCAATCAGAACGCTCGTTTTTGATAGACGAAACTAAAAATTAAATTATTTGAAATAAGTACATTATAATTTAGTTTTACCCTTCTATATTTATTAGTTTTACCATCTATCTATTTATACTGCCTGACTCCCCTTTCAGGTATTACTGGCAGGTGATATACTCACAATCCAGATGTTTTCACGACCCTGAAAGAGAGGCAGTGGCTAAATTCCACTGCTACCCACATTTACAACTGGGTAGACTCGGGCTGGCTATTAAGTGTCTTGCCCGGTGACGTAGGGGCTCGAACCCGTAACCTTCAGATCACGAGTCAAGCACCTATACCACTGTACCATCGAGACAGTCAATTGGTTCTTCTAAATAAAAATTCTAAGTAAGACCGAAAATTTCGACCCGTGCAATTGTGTGTTTTCCGCGCAGTCTGAAAAAAATCATTGCATTTCACGCTTCTCAAGAGGACCCTTTTCGCTGGACGGGACACAAAATTATAAAATTGTATCCAGCACAGGGTGCTCAAGGATCGTCATATTTTCTTAATTGATATAAAGAAAGGTAAAATGCTTATTCTATATTAATTTGATTGACGGATTGCGTATGCCAATCAAAGAATCGATAGGTCATCCTAGTTGTTCATCTAGATCGGAAGTGAACTGTGAACTCCAACAATGGTCGCCCTTAATGTGTCTGGGATTTTGTTTTGTTTTGTCTTCCGACTAAAACCTCGAAACTATAGCTTTTTCAAGCGATAGTTACGACGTTAAAATCGTCATCCAGCAATTGTAATTTTTCATTATTACATGCTACTGGTCATGAAGTATTACAGGTCGTTTTATATAGAAGAAAATTAATGACATAGCCTTTTTAGTGAAATCTTTAAAAAAATCTTCTCCGAAGAAGAAAGACCAAGCCCGTTCCTGGACGTCACAATTTTAACAAAGGCTTATATATTGAAAAAAATAAAAAATCAAAGTACTGAAAGTACTGTAAGATAGCAAAGCGTAGTTGTGTTAAGTAATCTTCTTTGCTAAAGGTTATCATGATAAAAAAATCTTTCCCTTGTTGGCTAGAAAACATTGTGGACAATGAAGAAATTGCTTGTGACAAGCAATTTCTTCATTGTCCACAATGTTTTCCAAAGCTTTCCTCTTGGGGTGCTTAAAAAGCGGAATTGGGTAAGAATAGGTAAAGCAGCATGCCTTTGAAAGAGATCTCAACAATTTGAATAGAGTTTGTAATATTCCTCAGTTACAAAAGAACTACTTTTTATGGCGTAGGCATTCAATGGATTTAGTGGTTAAGCCTCCAGTGGCAGTTTGCACTCGTTGAACTTTGTGAAGACCTCAGAATTTTGTCTGTTAACTAAAGCTATCAAAGCTGTCGCTTTGCTAGCTAAAAAATCTTCTCCAAAACAGAAAGTTCTAGAGCTTTGATATTTTGTATGTAGCACTGATCTCTAACAAGTTATTGCCCCCCCAGACGTCATAATTTTAAAAATAGGTCTTAGATAGTGAAGATTTAAAAATATTCTTCTCCAAAACAGAAGGGCCTAAATCTGTGATATTTGGTATGTAGCACCATCTGTTGGATCTCTAAGAAGATTGTATAAATTATGCCTCCAGTTTCAGAATTTACCCGTTCCTGTACGTCACAATTTTCAAAACAGGGCTTAAATAGTGAAAAATCATCTGGTGGACTTTTATCTTTTTAGTGCTCTTGGACTCAGGTGACCGACAAGAGCCTATGGGCCTCATATTGTTAGAGATAGTGCTAAATGAAAATTAACTGCTCTTTGGTAAACAATATTGTGATATAAGGAGCGTTCGTTTATTAAAAGTTCTTTCGAAATTTGCCACGATAGTTCTGGCGTTATAGCACCGAAAAACTGCATTGAATTGTCGTGTAGTATCTTCAGTATTGCATCAGATATCAAATACACCATTTTTAATCATTTTGTTGTTGCTGCTATTGTTGTTTTTGTTTTTGGTGTACGCATCTTACCTTGACCCCCCTTTTTTTACGCCCCTCAAGAAATTAGTTCTAGAAAACAATGTGGAAAATGAAGAAATTGCTCGACACAAGCAATTTATGCATTTTCCGTATTGTATTCTAGCCAGAGAGACAAAGATTTTTAAAAATTTCAACAACTTGAAATTGTCGTCTGCGGCTTCCAGTTTCAAATTTTGTCGTCATGCAGGTAATGGATTAATCCGCAAAAGAAATAAAGGCACCCGCATATTCAAGAGTTGCGCGAAGGAGACCTTTCAGAATGCCTCGGGGACTATGGTTTAAAGGATTGTCTTTAATTGGAGATGAAGTGGTAAGTCGCGTGCTAGAACTTCTCCAATTACCCCGAAATTCATTTTTGTAGACATCATGAAATCCTGTGCACTGTAAATTTGCATTTTGATTTCACAGAAGTACTTTTAGTTAAGCAATGACTCTATAAAGTCATCAAGTAACATGATGGTGTTGAATCTATTAACCCCTTCCCACACAAGAGAATTCTAGACTGGTCTTAATTGAAAGCAGTTGCAAACGACAATTTTAAGTTTATGAAATTGTAGATTTTTCAACTTTCTGGATAGAAAATATTGTGAAAAATGAAGAAATTGCTTGTTACAAGCAATTTCTTCATTTTACACAATGTTTTCCGTCCAAAAGCGTCATTGTGTGGGATTGGGTTAAATGAAAAATTAAAAGAACGACGAAAAGGGTCAACTTATTTTGTCAAATCGGTAGTAATATGGCCAGAATCTACTCTTCTGTATCTGATACATTATTTAATTCGAGTTCCGTCTAACAAGATTCAAGCGTTTTAAATTCCTGATTTTTTTATCACACTTCCACGATCACGCTACTATTCGCATCTATTCTGCATGCTTGTGCACAAAATAGATCCATAAAAGTTTACCCAAAACAAGTAAATTAATCAAGCAAATCAAGCAAAAATATTACTACTTTTGAGTAGTATGTTATGAATCTATTTTGTTACTTCAAACGAACATGAACGTTAAAATTCCGAAAACGCACTTTAGTTTTGTTAAGTATAAAAAATATACCACGTTGTTTTTATACAAAAAAAAATGTATTTTATAATAAAAAGGCCAATTCATAGTATTTTGGTTTATCGTTTAACCATTTATATGTTTTATACGTGACCCATGAAACTCAAGAAAAAATATGAGTTTTTTATTGGTTAATTCTAATGTTCGTAGTAAATGTTGACGACTTTTCATTGTCGGTCAAGACTGTTTGAAAACTTATGATTCCAAAGATGACGTAACCAGCTTTACTTTGAAAATCTTACTAAACAGTTACAACAAAGTCTTTCCTTTTTACCTTTCTAGATAGCGTTTGATTGGAATTTTATTCTGAAACCTTATAGTTAGCAGAGAATGAAGAGATTATTATTTATTTTCATGGAGGTATGAAACGAAAAATCTAATCACATTGTATGAATACGCGGAGCAGTATGGTTAGTTTTTGTGTGTGTGTTGTGTGTGTGTTTGTGTGTGTGTGTGTGTGTGTGTTTTATTGTTGTTGTTTGTTTGTCTGTTTGTTTGTTTGTTTCATACCTGCATGAAAACACAAAAAAATACTCTCTTCATTTCTTATAATTTAATGACATCAAACGAATAAACCAAAATATTGTACAAATTTTGGTTCATTTTTCATTTTGAGCGGAAGTTAAACAAAAATATCTGCGTGTTCAAAATTATGTTCATAGAGGTATGAATAATTTTTTCGTTCACTCAGAGCACTCGTCTTTTTGATAGACGAAACTCAGATTAAATTACCAATCTTTTAAAACGTATAATTCGGATATGCCGAGTTTCTCTTGAAAGGGTGTTTGGCAGAACCACTTCATAAGCTCGAGCAGAAATGTTAAACAAGTATCAGAGAAGTACTTCCTAAACAGTAGTATACAGAAATGATTCGCTATCACAAGCTTGTCAAAAGAGGGTCTAAAATGATTTGAAATTTAGATATGATATCTGCAATACAGTAACGCTGGTTGTTTGGTCTGTTTGGTTTATAAGTCTCCAGTCCACGTGTTGTTACCAGAAAGGTTTGTGCAAAAAGGCATCTGACTTTACTCTTCATAGGAATGATGCTTGTTTAACATTTCTGTACAAGAAACGTGCAGCAAACAACCATGTTTGGGTTGAGAAAGTGTCATTAATTTAAGAAGTATAAGCCTTTAGTCAGAGTAACCTTTCTAGAGCAGACATTTTGACTCGGCTCTTGAACCGATTTTCATGAAAATTTGATAAGGGAAAAGTAAGAGTTATTGAATCTAATGTCTTATTGTGTGTGTGATAAATGTTCTTTCATCGTGTTAAATCTATTGAATTCCCTTTAAATTTAACTCAAAATAGTAACTCTTCATGAAATTTTTCACTTTTAGACAAGTAAAATTCATTAAAACCAACATTGTAGTACAGAGTACGATAAAATAGAGAATCATGTTGAAATTAAACTGACGAATCTTAAACCATGCCAACAGAAACAATTCAAATGTTTCTTTAGAGATTATTTTCCTTAACAAGTAAAGTCAGTTAGACAAGTAATCACACTCTACCTCTTTGTGGACAATTACATTTATATATCCCTTAAGTATATTTGCGTCATTACATCACACTATAACGTCATTTAGCCTTGACTTTTACTAATTTCAAATATAGACTTGAAAAATGTAAATTCATGGAATAAGATTTCAGATATTGCAAAGACAATATTAAATAATATTTGGTATGTTGATTTGCTAGATTACTGTCAAATATAACAGTTCAACAAGCTTGGTACTAGTGGATTGAATTCTACTAGAATCAAATGCACTTTGGAAAATTATAGAGAAACTAGTAATGAGGAAAGGTTGTTTTGTGGTGTGTGGTTTTTTTTGTTTTTTTTTTTTTTTTTCGTTCTGTTTTGATTTTTTTTTGTTCTGTGTTTTTTTTTTTTTTTGTTGTTGTTGTTTTTTTTTTTTGGGGGGGGTGTTATATCTTTGGTATTTCTTTCTCAGACATGACATTTTCCAAAACCATTTTCGCTAAATTTGTAGTAGATGTACCTAAAAGAGAATATGTTGAGTGTTCAGACAGAAAACTTCCTTTACGGATAATAGGTAAATTGGTTAAAGATTCAAAGCCTCGTGCCTACATTGTAGAGCACCTTTTGGGTAGTAATTACTGATACCTAACTCAGACTGATCAAAGTAATAATTTTCGAAAACTCAAGCCTTTCTATATCTATTTCTTGGTTTCAATGCCCGTGCCTCGTAAAATAGCTAGTTTGTTGTTGTTGTCGTTGTTCATGTAGCAATAAAGAATGCATCTAATGATTTTATGCATTTGTTCTGTATATATTCGACAGGGTCGGTACAGTGGGAAGTGGATAAATGCTGATACAAAATCATTCCTATGGCATTTTAAAAAAAGATTCACAGGGTTTGCTTTTTCAAACAGTTTTCTTGAAAGAGATGTTTGGCCATCTTTAACTCTTTCATTGCAAGGGTCGCTTTATATAATCAAAGGACTGAAAGTACTGTGAAGTTGGAATGCGCTGAAAGGGTCATAACTGTGGAATTCGGTTCAAATTCATTTATTACTTTCCGAGTAAGCCTCAATCCTTTAAACTTAAACTAGGATTCCCATTCGTGTACATATGTGCGTGATAACGCACCAAAACATAAATCCACATACAGCTATCAAAAACTAGCATTGTCTTAACCCATTCCCCGACAGTGACCCTTTTAAATGACCCTCATTATGAAAGCTTTGGAAAACATTGTGGCAAATGAAAAAAATGCTTGTTACAAGCAATTTCTTCATTATCCACAATGTTTCTGTCTAAAAAGACCAGGATTTTAAAGATTTCACCAACTTACAATTGTCGTCTGCTACTTCTTTGAATTTGGACTGGTCTAAAATTTTATCGTGTTGGAACGGGTTATAAGCTCTTGACACGCACAGCAAAATTAGAATTTTCAAAGATAACATTCTCCTTTTTATTTACAGTAATACGTGAACTCCTTTTAGAATCTTGAAAACAGAGAATAACAGCTTCTACAGTAAGAAATCAACGACCTCGATGATTATTTGACCCTCAACTCGGCCATTATGTAACGATTATACTTAACTCACGTAGATTTTCCTTTCAAGTTTTTTGAGTATACGTGGATATTTGTGGAAATGCGCGGAAACTTGTTTCAGGGTTATCGATTTGAAAAACCGGTTTAGACTAAGGAAAAAAGAATATTTAAAGCGTTGTGAGTAAAATTCAAAAGAAAAAAGACGTTAACGCTATTGTAACGTTATTGTTTGCACATGGTAGTTTTGCCCTTTTCCTAAAAATTTCTATAATATGAGAAGATAGTATCAAATTATCTTCGACGCCCTGTAGTCGCGCGATTTCCTTATTCGATATTCGGCTTTAGAACCGTAAAAAATCTTAAGTAAAAAGGACCAAGCTAAAAGGTAGATGACACTTGTTAAAGGTTTGATGTGTTATTATTGATTTAAACTTGTAAATAACGACATAATAAAGCGTAATTATTTAGTAAATAAGTAGAAACCGGAAGTTGATATGTTTACATTCTAATTTTCAAAATCTTCTACTTTCGTTTTGCATCAATTTGATTTTTATTGAGTAAAAGCTGTAAATCCCACAATAATCGCGTTTGCTTGATGCCTACGATCCCCCTTAATCGCTCTAGAATGATTTAAAGCACATTGCGGCGTGATTATTGTAAAAATGCATTTGCGACATAACCCATATTTGTAAACATTGCCTATCTATGGTCACATGACTACCACATGCCACTTGAGATCACGTGATTACCAAACACGGGACGGCGAATCACAAAAAACAAATTACTGCGCTGATAATTACCTAATTATCAATAATTTAAAGCAAGCTAAAGCATGTTTAGAAGTCTCTAAACGATTTTTTTTATATCATCCTTTACATGTGCCACATTATTGTCTTCGGCTACAACTAACTGATTGTCCGTGGCAAGTTGAGGTGAGAAGTAACCCAAGGTGTTTTCATATCTAAGAGATAACGTGATATGTGTTATCACAAAAACCCGAAATGAAATTGTCTTGTGTTCATTTTGCGGTTTTGTTAAATCTAAGTTGGAATTGCTCCGCATCCCAACTTAAAAACAAGATTCATTTTCAACTTCTGATTCAAATACCCTCAACATCGGATATAACACGGATCATTGTTTTATTGATTTAACTTTCGCACCAAAGAGGTGACCAGTACATATATCGACAGTCGAAAATGATACATTTGTCTTTGCCGTTGACCCTTTGAAGAGTTTGGTAATTCTTGTGTCTTATTCGTAAATCAAGACACGAAAATTTGGTCGAAAATCTATTACCAGCCGACAAATTTTCCGCCTTTTCCGATTTGAAAAAAGTTGCTGACAATATTCCATTTGAGTTCAAAATTGAATATCAAGTGCGGCAAATAGAAACGCATACAGTAAAGATAAAAAAATGCCTGTTAATTTTTCAACTGCTCACAATGTTTCCAAAGCCCGTTTTCAGTAAGTTTTGACGTAAACAGCCTTGTTTAGGAATAAAGCCAATGGATATGACCTACGTTTACAATTTATAAGTTTAGTAGCATGCCCTAATAATATTAACCCTTGTCATTAAAATCCTATACAGAATTTCCTTAAAATCAAAGGACTGACATCACTGGAAGGTCTTAATGACGATAAATATTTCTTTTGAAAATTGATTATAAACAACTCATGCTTAAAGGAGACAAACAGGAGATGAAGACGTAAGATCAGACAGCATGTACAGGTTGATCTTCGTCTATACCTCCTGCCAAAACAGAAATATTCCGGGTTCAGCATGGCAAGGGTTAATTTGAATGGTCGTATTAGATGTGATATTTTTTATACGCGTATCTTCGTTTGAATCTCATTGTAAATTTACTGCGAATGTAGGGGTACATACTGGCCGAAGAGTCGTCGACTTGTCCGAAGATTTCATCAAAGGACTGAAAGTTCTAAGAGCGTTTTTGCTGGTTTTTAAGTAACAATACTGTTTACTTGCCAACATGTAATATCATGATAAGAGTCAGTAAAGGAACACACACACAAAGTGCATTTTATAAGGGGTTGTTTTTTAATTGTTTATTTGGTTAGTTTTTACTGTTGTTTGTTGTTTTTATAACTGAACATTGATTTCCTGCATAACGAATCACCAATGTGCATCAAAGAATCATAAACAGTGGGGCTCAAATCAAAGGTGAAGCCGTAGCATCAGAAACAGGACCACCAACTTGATTCGACCAAAAATGCATATAGAGTTACAACCGTCTATATCGTAGGTTTCTCCTTTTTATATGGAGAATTCACGGTTAGTCAAAATAATTCAAAGAACTGAAAAGTACTGTAAGCTAACAAAGCATTGTTTTGTTCAGTAATCTCTTTTGTCAAACGTTAACATGATAAAGAACCGAGGTTAAAGTAACCAAGGAGTTATACCATTCCCACATAATCTCTCCTTTTTACCCCCCTCCCCTCAAAAAAAATAGTTGTTGCGTGTTACAAGCAATTTCTTTATTCCAACTTTGTTTTCAATTTAGAGGTAAATATCTTAGTATTTTCAACAATTTGAAATTTTCGTCTGCAACTTCTTTGAAGACAATGATTACAGTTATTTGGAGATGATGTGCTCAAATGAGCTAAAATACCTAGCAGATGAACTTGCATGCAGAGTTTGCAATATTCTTGAAAAACACAATAACTACTTTTTATGGCGAAGGCATTTAACGGATTTAGTGGCTAGGCATCCAGTGGCAGTTTGCACTGGCTGAACATTGAGACGACCTCAAAATTTTGTCTGTTATTTAAGCTATCTAAGCTGACGCTTTGCTAGCTAAAAAAATTATTTAGGAATACTTGTTATATTAAAAGATGTGGATGATTTTGCACCACGACACGAACGATGACAACAATGGTGTAAAGGCATTAACAAGAACAACATGAGAAAGAAATCAAACTGAGTTTAAAACATCAACATGACATTAAGTTGCAGATAAAACACTGATCGGGGAAAATTTTCTACACCATCCTCTTGAAGAATATAGATCCCTTTATATAGGAAGACTTCCTTTATAATGCTTTTACAGTTTAATCCAAATCGCTATTGTATTTAAATCATAATGGTTCCCTTAACATTTTTTCATCAGTGCGTGAAAACTAGGGGTTGTGTAATAATGGATAAAATGATAAAAGGAAAAGAAAATCGAAACCATTATTCGATTCTTTGAAATGTATTAATGCATCAAAGTTAGAATTTTGGAAAATAACGGCCAATTTTCTTATCATGCTTGTTGAATGTGATTTAACGCCACTCTTAACAGTATTTCAGTCATATCGTGGCGGCTGGAGCACCTGACCATGGATTCCTATAATTTCCCACACCAGTACTACCACACCATCCTTTTCGAGAATCAAGCTGATCATCAAAAAAAGGTTTACAATTACCTTGTGGGAGAAAAATTAAAAATATTTGCAACGTTTTCCATTATCTATTCAAGAGACGCTTTAATCTGTTTACCTGTTGACCTACAATGATCGTTTATCAATGAAATATTTTATATAGAAACACGAGTCTTGTGTAAGAACAATTACTAAGTTACAACTGTCCGTAAAATGATGGATATTTTTTCAGAATTATTGTGTACAAAATGTTTTTATCATCAACACGAAATGTGTGATATGGTAGATAGTAATTAGATATGACTAAGGGTAATAATGAATATGATTTACAATTACATTTAGTACGTCAATTTGCGCTTAGATATAAAAAAAAAAGCTGGCATTCCGGAAGTGAAAGTATTGTAGAGAACCACATTCACATGTCAGTTTCTACAAAGAAATAAATTCATTGATTCACATGCATGACATATACAGCAGTGATCTCTCACTGTGAAAAACATAACTTCAACCTACTTGCTGCTGTTTATATGTTAAAACACTGTGAAAAAAAGAGGATACCAAACTATACAACCAACCGGTAAGTAATTAGTGGAATTGACCCATAGGCCGTCAATAATCATCATAGATCAGAAGTATTAAGCATACCTTATGAAACACGTCTTAATTCGTCAGTATGAACTGTGAAGATTGAAATGTGAACATCTAAATTGACAAGTATGAAGTCTAAAGTATAAACAGTAAACGTTTGGCTCTCAGTCATTAAGTTGGAACCATAAAGCATGAAATCGAACCTGCGAAGTGTGAACTTTAAATTACAAAGTATGGGTTTGAAGAGTGAAGTCTGAATTACTAATAATGAGGACAGAACATTGAATCATTGATAATGAAGTTAGAACTCCGAGTTGTCAACTCTAAATTAGGAAGTAGGAATTTAAAGTGTAAAGTCTACCATGTGAAATGTACAGTGTGGACTTATAATGGCGTTATGCTAATGAATTGTACAAAAACGATATATTTACTTATTAGGTTTCGTTGTCTTTCAATGTGAAGTATAAATTATGGTTACACTCCCGTCCGTTTTTCAGTAATAGATAAAAAAAAAAGTCAGTTTTAGTAAAGTATAGCTCTTCTCTCAATGTTTTATTGGGTTTCAAACCTGGATTTATGTTAAAGAGTGTTCATTTGCCTTGAAAACCATTTTAGGACAACGAGACCATTTTCGACATTGAACACAACAACGATCGAAATCTTTCTTAATTCGAGACTGCCTTACGTGACTATCGCCAAGATTCGAGAAAACCATGCCAAAAGGAGAAACATGAAATTCTAAATAGAACTACTTTAGGGTACAACGGGTCTAGGCTGAAATTCTGATCAGAGTTATGATGTCCGAACTTTGCATTGTGAACTAAGAAGTATAAAGTCAGCATAATTTATAGCTTTCAAACTGTTGAGCTATCAGTAATTTCTCCCCGTTTATTTGCACTTTCTGCAAACGGATATAACTGTCTTTGAGGACGTATATGAACAATCGGTACCATGACAATAAACAATTAAAATGCATTTCGTCCTTGGAATAAAATCCTAGAACACGGAGAGGCCTTAATATTCTACACACGGGGCTGAAGATAAGGCTTCATAGACGCTTGATCATGCCTGTGTTGTGTATTTTACACTGTAACGCGATCAGAATTTCTTCAAACTGCTGTAATAGAGAGCATTTAGATTCTTAACCCATTCCCATACAACCAAATTTTAGACTGGTCCAAATTGCAAGAAGCTGCAGACAACAATTTCAATTTTATGGAATTTTAAATGTTTTCATCTTTTTGGATAGAAAACATTGTGGATAATGAAGAAATTGCTTGTAACAAGCAATTTCTTCATTTTCCACAATGTTTTCTAAAGCTATTTTATTGAGGGGCGTAAAAAGGAGGGATTGAGTTGGAATGGGTTAACGCTGAAGGGCATTGTGTCCCTCTTTTAGTGTTGTTTTGTTTTGTTGTTAATTCATGGCAAACCTCAGGAAACGGAAGGTGGATTTGAGTTTCCATTGACATAGGAAATGGTAACGATTAAGTTTCGGATTACGCTAGTTGAATAGTGATTCATGTTTGACACATATTATTAATAGATTTATCTTACAAACTGCACGTGGGCGATATTATTAATGACGATTCTAATCGCGGCTGTCAATCGAATGATCCGTCGACCAATGACATCATTCACTTAGGCTTGAAGTTAACTTTGAATTCCAATATTGTCCGCCATTCACGCGAAGCTTTGTTTTTGTTTGGCGACTTAAACATCATAACTACAGCTTATTTAAACTGTAATTACAACGTTTAGGTCGCCAACTAACCATTCTACTTTTTTGTTACAGGCAACTGGCCATAACTTTTGCAAAATAACGCCGTTTAATATCGAAGTGGAACTTCCTATCGGAGTTAATTGACGAGGCCAACCAAGTAAGTGGGCGGGGCCAGTGACTGGTCAGTTATGACCTTTACTACTACAAACTACTACTGCTGCTCCCGTAAAATGAAAGCATAAATATGATGACACTGAGCATTCAAGGGTATAAGTATTTCCCAGAATTACAATGAATATAAGATTCGGAGTTAGAGCGCATACGTTTTCAAGGTAATTTATTGCAGTCATGCGCATGGTGTCAACAATTACTTCGGGTAGCGGCCATAGCGCAGTGGTAGAGCGCAGGACTCCTAGTCATGGGTCCCGGGATCGATCCCCGGCTGCCGCGAATATTCTTTCCGATATTTGTCTCCCACTTATGGGTGGATAATTATAAACTTCAGTGGGGTGAGCAGCTAGATGCTCGGAAAGCATGTAGTGGTAGCACTTGTGTGAGAATTACAATGAACCAACAGGGAGGTGGTCCAGCCCCCCTCCCCCTCCCCATGACTGTAATACTTTTAAAAAGGCAAAAAATCAAACATTACTTTTAAACTCCATAGCCATTGAGCCAATGTCAACAAGATTTGACTACAATGTTCCTTTATTACCTTATTGGAGAGTTGCTTGATAAAAATGGAATCAGCTAAAGGTATGGCTACCATGGCAACACAATTGTTATTCTAAACAAAACTTAGAAAAGCTTTACCTCTTAACCATGAGGCATCGAACCATGATCTTCTTCATAGAGAACAAATTGATAACACCATGCATTGCTCCTTCATACATTCTTTTTAGTCAGAGAAATTGACCAATCGCTGATCACGCCCACTAACTCCTTTAGCCACGCCCACTGACTCCAACAGGATGTCCCGCTTCGACCTTAATCGGCGTTTTTTTGCGCATATCATCGCCAGTGGCATGTAATAAAATAATGATTTGGTTGGTTTGCGACATTCAAGCTGAAATTACGACGTTCAAGTCGCCAAACCAACAAAAATGTTTCATACAAATGGCTGCCAATGTCGGAGTTCAAATCTCAATTCCGGGCTGAATAAATAATTTAATCGGTCGGTTGATTCGTTGATTTACAGCCACGATTGGTCATTTGACAATGTAACAACTTTGCACATTGAAATGATTTCAAAACAAAAGTGGTTCGTTGGTTTACAGGTAAATTATCACGTTTTAATGCGCGTATAGTATATCTTGAATCTTATTCCGGCATTATCTCTACACCGATTTATTTCTCTCGAATCAAAAGAAAAATAATACATCTTCAATTGCTCGGTTTGATAAGAATCTTGTCATTTATCCCATTGCAGAGGTATATGGTGAGAGTAGCATTATTTGTTTAATAGAAATATATTTTTGTCATTTGCCCATATTGTATAAATTGTATATTTGGGTGTAATAAAAGATATGTTATGTTATGTTATGCTTAGAGATTGGGTCAACTTGTTTATTCAATTAACAACTTTTGCAAATTCGTCGTTTTACTCCTGCCGGGTCTATTTTATTGACTTTTAGCGCACGGCACGCGCCTTATCCATCAATTATTTTACAATGTGTTTTATAACAAACGAATGAGGCGATTTATCACTTAGACTGGTCGATTCATTTCTTCTCTTGTTAGAATCGACTTGAACGGAAAACAATTAACACGGCCCTCGAACGTAACAGAATAAACCCTTATCTGCTTTTAGAAAAAAATCCATTTTCTCGTGGCTATTGATTTCTTCTTTAACCCTTTACTGTTCAATTCCCGGCTCTTACGTCCATGAGGTTTATATGTATGAGAAAACATAGTTGAAAAAAAAAGAAAATGCTTGTAAAACGCAATTTCTTCTTTTCCGACAATATTTTCTACCCTGTAGGCTGGTTACTTTTTAAAATGCACTCACTTTTAGTTATCGTCTTCAACTTCTTTAAAAGTAGACAAGTCTTAAAATTTAGAAAAAAAGGGAAGGGTAGAGAAAACAGATAAAGTGATAATGCCATTAAATAAAACTCATTTTGTGTTTTATTTCGTCCGTCATGTTAACATTAAATTGTTCCTATTTACATGGAACATATCATCTAGGTTTGGTATTTCAAGAACCAAATCGCTAACTGCATTGGTGTACCGTTTCCCTTCAAACATACAACTATTACTAGAATTAAAGAAAAATTCGTTCAGCCATCTTTTCCAGATGATACAAAATATCGTTAGTACTTTGATATAGCTGTAGTTACGAGATTTTGTTCACACACCGACGATATCATGATAGCAGAGAACATGAACGGAAAACAATACTATAGTGGCTACTTCTCGAATACCAGGGCCACCTGCACTTGATTAACTAAATGTGTCGTAAAATAGTTTAAGCTCTTGTAATTATTAAAAAGGCTTAAGATGAAAAAGTGTTACTATAGAAACCACGGAAAGACTTTCAAGTTAGAAATGATAGTTTGTGAACACACGGCTGGCCTGAAGGCAAGACTTTATTTTGGATTAACAACTTTTTCGGATATATGAAATGTGTGAAAACATCGTATTCCCTAATGTACTGCGCGGGGAAAATGCTTTCTAGAAGTATATGGGTGTTGTTTTGTTGTTTGTTTGTTCTATTGTTGCTGTTTTTTCAATTGCTGGCATACGGGAAAGATGTATCCACAAATAAAAAAGGGACCTTGATGACCCTGTATCGCTCACCTGAGTAATAAACTCTTAAAATACGTTTTACTTCTGTCCCCACAAGAGTATTTATGCAAACTTGATTAAGATTGTTTTTAATCGTACCTTAATGAAAAAGTAATGTCTTCATTTTGGTTAAAATCTGATATCGTCGATGCATATGCCGTGTAAAAAGATTTTTGGTAATGTATTTCCGCGAGTATCATTGTATTTATACTTTAAATTGTCTTCTGCAACCCCTTTCAATTTGAACCAGTCTAAAATATTGCCGTCTTGTAATGTGTTAAAATAATAGAAATACTATGATTATAAGACAGTTCTGTTCATCTCTGATCGTCGTTGAATTTTGAAATACATTTCTTCTGGCCTGTGGTATAGAAAATAATTTAACCCATTACCATACAGCACAATTTTAGATTGTTCAAAATTTGAAAGGAGTTGCAGACGATAAATTAGAGTTCATGATTATTATTTTTTTTTTCGACTTTCAGGGAAGAAAACATTGTGTAAAATGAAGAAATTGCCTGTAACAATCAATATTTCACAATACTTTCCCAATTGTTTTTTCTTGAGGGGTGTCAAAAAGTGTCATTGTGATGGAATGGGTTAAGCTGTGTATAGGCTAGACTTGTTGAACTGGTCCTGCTATTTATATATATTTATTTTTTCTTTTTTGTAT